>OZ017743.1:60382451-60729951 GCA_963969285.1 Odontomyia ornata | reverse complement strand
ACATCGAAATACAAAAATATTATTTTCATTGACACGGAAAAGACAATTCCAGAAATAAAAAAGTATTAAAATAAGCAAAATATACGCAAACGTGGTTAAGAGGGAAAAATACTGCTTATTAATATTTACAGAAGGAAAGCGAGTAAACTAACGCTGATACTGGTGTTCAGTAAGGCAGTCCTCATCGTAAACTTAACACAATTTCTTTAGAGTTTGCACCGCATTTTTGTCCTTTCGGAAGTAAAATAATAAAATACACCGACAATCTCTCTTGGATTGTCCATTTTCAAGTTTACGTATAATTAACTTACTGTTTGTCAATGAGGCTCGTCATGAATTGTCTAAAATTTAGTCTTTAACAAAGTATGTAATAATATAAGCCACGCAACCACTACTACATGAAATACGCAATGGTTGCGTGGCTTATATTATTAAACTACTACATGAAATATGCATCTACATAGAAAATGCTCATATAAATAAGAGAGGAAAATAAATGTAAAATATACGTTGTAGCACCTGAACATTGAAATACTATTATTTTTCTTGACACAGAAAAGAGGCCGTGGTTTCTGGCCATTGTGCCACTCCCTGTTCTCTGGGCCGTGGACCGTGGTTCCTGGGACCAGTGAACTGTCCCTTAGCCCCGAGTCCCTTGTCTCTGGATCTTAGTTCCTAGGCCTTGATTCCTGATCTCTGGACAATTTTCCTTGATCCCTGGACTATTGCCGTTGATCCCTGGTTCCTATCCTTTGGTTCCCAATTCCTTGTTCCTAGTCCCTAGTTCCTGGTCCCCGGTATAGGTGGTTAATATATTCCACTCATTTATTTAATATAAGTGGTTGATATATTCCACTTATTTATTTAATCAAAACTCAATTATATTTAACCAAAACTCAAGTATATTCATTATATTCAATTATATTCGAATTCACTGACTGACTTCACAACGACATTTACGTTATTTTCAACAGAGTGTTTTTCTGTAGTCTGAATAATAAATGTAACACTACATTCCTCCCCGTTCAGCATTATCAATATAAATTTAAACTGGATATTGATTTAAATTGGTATTAGAATATTTTTAACAGTATGTAAAATTAATTGTGATGTTTGAAACAAAATACTTTTAACTTTAAATTCAGGTTTAACTCTTTCAATGGAAACTGTGAGATTCTTTCCGTCTTTTTCAATCATGAAATTTTTATTATCTTTTTTAATTACATTAAATGATCCTTCATAACGTGAACTGTTACAAGTATAATTTTATTAACTTTTTTGGGATCTTTACTTTTAATATTTTTAAAATGGTTTTTTAATTTAATAATAAAATAATCAACTGATGAATTATCTTCTTTTAAATCGTTAACAAAAAAACTGGCAGGGATTTTTAAAATTTCACCATATAATGTTTCTGCTGGAGAAGCATCTATTGATTCTTTCCAAGGAGATCTAAGACCTAAAAGAATAATAGGTAGTTCATCAAACCAATTGGTATTGTCTCTAGATCTAATTGCAGTCTTCAACGTTCTATGAAATCTCTCAGTCATTCCATTAGCTTGTGGATGATAAGCAGTTGTATGGATCTTATGTGATCCTATTACTTTTAATAATTCATTAAATAATTTAGCTTCAAATTAAGATCCTTGATCGGTTGTTATTTCTAAACCAAATCTGGAAAAATATTCTTTCCATAATGTATTAGCAACCGTAGTGGCTGTTATGTCACTAATTGGATAACACTCTGGCCACCTAGAAAAACGGTCGATAACTGTTAATAAGTAGGAGTAACGTTGTGACGGTGGTAAAGGACCTACCAAATCTACATGAATGTGTTGAAATCTTTTAAAAAGTATAGGGATTTGCAAAACTTCTGATTTTATACATATGTTTATTAATTTTATTCTTTTGACAAGTTCCACATGATTTTGCCCATAAATTTATGTATGAATTCATCTTGGGCCAAAAATAATCTTTTGTAATTATTTTACGAGTTGCCCATTAGGGTATTAACCAGGATAGGAAAGATTATGAAAAGAGTTAAAAATAATACGTCTTAAATTAACAGGAACAAAAGGTCTGAAAGTGCCTAAACTTTTTTCACACCATAAAATGATATTGTTTAAAATTTTGATTGGAACTATTTCAGCCTTGGAGTTGAAATTAGCAGTATTATCTCGGAAAATAATAAGTTCTTGATGTTTCATTTGCCCACTCGCTAAAAATTTCAAATCAATTTCTTTAAGATTAATTGTATCAGTATCGAGGCGTGATAACGCATCAGGAACAATATTTGACTTTCCTTTTATATACTTGATATCCGTCGTGAATTGAGAGATATAATCAATATCTCTTTCTACTTGTTAAAGGTTTATGATCGGTTAAACTTTTGAAATGTCGACCTTTAAAAGGTATCGAAAATGTTTTATTGCTAAATATATAGCTAATAACTCACGATCAAAAGTTGAATATTTTCCTTGAGCAGCATTTAATTTTTTGCTGGAAAAGGCTAAAGGTTGCCACATGCCATTGAAATATTGTTGCAAAACTGCTCCTATACTAGAATTTGAAGCATCAGTTGCTAACGAAATGGGGGCGTTATCTTTAGAATTGCTTAAAAGAGCTAGACTTTCTTTTGCTTTCTCAAAAGAATTCTGGCAATAATTGGGCCAAGAGAAATTTTTATTTGATTTTTTATCATTTTGCGAAAAGGTTAAGTGTTCGTAAATCGGTGCCAGAAGCTTAGCTGAATTGGGAACAAAACGATGATAGTAATTTATCATTCCAATAAATCGTTGAGTAGATTTTATGGAGCTTGGAATGGGAAATTTGGTGATGGCATCGACTAGTGGCGGATGGTTTAATACCATCTGCTAAAATATCATGTCCTAGCCACTTATATTGATATATTCCACTTATTTATTTAATATAAGTGATTAATATATTCCACTTATTTATTTAATATGTTTGATATATCCCACTTATTTATTTAATATAAGTCGTTGATACATTCCACTTATTTATTTAATCAAAACTCAATTATATTTCATCAAAACTCAAGTATATTCATTATATTCAATTTTATTCAGATTCACTGACTGACTGACTTCACTTCAAAAATTACACGCTATTTATAGTAAAAATAAGTCTCCTATGATTATAATCAAAATTCAGTGAAGATAAAACTAAGTATATCGAAATGACAGTTACGTTATTTTTAACAGAGTGTTTTTTGTAGTGTGAATAAGAAATATAACGCTACACCGGTTCATGGCCTTGACACATAACCCATTTCCACTAGTTCTTGTTCTCCGGTTCCATATTCCACGCCAGTAGTCACTGATCACTGGATGCTGATCCCTGGTCGTTAGCTTTTGGTTCTTGGTCCCTACTCTCTGGAACCTAGTCCCTGGCTCGTGGGCCCTGTTTCCTGGTTCCCAGTTCCTGATTCCTGTGTTTTACGACATGATTTCTGACACCTGATACCTCATATTTTGTCCTTGGTTCCAGGGCCTTAGTTTCTGGTCCCTTGTGCCTGGTTTGTTGTACCTGGTTCCTGTTCCCTGATCCCCAGGCCTTTGGTCTATGATCTCGGGTCCGGCCTCCCGGATCCCGTAGCTCGTGTCACATACCCCGATACCCTGGTACCTGTTCCTGGTATTTGGTCCCTGTTCCCTATTCCCAGGTCCCTTGCCACTAGTCTCTATTTCGTGGTACCTGGCCCCTTGTTCGTGGTCCCTAATCTATGGTCCCTTGTCTCTGGTCCATGGTGTATGGTTCTTGGTCCTTCATCCTTGGGCCCTGGTCTCTTGCCCTTGATCCTGAGTTCCTTGTCCTTTAAGCCTTGTTCCCATGTCGCCTGTCCTTTGGCCTAGTTCCTTGGTCTTCGCAGGGAAATACCGGCCAACAGAAATACTCTTGGAGGCTAGCATTCTTTCGGGAATGCCACTTCTACGCACCAGAGGAAATTCGCGCGGGGAATACTGGTCGACAGGAGTAGTCGCGAAAGCTGTAGCAACCACAGGAGTCACCGCAGTTGCAGACATTAAGAAATTAGCAGAGAGGTGTGTAGCCCGGGGTGGCATACTGAGGCCGGCTAGCACTCAGTCGTGTCGTGGTTCTTCCGGGACACCCTCTGCTCGTGCTGAGCCACCTTACATAACAACTAGCACAAAAGGAAAAGGATGGGAAAGGGAGAGGTCATTTTGAGAAATGAAAAATTTAGAAAAACTTAATAAAACATGGCCGTTTATTGAATTCAAAAAAAAAGAAATTTACAAATTCAACAAAAATATGTCAATCCAAATAAAACAAACCGGCTCCTCAATAATTTTACGTACGGAGC
This sequence comes from Odontomyia ornata, assembly GCA_963969285.1. Lineage (NCBI taxonomy): Eukaryota > Metazoa > Arthropoda > Insecta > Diptera > Stratiomyidae > Odontomyia > Odontomyia ornata. Next base: position 60,725,606 of record OZ017743.1, on the reverse strand, counting down.
AAAAACAATCCAATTCAATTTATTCATATAAAGGAAAACAAAAGAAAAATAAGAATTTGTTGATGTGATAGATAAATACTCACAAAAGATAAATACTCACTCCTTTTCCTCGTTGATATCCGAGCGCTCGGCGAAGACAAAAAAAGGGGTGTGGGGGGCCACTGAAAACCAAACTTTAAATTAACTTTAAACTAATTTTAAAATTCAATCACTTATAGAACGGCCAATTATTGCTCTCCACGATCCGTCAATATGGTATACTCGCAAACACGAAAACGTTAATTCCGGCACTTGGCCCTCTTCGAAACCCAACCAAACGGGTCCTTTTTTCTTGCTTTTTCTGTTTTTTTTAAACGGAAGAATCAGTCTCGCACTTTGTTCTATTTCGATTACGTCAATTTCACTAATTCAATCTTTTGCATATAGTTAAGATTGAGACGGTCCCGCACTTCAAATTAACAATATAGTTCTCAAACTTCAACTCTCACTTATTCAATCTTTTTCATATATTTAGTATTGAGGCGGTCCCGCACTTCAAATTATCAATATAATCCTCACATTCCAACTTGAATTCACTTCTCCACTTTTTCTACTTTGGTTCTGTCACTGATGTCAATTTTCAAAACAAAAATTCAATCCTCCGAATTAAAAATTCCTTCACTTTTCTAATTCTTTCACTTTTCTCCTCCGTCACTTAAAAACAGCCAAAATACCCATTCCACGAAAAAAACAAAAAAAAACTCCCTCTTCTTTCCCAAATCAAAATCTGACTGCCTTTTGCGAATTAATCATTCCGCCCCGCCAAACACAATTCTTTTTTCACTTCCAGTCAAATATTCACTGCCCCAATCCTAACCACTTAATTCCACTTTCACCTTTCTCCAATCCGATTCCGCAACCCTTTTCCCAATTACCGTTGCCGCATCTGGGTAACGTAATCGAAGTTCATTGCACTTCGATTCCGCTACCCACACATCTTTTGTTCCATATCGACAAACTCAATAGTATCCATTGTTTTACATATGGCACTTTGCCCAATCCAAGAAGCGTTTAGTTGAATTCAAAGTGTCACATATACACATTTCGGAAGCTATTGGGTTCGCCGATACCCCAAAAAGAGTGCTTCCGTGTGCCCGGGAGCGCTTGAACTCAGGGTTCCAGCAGACCCTCGATCGAGGACTCACGACGCAGCTAATGGTGCCATGGATTGTTGATCTCCCATTCATCTCGTAAGCAACTTGAACGTTGCATTTGGGCATGGGATTGAATTTTGTAAGTAGGGGAACGTTAATTAATTTTTGTTGTTATAAAAAATAAAATTTGTTAGTGGGAATAGAATTAGTTAGTATGAAGGAAAGGAATTATGTTTTGTTAGAAAAAAAGGTATTGAATATAATTTTGTTAGTGGGAATTAATGAATGAAATGTTGTTAGTGGGAAAATTTGAAATTATTAGTATGTATTATTTTTTTTGTGGTTGGAAATAAGGGAAAGGGTAGGATTGTGATTAAGGGGAAATAAAAAATATAAGGGAAAATGGAAAAATGTTAATAAAATAAATAAATTAACAGAGGAAAAAGTAGGAGTGCCCAAAGGAAGGTGGAAATATTACGGCGGCAATTTGAACTTGCGAATGGGAGAAAGTCGGCACGCCGGAATTCGCAACAATCGTGGGGACGACCCAGACCCTGAGTGTCTTATTCAGCCGGGCAAACAAAGAATGTCGGCAGGGCTAACCGGAAAAAAACAAAAAAGTAGACATTCACTGGACTTCACACCATGAAAATATTCTGTCTGGTTTCTGTTTAGGTGATTGGCGAGCCCCAGTATCCGTCACTTAACTCGCTCCTCCCAGCAGACAATGCTCCATCCGAATCATTGTGCACCTCATTCAGCAGTACGATTTCACCACTGTAATGAGTATCGACCGCGCAATGAGCAGTACCCGAATAATGACGTTTAGAAATCGGGATGCTTTTGCTCAGCTTCACCTTATCGATGGACGATAGGTGGTGGTCAACAACTTCGGATGGGTCACCGGCCGCAAGAGAAGAACGACTCAAGGGGACTGAAGTAGACATAAAAGATTCTGCAGACAGGGGCAATAAAACTGGCGCGATGTTAAAAGCGTCCCAAAAATCAATCCCGAGATAAATAGAATACGTTAATGCCGGAAAAATCAAAAACCGAATCAAACGATTTCGATTATTGAATTGAACCAATGCAGTAACGTATCCTGACACGTCAGCCTTATGACCTGACGCCGTCTTGACATTGGCATGCATCGAATGAAGATACAAACCAAGGTCACGGACGAGTTCAAGGGCTCCCGCTCCCAGGATGCTAACGCTTGCACCACTGTCTAACAGACCTTTCAATTTGCGTCCCATAATGCTGATCTCAGCATAAGGCCGCTTGTCCTCGTGCGATGCCACAATTGACTCAATGCACGCTCGCTTGAGAAACCGTCGCGTGACAAAATATTTCCATGATCTGTGGAATCGTGACTTCGATCCTCGCCGCTTGCGGTTAGGCTTGCAGTCAGCATCAAAGTCACAAGCCACGTCCAGGGAATTGCTTTGGTGAAATTGGACCTTAGGCAGCGACGTCTGTGTAGAAGCATCAACAGACCTCGGTGACTGAATAACAATTTCCCGAGAAAATGATTGCAGGGGAATAGCCGGATGCGCTTCAGCAGGGAAGGTACCGGACCGGAGACATGAATCATAACTTGCCAGAAATTCGTCATGCAGTTGCACAGAATTGACTTCACATGTCTGAACTGGATATCGAAAGTTATCCATTTCCAGCCGTTGCCATGTGATTTCAATTCGGCGACACATTCTGATGAGATCTCGGGTGGTTGAGAACTCATGTCCAGCCAGATGCTCCTGCAATCGGAGATTCATGTTCTTAAAGACTAGTTCTCGCAGATCTGTGTCCCTCATCGGAGTCCTGAGTTGGAGAGACATCGCTTCAATGGATTCAAAGAACTCTATGAACGGCTCGTGGGATCTCTGCTTGCGGGCGAACATATTTTCCCAAATATGTGCATCATCAAGCCGAGATCCAAATCGCTCAATGAGTTCACATTTCAGCTGACTCCAACTCAAGTCTCCATACAGTTCATGCATCTGCCAGTACCAGTTTTCGGCAGATCCTTGCAGGAGAATATGTAGGGTTGACACCAATTCACGCTCCAAAATACCGTAGCTTTGAGCCAGGGTGCTAACAAGGAACACAAACTGGCGAGCATCCATTCCACCTGAGCCTCCATCAAACTGGAATCCCCATTTATGCATGGGAATAAAGGTGTCATCCGACTCGGGTGTCCGGCCATTATCCCGGAACTGATGCTGTGAATGAGGATCTGGCAAATCGTGGGAAGAGCGTAGTGAGCAGCGAGTAAAATTATCGTGTTCATATCGTGTGCGCGGAAACATGATGACTATCAAAAACAATAAAAATCTACAGACCATCTAAATACTTTAAGTATATAAAATCAATGAACAGACGGACAATACTGACAATTTGAATAAAAGAAATAATTTAATAAATTACAGACGGACAAACAAACGATTTTTTAAAAATAAATCACAGACAGACAAACAGACAAGTAAATAAATATATAAAATTTTAGCACCTAACCTAAACTAAAATTGAGATTAATTTGACATTCTCAAAATATACTTTGAACTAACCCAAACCAAAACCTAACTCACTACCCTAAATTATAATCAATTAACCAAACTCAACCTTACTATTATTCAAATCCAAAAAAATAATTAAACTAAACTCAATCTCTATCATCAAAACTAAAACTAATAAAAATTAGTCAAAACTAACAAATACCGTAAACTCAATTATCTAAAACGAATCTAAATCATAAACCCCTTATTAACTCTAATAATCTATAACTAAACTAGACCTACATTCCCCAATAAGATGAAATAACTAAATACCTAACTGTAACTATTAAACAATCAATAATAAAACCATAAACTTTCAATATGATGGAGAGATAAAAGAAAATGTATAATAGAACAAGTGGAATGAGTGCAGGCGAGTGTAAATTGACCTATAATAGTTGACTTTGCACTTTCATTTCTCAAAATGATTCTCCCCATTAATGGAAAAGGAAAAGAACAGGTAATTACATGGGATGGGTGTTAAAAGTTTATGAGACACAAAGTAGACAAACTGCAACATTGCCTGGCATAGCCATGGTATTCGTAGGCGGATTCCGCTCTAATTTTCACCTCAAAGGGCTGACTACGAGACCATTATGAAATACTACGGACTTCATAATGGCTCGGACAAGAGCCGCACAAATCCCAAAGCTACCACAAGATAGATGATGGAAGGGCCGAAAGAGTTGGCTAATTCCAAGAGTTGGATCCAAGTCCGACTATCCCGTGTAGGGAGATATAACCAACGACTCAAAATTCGGTGAACCCCAACCAACATCTACATTGCCACAGCTTGACCACTGTCATAGCCGGTGAAGACTGTTAAACACAAAACAGCACGGTAGGCGCCACTGCAACTGCGGCGAACCCCGTGATCAAAATCTAAAAATTGATATCAAAACTAAAAACTCTGAAACTCAAAACAGTCCATGAAATCATTGTTTAAAAAAATAAATCATTTGCAACATAACCGAAACATTAAATCGAAGATAATAACTAAAATCGTTGCAAAGAAAAGGAAAGAGAAAGAGAAAAAAAAATATTTCCCTGGAATGCACAGACCACTATTCAAGTTAGGCACTCCAGGTACTCAACCCAACAAATCTAAAATTGAAAAATTTATATTATAATTAAAAATTAATGAAACCATTAGAAAACCAACAAAGCTAAAGGTTTGGGTGCCATATGTAGCAACCACGGGAGTCACCGCAGTTGCAGACGTTAAGTAATTAGCAGAGAGGTGTGTAGCCCGGGGTGGCATACTGAGGCCGGCTAGCACTCAGTCGTGTCGTGGGTCTTCCGGGACACCCTCTGCTCGTGCTGAGCCACCTTACATAACAACTAGCACAAAAGGAAAAGAATGGGAAAGGGAGAGGTCATTTTGAGAAATGAAAAATTTAGAAAAACTTAATAAAACATGGCCGTTTATTGAATTCAAAAAAAAAGAAATTTACAAATTCAACAAAAATATGTCAATCCAAATAAAACAAACCGGCTCCTCAATAATTTTACGTACGGAGCAAAAACAATCCAATTCAATTTATTCATATAAAGGAAAACAAAAGAAAAATAAGAATTTGTTGATGTGATAGATAAATACTCACAATAGATAAATACTCACTCCTTTTCCTCGTTGATCTCCAAGCGCTCGGCGAAGACAAAGAAAGGGGTGTGGGGCCACTGAAAGCTAAATTTTAAATTAACTTTAAACTAATTTTAAAATTCAATCACTTATAGAACGGCCAATTATCGCTCTCCACGATCCGTAAATATGGCATACTCGGAAACACGAAAACGTTAATTCCGGCACTTGGCCCTCTTCGAAACCCAACCAAACGGGTCCTTTTTTCTTGCTTTTTCTGTTTTTTTTAAACGGAAGAATTACTCTCGCACTTTGTTCTATTTCAATTACGTCAATTTCACTAATTCAATCTTTTGCATATAGTTAAGATTGAGACGGTCCCGCACTTCAAATTAACAATATATGTAGTTCTCAAACTTCAACTCTCACTTATTCAACCTTTTTCATATATTTAGTATTGAGGCGGTCCCGCACTTCAAATTATCAATATAATCCTCACATTCCAACTTGAATTCACTTTTCCACTTTTCCTACTTTGATTCTGTCACTGATGTCAATTTTCAAAACAAAAACTCCATCCTCCGAATTAAAAATTCCTTCACTTTTCTAATTCTTTCACTTTTCTCCTCCGTCACTTAAAAACAGCCAAAATACCCATTCCACGAAAAAAACAAAAACAAAACTCCCTCTTCTATCCCAAATCAAAATCTGACTGCCTTTCGCGAATTAATCATTCCGCCCCGCCAAACACAATTCTTTTTTCACTTCCAGTCAAATATTCACTGCCCCAATCCTAACCACTTAATTCCACTTTCACCTTTCTCCAATCCGATTCCGCAATCCTTTTCCCAATTACCGTTGCCGCATCTGGGTAACGTAATCAAAGTTCATTACACTTCGATTCCGCTACCCACACATCTTTTGTTCCATATCGACAAACTCAATAGTATCCATTGTTTTACATATGGCACTTTGCCCAATCCAAGAAGCGTTTAGTTGAATTCAAAGTGTCACATATACACATTTCGGAAGCTATTGGGTTTGCCGATACCCCAAAAAGAGTGCTTCCGTGCGCCCGGGAGAACTTCAACTCAGGGTTCCAGCAGACCCTCGATCGAGGACTCACGACGCAGCTAATGGTGCCATGGATTGTTGATCTCCCATTCATCTCGTAAGCAACTTGAACGTTGCATTTGGGCATGGGATTGAATTTTGTAAGTAGGGGAACGTTAATTAATTTTTGTTAGTATAAAAAATAAAATTTGTTAGTGGGGATAGAATTAGTTAGTATGAAGGAAAGGAATTATGTTTTGTTAGAAAAAAAGGTATTGAATATAATTTTGTTAGTGGGAATTAATGAATGAAATGTTGTTAGTGGGAAAATTTGAAATTATTAGTATGTATTATTTTTTTTGTGTAGGATTGTGATTAAGGGGAAATAAAAAATTAAAGGGAAAATGGAAAAATGTTAATAAAATAAATAAATTTACAGGGGAAAAAGTAGGAGTGCCCAAAGGAAGGTGGAAATATTTGTAATGATTTAACAATTTATGTCCGAACGCGGAACTGACCTCTCATCGGTTCTAGACGTTAAGTCTGAGTAGTGCCAACGGATGGTACCAACCGGTCAACCAATCCGTGCACCGTAACCCATTCACGCGGTGGCTGCTTGTCGGCCAGCTAGTTCGGAGAGGATTTCGGTCGCGGGTCTCCGAATGGGTTACGCTCATTTACATAATTCAGCCACCTATACACGCCCGTTTTTAAACGCGTTACAAAACAAAACCATGCGGAGAAGAAACCTACTTTACGTTACTCCGTATTTCTTCCTATAACCAGTCAAAGAACAAAATCTCCTTTTAACTTCTCGTTCCCGAATTTCCGACGCGGTACCGAAAAGTATACTACGTTAACTCATCCCGACGAAAGCTACTCTAATAAAACAGCAAAACAACAAAGGTACCGCGTACCGCACGCGACGCGAAACCGACCTCATCGGATTTTTCTAGACCCTACCCTCACGACGGCATACCTATCCTGCACTTCCTTTCCCGCTGAAAAAGAAGAACCACTGAAAAGGAAAGTCGTGTTTAAGGTTAGCAAGTCATGTTATATTTTTTCCATTTGTGATATATAATCCAAAAAAATTATTATTCGTATCCATTAATACTTATTCTAAGATATACAGAGCTTATATAATCCCTGAGATGCCTAAATTTATCAAAAATTCGGAAATGTGCAGTGAAAATGTCCATCAAAAAAAAAAAAACTAACCATTTTAAAATCAAATAGAATTTTCCGCAAGCGTGTGGAATGTTGAGCAAAATACATATTTTTTTTTTTTCTATTAAACCGTGAATATTTTGAGTAAGTGCTTCTAGGAATTTAAAGATTTATTTAATCAAAAACTGGAAATTAGTTTAAAGGTAACTGAAGTGAATTTATTCTTGGTGAATGTTTTAGCACTTGAACAAGAGCTAATTAGAATCATATACCTAAAAACTTTGTTGAAATATTCAGCGTTTCAGTTACCATAGAGATGCTATGCCAACTTTTTTCCTCATATCGTATAAAATGCTGGATAGCAAAACGGAATTATCTGTGATGTATCTTAAATTTCATTTCACTGGCAACTGAGTTTTGATGGATTCTAATCTTTTTTTTTTTTAATTCATTCTTTATCAGATAGCTATATTAGAAAATATTGAAAGCCTTCAATAGTTATTGTATACCTAATAAATTATTGATTTTACTTAAGATGTTTTTTTATTACTTAACTCTTAACTCTTTCAAAATTCTAAGCGTATTCAAAAATTTTTCCGAAGATTATTTACAGCAGACTTGTTTTGGAGGAATGTTTTAAGATCTTGACAATTAACTCTAGTTTCCTGATAATTATAAACAATTTAGTTAAATTAAAAACATTTTAAGTGTTAGCGTGCTTTTAGGCAAACATTCTAGAATATCACTTATGTTTAATCAAATATGAATTCAATTAACTTATTAATTAAATTAATTTTTAAGATTTATTGATGTTGGCTGGTGTCATTATGGAAGAATAAAAACACAAAAAAAATAAAAACATTTGATTTGTTTATAAAAATCGTGTATAGGAATTTCTATATCTAGACCTTCCTGCCTCTTATTTTCAAAAAAAAATACTCTGTATGAATAACGTTGCCCGATGAACTCTGGTCAAAATACATGTTGATACGATTTAATTGGTGACCTCAATCCCGTTTTAAGGCATGATTCAATTTATATGTATCGCTTATTTGCAAAATGGATGAGCAATATTATTTTTCTAATCTATCAATATATTATTGTGGAAATTTTAACTATTATTCTCTGTAAAATGATTGTGTAAATTTTTACGACCTAGTTGTGGCTAGCTAGTAGTCAATTAAATATAAATTTAAATGTGCTTAATCTAAATTAAACTTAGATTCGTCTAATTTCTATTTTCATTAGTCTTTATTCAATGCCGTTCACTTAATTTTTCTTTCAACTTTACTGTACTATTCTACAGAATTGAATGTATCAGTTACACATTATTGTTCAGTCTATCTTGGTTCAAACTCAAATTCTATTGGAACTAGTTCGTAAAAATCGATGCCCTATCTTTTACATTTTCTAGTCAAAGAATCTCTTATCATTGTTTTCCTTCAATTTATATCAAACTGTTATCATGCAATGAAAAACTATAATAACTATGTCATAACTGGTAGGCTGATGGTACCTTCTTGCATGACCTGTCAAAATTTAGGTGCATTTTTAAGATTTACGTCGATACCGAGATTCATTTCAATGCAAGAGTTAATAAAACATACCCTAGATTTTCATTTACTTGCATTTGGATAAAGTACATACTTGTGTAAAACGTCAGTATAATTGCAGTCCACGATAATGTCCAACTCCTGCGGTACGACCATTTAGTATAGAATCGAAAGCCTACTCCGATAATATCGGTGTCTTATTATAATTGCAAACCGCTTATTTTTCAGATATTTTGTAGTATCTATCGGTCTGAGGTTGAATAGCCTTCCGGTCTGTGATACGTATAAAAATCCCTCCAATTGTCCTGTTGAAGTATGAAATGCAGACTGTGTAGCTCTTCAATCCTGTAAACATCCAAATCAATATTCCATCGTAGAATATTTTCATTGTACCTTTTTTTAAGTTTCTCGACCTCAATCGTCGGGCCTATGAAACTACGAATAAAAGCCGATTGTGCAAAAAGATCAATAAGAATCTTTCCAAGAACTTTATTGGTTATGCGAAAAATACGCCAATTGTGTTTTGTTGTCACTGTTATTAGTTCAACTACCGTACACAACTCGTCGATTATTTTTAAGTGAGTATAAAATTCGCCAGACTGCTCCAGTAAACGCCAGAACTGTGCAATTATTGAATCCAAGTAACCCGACACAGAGAATAAGTCATTTCTACCGTCCTTTGAACGACCACACCGTTGGAACTTAGCTGACCCGCAGCTAGGTATGCCCACTTTGCACGTGAGGGTTAGTCGCCACTTTGAAGGTTATATGACGAATGACACTTCCAACCAGTTTCCACGTTTCTATATATTCGATGTTTTGATGGCAACTGTGGGGGGCATTGCCAGATAGATATGCTTCGAAATGTATCGGATGGTTAATTAATATTATTTTTCACATACTTATATCCACAGATATAAATATTTGAAAAAAAAATATTTTCTGCGCAATGATATCCGCACGAAAGATGAAGTCTGCTTGCACTTCGAAGTCATACATATCTGGCCGCTTGCCAGGGTTCGGGATCGGAATCACTTCGATTCCCGGGCGTAGACGTCACATTACACATTCCCCCCCCCCCAAAATCGAAGTAACTCCGATCCCGCCTCCTATGTAAAAGGTCTTGGTTAGGGCCGTGGCGGGTCGAAAGTCGATTTCGAGGAATAGGCTACAACAATTTCAGTACAGACTCGATAGTGGCTATACAGTAGGGAGTTAGGTGTTACTCGGAGGTCTTCGTCCAGGCAGAGATTTAGGTAAGCCATAGTTTTTTTTTTCTTTTTCGCGTGAAATAGTTGCACTTCATCGTCGAAGGTCTTTTGCATGGTAAATTCCCAGGGTTTTACAGGCCATGTCCGCGATGAGGTATCGTGTGGGGCTTATTACTTGTAGGACTCGACACTTCACGAATTTCTTGTCTAGCTTGGCATTTTAATGTCGGGTGGCATCGCTCTGCCGGAAGTTTCGACGATATATTTCGTCGCCTGCCTTTAAGCCAGAAGGATGGGATCGCAAGTTGTACCGGTCCTCCCCCATCCGTCTACTTTCTTCAATCTTCTCCCGCAGATGAGCTCGCAGAAGTTGGAGCTTTTCGTGCGGTTCCAGAACCACGATTGGGTCCTCCAGCGATTTCAGCTGCCGCAATAGCCGGTAAGCGCTTCCATGACGGATCATGTACTGGCCGAACAATGCGAAATACGGCGAAATGCCGGTAGTGGCGTGGTACGACGAGCGCAGCGCACTAGTGATGGAGGACAACTTGCGATCCCAGTCCTTCTGATTCTGGTGGACATAGGCGCGAATGGCCGCTATGAGCGTACGGTTCAGTCGTTCGGATGCGTTGGCTTGTGGTGAATAGACGGTGGTTCGTTGGTGAATGATGCCGTATTTGGACATTTGGTCTTGGAACTTGCTTGAGGTGAACTGGACCCCGTTGTCGGAGACAAGTTTCTCTGGAACTCCAAACATGTGAAAGACTCGGTTCTCCAAGAAGCTGAGTATAGGTCCAGTGTGCATGTTACGTAGTGGTTCTATGATAGGGAATTTAGAGAGCTGGTCCAGGACCATGACAGCTCCCGTGTGACCAGAAGCAGATCGAGGGTAAGGACCGATAAGATCAATGTACAAGCGCTGGAACACGCGTTTGGGGACCTCAACCTTACCCATGAGAGGCCGAAGAATGGTGTTGAGCGCTTTAGTGCATTTGCATAGCTCACAGGAGGCTATGTACGCTTTTATCTGTTATGCGATTTTAGGCCAAAAGAAACAGGTTTTCAATCGCCTAAGTGTACGACCGTATCCGCCGTGCGCACTTGATGGGTGGTCATGAGCCCGTCTGATAAGATCAGTGGTTAATTCTTCGGGCACCCACAACTTCCACTGTTCTTCTTCCTGTATGGGGTCTCCGGATGCGTGTCCCATCCGCTTATAAATAAATCCATCCGTCAACCGCAGTTCAGGAAGCTGGGACAGTTGATTCTGGACAGTGTGAATCAGTTGGGTGTAGCTGGCTGACTTGAAGGCAGGATGGTCCAGATCGATCAATTGGGGACTGTCGTCCTCCTGGACCAACTCGGCTCCTTCAGGAGCGAACATTCTGGATAGGGTGTCGGAGACTACATGCTGGCTTCCTTTTCGGTGGCGAATTGTGAAGTCAAATGCCTGTAATTTCAGTGCCCACCTGGCCAATCTGCCGTTGAGATCAGTCTGGCTCATTAGCCATTTCAGAGAAGCGTGATCCGTAACGATTTCAAAGGTGTGTCCCTCCACATAGGCTCGGAAGCGTTTCACTGCCAACACCGCAGCTAGACATTCCTGCTTGGAGACCATGTAATTTCGCTGGGCTGGGTTCAACTTGTGAGACATGAAGGCTATAGGTCTCTCCTCGCCGTCTTGTGCAACCTGGACTAAGACTGCTCCCACCCCATGTTGACTCGCGTCACAATGGATTGAGAACGGTTTGTCAAAGTCCGGGCTGTGCAGTACGGGGGCTGTAGTCAGACTCTTCTTTAGCTCTTCAAAGTCTCGCAAGCTGGGCTCTTCCCAGACGAATTTACGTCCCTTACGCAGCATGTCGGTCAAAGGAGTGGTAATGGTAGCATAGTCACGTACAAAACGCTAGTACCATCCGCATAAGCCTAAGAATCGGCGTAATTGCTTGGTGGTCTTGGGTAATGGAAGAACGTCAATCGCTTGAGTCTTGTCCGGATCGGTCTTGATATGGCCATGCCCAATGATGTGACCTAAATACTTCACCTCCGTCATCACGAACTGACTCTTCTGTATGTTGATGGTTAGCCTTGCCCTCCGTATGTGCAGAGCCACCTCCTGAAGCAGGTCGATGTGTTCGTTAAAGGTCTCGGTTATAAGCAGCAGATCATCCAAGTAAACGAAAACTTGGTGCCGCAAATGAGGTGGTATCACCTTATCCATAAGGCGCGTCATTGTTTGGGGGGCATTGCACAATCCGAATGGCATGGTCACGAATTGATACAGGGGCCGACCTGGGACTGTGAAGGCTGTTTTCTCCTTTGAACCAGGGTCTAAAGGAATTTGCCAGAAGGCGTCCTTGAGGTCTAAGCTCGTGATGAAGTGGGCTTTAGGCAACCGACTCAAAATGCCTTCAATCAACGGTAGAGGATATGCGTCCTTGACAGTGACGGCGTTCAAGCGTCTAGCATCTAAGCATACCCGGACCTTGTTCGGCTTGACAACTAAGGTGACTGGGGAGGCCCACGCGCTCTATGATTCTTCGATTACGCCTAATGCTAGCATTCGATCCACTTCGGCATATAACGACTTTTCCTTCGCCGGAGATATGGCAAAATGTCTCTGTTTTATGGGCTTAACATCCCCCACATCTATAGTGTGGAACACCAGTGCAGTCCGCCCGAGACCTTCCTTCTCATGCGATGGAAAAGCCGATATAGCCGAGTCAAGTCGCAGTTGCTGAGTTACATCCAGTGTATGTCGTAATAAGTGAGTGGTTTGCGATTGGTCCGGAACTGTGGCGACGGACTCCAGGGTCGTACCGGAAAACAGTGCCGGGGCCAAGTCAAATTTTCGAACGAAATCCACTCCTAGATAAAGATTCTGGGTTAATTGAGGTATGATGTAAAATTCCAGAGGTTTAGTTACTCCTTTAAAGGTGACATCCGTCGTAATTTTTCCCACTACAGAGTGACGAGTTCCATCCGCCGTGCTTAACCAGGAGGTAAAATAGTGAATTTGATCCGCGTGCATTGCCAGTATCTCCCCTGCAAAATCGGCGGATATGCAATTCACGCTGGCTCCCGTATCGACTAAGCCTGACACTCGTTTTTGCAGGAGGTGTACTGACGCATATGGCCGAACGTCATCCCTCAATAATTTGTCTAAGTGTATGTCCTTCAGCGCCTTCCTCGACTGCCTGAATTTTCTCCAGAAGCTCCGCATCCGACGCGTGGCTCACTTTCTTCGCGTTGGGACATTTGTAGCCAACTCCTCATGGAAGATGCGCTGTCGAGTAGCCAAATAATTCCGCAGCCTGACGTGGAAAGGTTTGACATGCCAAGGAACTTTCGCCTCGCTATCATTTCCCTGCGCGTTGGCCTTGGCGAAGGATGGCGTCGGTTGTGGAACTTCGGGAGAACTGTGTTTAGCGGTGCGAGTCAGCAGAATTGGAGTCATGTCGGGAGCTTGGTCATAGCTAGTGATGGGGTCAGGATTGGTTCGTCCGGGGTTTAGGAGTGCCGACGGGTGGTCGCGGCACTCGGTGGCAAGTTTTTTCGCATTTTGCAATTTGCGCAGTCAGGTGCGTATGTGTCGGCCTTCCCGCATCGGTAACAGAAAAGCGTCGGCTCCGCTGGACATGCATAGAACCGATGCCCCGTTTGTCGGCAGTTCCAACAGACCGTCGGGCTTGTAATTGCTTCAAGGGAGGGTCGATCAATCAATGCTGGGTCCTCAAGCTCCTGTGGTGCTCCGCTCCTCGGTACTGGTACTGGGTCAGCAAGCAGGTGGTCCGCTGCCACCAACTCCGCGGTGTGATGATTTCGGGGATTTGGTCCCGTTATGCGAGGTTGTGGACGGAAGGTGCCTCGCCGCTCATCCAATTGTTCTTGCCTACGGGCATGGAGGCGCAATCCCTGTATGGTGTTGATGGGAAAATGCAAAAGGCTGTTCTGAAGATCCCGGCGCATATTCTCTCTGATAATTTCTACCAGTTCGTCCTCGGGCATGGTTGTTCGCAAGCGAGTGCTCAATCTCACTATACTTGTGTAGTACTGGTCGAACGGTTCGTGAGCGCCTTGTTTCCTTTTCTTTAATTGTTCCCTTAGTTCTCTCTCAGTGAAACCATCCTCAAATCGATTGCGGAAGGCTGCACTGAAAGAGTTCCAAGTGGGGCGTGGCGTCGATTCCTTAAAACTCCAGTACCAGTCGGCAGCGTCTCCGCTGAACAAAAGATGTGCATGCCGGAGGAAGGCCGAGGAATCCCCTCCCAGGGTGCTGGATACTAACGCCTGAATCCGGAAAAGGAACCGGTCCGCCGATATCATATCGTTGAAACCGTGAAGTTCAGGCGCCAACTCTCCATGATACGAGGCGTCGGGTCTCGAAAAGGTGTCAATGCGTTCCCGGGGGGGATCGCATCCTCGATTGACCTGTTGTACGGAACTGCCTCGGGGACTGGAGGTACCACCGGAGGTGCGGTGCTGTGTCGTGGTCTATATTCGGGAGCTCTGGGATCCATTCCCGAGTTCCTTGGAGGTAGGGCCCATTGATCGGATGGTTGAGCGTGGGGCATAGCCACACTGGGATTGGGCTCCCAGCCAAGCGGAGTTCTCACGCGGCTGGGTGGTTAGCTCATGGGGAGATTCTGGAGCTTTCCCTCCAAGTTGCCAATCCTCTCCGACATATCTCGCATCAACGCCACGAGGGTGTCAATGGAGTGGGCGGAAGGCATGGGGGTTACCTCGGACACGACAACTGCAGCCGGAACTTCACCGCCTACGGCTCCTTGAAGGTCCAACAGTGGTTGGGGCGGTTCGGCCTCTGGAACTCCTTTCGCCACTGCTCCACGCGTTGGGAGGGGCGTTCCGAGGGGGACGTCTAGGGCGGTCCGCTCGATGGGTCGCCGGCATAACGGGCAAAGATCGGACGTGAGGAGGAGCTGTTGGACACAGGCACGATGGAATAGATGTCCACAATCCAATCGCACGCTGTGTACCCCCTCCACTACGTCCTCGAAGCAGATCCCGCAGTTAGCTGGTTGGACCGTTTTGGATCTGGTCCAACGCTTATCTGTGGTCCGCTTCGTTGCCATGTTCGTTTAATCTGGGTGGTAGAAGTAAGTTTTTACAGAAAAAAAAAAGAAAATGTAACACTCTACTATTAAAAAAAACTTAAGAATAACTTAGTGGCCGATAGTGGCGAGCTATTTATATAAAATTGAAAAAAAAATTTAGTTAATATATACTTTCCCTTCCAGCAGTCGACTCCTTCAACGGGAAATGAGAGTGCGTGGTAATCTGCCGAAGAAAGGGTGCTTTTGGTCGATTTACAAAATTTATCCCCTAAACCCACATACATCACAAAAACCGTCTCTAAACTACGGTAAATGACTCGACGAGACAAGTGGTAGAGCTACCGTAACGGTTTTGTACGCGGTCAAAATTTCCGACGCGTGGAAGTATTCCGGGCTCTGCAACTCCAGCATACGCCACCGAACGTTGAACCGATACCACTCGTCTATCACGCATACGAAATAAGTAGAATCCTTCCGCGACATAAAGGCAAGGTAGCCTCCTATTTTTTCGAGAGTCCATGCTGATAGGTAAACCCATCAGGCTGGCAGTTCTATCAAGAAAATAGAAGGTCCTTACAGGGGTTAGCCTGGGACAACACATCGGAAGGATTCTGTCGCGAGAACAAATTCAAACAAAGGAGAGCGGAAGCTACAACTCACGTGAAGCGACTGCTAGAGTGTATCACACAACTCCACTGCTCCTGATAGTGGGACTCGAGTACCAAAGTACCTTACATCCTCCGTAAAGGACCAACTCGTCAGAAGACGCGAAGTTCTTTCCCCCTTAGGATGTTTTAGGCCCCAAGTTAGGCGCCATTTGTAATGATTTAACAAGTTACGTCCGAACGCGGAACCGACCTCTCATCGGTTCTAGACGTTAAGTCTGAGTAGTGCCAACGGATGGTACCAACCGGTCAACCAATCCGTGCACCGTAACCCATTCACGCGGTGGCTGCTTGTCGGCCAGCTAGTTCGGAGAGGATTTCGGTCGCGGGTCTCCGAATGGGTTACGCTCATTTACATAATTCAGCCACCTATACACGCCCGTTTTTAAACGCGTTACAAAACAAAACCATACGGAGAAGAAACCTACTTTACGTTACTCCGTATTTCTTCCTATAACCAGTCAAAGAACAAAATCTCCTTTTTACTTCGCGTTCCCGAATTTCCGACGCGGTACCGAAAAGTATACTAACTCATCCCGACGAAAGCTACTCTAATATAACGGCAAAACAACAAAGGTACCGCGTACCGCGCGCGACGCGAAACCGACCTCAGCGGATTTTTCTAAACCCTACCCTCGCGACGGCATACCTACCCTGCACTTCCTTTCCCGCTGAAAAAGAAGAACCACTGAAAAGGAAAGTCGTGTTTAAGGTTAGCAAGTCATGTTATATTTTTTCCATTTGTGATATATAATCCAAAAAAATTATTATTCGTATCCATTAATACTTATTCTAAGATATACAGAGCTTATATAATCCCTGAGATGCCTAAATTTATCAAAAACTCGGAAATGTGCAGTGAAAATGTCCATCAAAAAAAAAAAAACTAACCATTTTAAAATCAAATAGAATTTTCCGCAAGCGTGTGGAATGTTGAGCAAAATACATATTTTTTTTTTTTATTAAAACGTGAATATTTTGAGTAAGTGCTTCTAGGAATTTAAAGATTTATTTAATCAAAAACTGGAAATTAGTTTAAAGGTAACTGAAGTGAATTTATTCTTGGTGAATGTTTTAGCACTTGAACAAGAGCTAATTAGAATCATATACCTAAAAACTTTGTTGAAATATTCAGCGTTTCAGTTACCATAGAGATGCTATGCCAACTTTTTTCCTCATATCGTATAAAATGCTGGATAGCAAAACGGAATTATCTGTGATGTATCTTAAATTTCATTTCACTGGCAACTGAGTTTTGATGGATTCTAATCTTTTTTTTTTTTAATTCATTCTTTATCAGATAGCTATATTAGAAAATATTGAAAGCCTTCAATAGTCATTGTATACCTCATAAATAATTGATTTTACTTAAGATGTTTTTTTATTACTTAACTCTTAACTCTTTCAAAATTCTAAGCGTTATTCAAAAATTTTTCCGAAGATTATTTACAGCAGATTTGTTTTGGAGGAATGTTTTAAGATCTTGACAATTAACTCTAGTTTCCTGATAATTATAAACAATTTAGTTAAATTAAAAACATTTTAAGTGCTAGCGTGCTTTTAGGCAAACATTCTAGAATATCACTTATGTTTAATCAAATTTGAATTCAATTAACTTATTAATTAAATTAATTTTTAAGATTTATTGATGTTGGCTGGTGTCTTTATGGAAGAATAAAAACACAAAAAAAATAAAAACATTTGATTTGTTTATAAAAATCGTGTATAGGAATTTCTATATCTAGACCTTCCTGCCTCTTATTTTCAAAAAAAAAAATACTCTGTATGAATAACGTTGCCCGATGAACTCTGGTCGAAATACATGTTGATACGATTTAATTGGTGACCTCAATCCCGTTTTAAGGCATGATTCAATTTATATGTATCGCTTATTTGCAAAATGGATGAGCAATATTATTTTTCTAATCTATCAATATATTATTGTGGAAATTTTAACTATTATTCTCTGTAAAATGATTGTGTAAATTTTTACGACCTAGTTGTGGCTAGCTAGTAGTCAATTAAATATAAATTTAAATGTGCTTAATCTAAATTAAACTTAGATTCGTCTAATTTCTATTTTCATTAGTCTTTATTCAATGCCGTTCACTTAATTTTTCTTTCAACTTTACTGTACTATTCTACAGAATTGAATGTATCAGTTACATATTATTGTTCAGTCTATCTGGGTTCAAACTCAAATTTCGTAAAAATCGAGCCCTATCTTTTACATTTTCTAGTCAAAGAATCTCTTATCATTAGCTAAACTTTTTAATTGGATCATTTCACCCTTTTCACATCAATTTAATGTAAATCTATACGACAAATTTGCTCTACATTTGAAGCTTTATCTAACGTCGCGCGGATATCGATCACTCTTTCGGATGGCTCCGATAGCTTTTTAAATTACTTTTCATGGAATTGTTTGCAGCTACATATAAATGAGTTGCATATTTTGAATAATAATTTTTCTGAAAAATTATTAGAGAAGAAAAATGTTAGAAGAAGGTGGTCAAATTCTATTGGAACTAGTTCGTAAAAATCGATGCCCTATCTTTTACATTTTCTAGTCAAAGAATCTCTTATCATTGTTTTCCTTCAATTTATATCAAACTGTTATCATGCAATGAAAAACTATAATAACTATGTCATAACTGGTAGGCTGATGGTACCTTCTTGCATGACCTGTCAAAATTTAGGTGCATTTTTAAGATTTACGTCGATACCGAGATTCATTTCAATGCAAGAGTTAATAAAGCATACCATAGTATTTCATTTACTTGCATTTGGATAAAGTACATACTTGTGTAAAACGTCAGTATAATTGCAGTCCACGATAATGTCCAACTCCTGCGGTACGACCATTTAGTATAGAATCGAAAGCCTACTCCGATAATATCGGTGTCTTACTATAATTGCAAACCGCTTATTTTTCAGATATTTTGTAGTATCTATCAGTCTGAGGTTGAATAGCCTTCCGGTCTGTGATACGTATAAAAATCCCTCCAATTGTCCTGTTGAAGTATGAAATGCAGACTGTGTAGCTCTTCAATCCTGTAAACATCCAAATCAATTTCCCATCGTAGAATATTTTCATTGTACCTTTTTTTAAGTTTCTCGACCTCAATCGTCGGGCCTATGAAACTACGAATAAAAGCCGATTGTGCAAAAAGATCAATAAGAATCTTTCCAAGAACTTTATTGGTTATGCGAAAAATACGCCAATTGTGTTTTGTTGTCACTGTTATTAGTTCAACTACCGTACACAACTCGTCGATTATTTTTAAGTGAGTATAAAATTCGCCAGACTGCTCCAGTAAACGCCAGAACTGTGCAATTATTGAATCCAAGTAACCCGACACAGAGAATAAGTCACTTCTACTGTCCTTTGAACGACCACACCGTTGGAACTTAGCTGACCCGCAGCTAGGTATGCCCACTTTGCACGTGAGGGTTAG
Source organism: Odontomyia ornata (assembly GCA_963969285.1). Classification (NCBI taxonomy): domain Eukaryota; kingdom Metazoa; phylum Arthropoda; class Insecta; order Diptera; family Stratiomyidae; genus Odontomyia; species Odontomyia ornata. The sequence goes on along the minus strand of OZ017743.1, from coordinate 60,706,151 downwards.
TCGCCACTTTGAAGGTTATATGACGAATGACACTTCCAACCAGTTTCCACGTTTCTATATATTCGATGTTTTGATGGCAACTGTGGGGGGCATTGCCAGATAGATATGCTTCGAAATGTATCGGATGGTTAATTAATATTATTTTTCACATACTTATATCCACAGATATAAATATTTGAAAAAAAAATATTTTCTGCGCAATGATATCCGCACGAAAGATGAAGTCTGCTTGCACTTCGAAGTCATACATATCTGGCCGCTTGCCAGGGTTCGGGATCGGAATCACTTCGATTCCCGGGCGTAGGCGTCACATTACATATTACGGCGGCAATTTGAACTTGCGAATGGGAGAAAGTCGGTACGCCGGAATTCGCAGCAAGGCTAGCATTCTTTTGGCGAGGGCCGTCCCTACAGACCCAAGGATATGGAGGGCACTGTGAGGCTCCTTCTGGTATGACAAGTTACGTTTCCTCGAATCCCGCCGCACTTTTGCGTAGGATTGGCAGTCTAGGGGTCTTACGAGCAGTATCTGCTGCTGGGGTCTTCGTTGGAGCTTCTTCTTCTCCAGTTTCACATCAAATCTTGTTTCTTGTTGGGTGTCCGTACGAACTTTGTTTTCTAGTACTTTTTGAAGGGGTTTCTTTGCGAAATTCTCCGTCCGTTTCGTTAGCACTATCTGAAACCGCTAATTACTCATTCCATCCTATCAAATGCCTCTTCCCTCCCCGGCAAAAGAGTAACTAAAGCCTCGCTCACGCTGATGGTCACCATCGAAATAGCATACATTGACTACACCACCGACTTAGCCGAGGTGAAAGAGGGCATCAAAAGTGAGTTAGCTAGTGTCGGCAGGATCAAATCGAGGATGACACCAGAAAACTATAAGGGAAAACGCATGGCTATCATTGACTTGGCCGAAAATTATGCCCAACAATTTCTGAATCAGAGCAATGCAAATTTTGGTAGTGGGAGGAAACAGTGACCGACAGTGCCTCTTGAATGTTTCAAATACCGTGGCAATCGTCACACCGCACAAGCATGCAAGGGACAGGAGTTTCCTGTGCTACAAATGCAGTGAAATGGGATATTAAAGAAAACAGTGTACAAAGGAGCTACATTGTATTCTTTGCAAAAGCACATCCAAGACTGTGTTTTGAGCTTTCCAGGAAGCCTTAGCCAAGGTCAAACCAGAAATTTGTTGACCCACGTCCTGCAACTAAACCTACATCGCAGATCAATCACAAAAGAGCCGCTGAGTGAGCGACACCTTGAAAAAAGTTCTGCATCAAGGTATCCTGATAAAACTGGTACTGCCCCACCTGGGTTCAAAACAGTTATTTCCAGGTGGAGAGCTTTGGACGGTGATGATTTCGTAAGGCTTAGTGCCAAGCCAAATTTAACGCGTTGGGGGGCGCTAATTTTCCGTCAAGCCAATGATAGCCATGCGTTTATCCCTCTGGTTTTCTAGTGTCAGCCTCGCTTTGATCCTGCCCACGCTAGGCAACTCCCTTTTGACCGCCTCGTTTACCTTGGCCACGTCCGTGGGGCAGCCAATTTTTCTTATTTTGATCATTGCCATCAGCTTGACTGAGGCTATAGTTACTCTTTTGCCAGGGATTTTCTTTCTTTATTGTCGGACTCTGCTCTTTATTATCGGACTCTGCTCTGCAATTGAACAGTATGTCCTCCAACTGCGTTGGCTACTACTTCAATGGCAGTGTTGGTGACTTTGGGCCCTACATTCCCTTGTTATCTTGTAGCATTTCTGCGTAGAATCACCAATCTTAGCATTTCACGAGCAGTCCCTCTGTCGGGGTCTTCATTGGGGCTTATTTTTCTTCCATTTCATCCATTTCACATCAGATCCTTTTTCTTGTTGGGCATCCGTACGAACTTAGATTTATAGTATTTTTTAAAGGAAATTCTTTGCGACTTTCTTCGCTACTTTTGTCAGCACTACCTTGGACCCCTAATTCGGCATTCCACGCCCATCAAGTGCCTCTTCCTTCCTTCTTTTATTCCGGACTCCTTCGATTTGATTAGGCGTTATTCTTTTATTGATGTTTGTTTAGTGAAGCTATCTGCGTGTGCCCTTTAGGTTTTGCCCCCAGCACTTTCTTAGTCTTCAGCTATTTTTCGGGCTTCAACCAGCTACTTCGATTATGTTCTATGTCGTCTAGGAGCTTTTCTAGTTCAAGGAGTTCGATTTTTATTCCTTTGGAGATATTTGGCGAGTTGCATGCAAATTTATTCCTCTTTGAACATCTACCGCTTTTCGAACTAGCATTTCTTCTTCGTGCCACTGGGCAGCAATTGTATTTTGTGACCACCTTTCTTGGAAGAAGTTATCAGCTTCCATTTCGGAGTAGAGTACTTCTGCCACATTTTTAACGGGGGCGATAAAATCAAACTACGGCGCTTTATTTTAAGGGTCATATTGATCTTCTCTTGTCGTGAAATTTTTGTGAAATTCAGTATGGTTAGTTATTATTTCTGCATTTAAGACCCTTGTTTCGGTCGCTCTGTTAGCGATTGCAACAGTAACCATACAATTCTTGATGTTCTTTAAATTTTTCCCCACCGCTTGAACATCTGATGCATCCTGCAGGTTTTTCCGCTAGTTGCGTGGGCGTTATTATTTTTGCATTCTTTCTTTGAATTTCTTTCATCTTGTTTTAGGGCTTTTAGTTGCTCCATTTTTATTGATTCCCCCTCGGAGCCACTATACTTGTGCGTGTTTGTGGTTGCACTTTAAAGCCCAGGGTTCTCTTTGAAGAGCAGGGAGGCAATGCGTGGGACGGCAAAAGCCATTATGGGGACGAGTGCTCAGTGCCAGACCAGCGCTCCCCAAAAGAATGCTAGCCTCCAAGGCTACTCCTGTCGACCGGCATTCCCCTCCGCAAATTCCCGCGGGCACGTGGAATCGGCTAGCCTCCAAGAGCATTCCTATTGGCCGGCATTCTCCCGCAGGGATCAAGGATTAGGCGCCAGCAACCAAGCAAAAGGGACCAAAGATCGGTGACCACACGCAAGGACCAGGGAATAGGGCCAAGAGACAATGGATATGGGAACAGGGCCAGTGGACAAGGTGCTCGGGATCAGGAACAAAAGACCAGAAACCAAGGACGAGGGATCAGGAATCAGACACCAAAGGCCAGGGAACAGATATTATGGACTAGCCACCAAGGACTAGTGGCCATATTCCGTGACAGAGTCAGTGACCCGGTAGTAGGGATTAAGGACAGAGACCCAGGAACCGAAAGCCAGTGAACGAGGACTAGGAACCAGGGGGCAAGGACTAGGGACCAGAAATCTCGGAACAGAGAGCTTGGCCAGGATTAAGGACTATGAACAAGGAAAAGGGAACAGGGAAAAGGTAACAGAGACCGAGGATCAGGGACTACGGCCCCAATATCTGGGAACAGGATCCAGATATCAGCGGCCAGGAACCAGACACAAGGTACTATGGCTCAGGGTCCAGGGACTGTAGACCAGGGACCAGGAATCAGCAACAAGGGACTAGAGGCCAAGGACTAGGGGCCAGGCACAAGGGACCAGAAACAAGAAATCAGGGATCAGGGCCCAGGGACTAGTGATGGAAGCATGAGACTCAGGATATGGCCCGGCGATGCCGGATCCGGTACCATAGACCAAAGATCAGGGACTAGGCCTAGGGATTAGGCAACAAGAACTAGATACAAAGAACCAGGGACGGCCCAGGAATCTGGCTTCAGAGATCACGTACCAGGATAGGAACCGATAATCAAGAAGAAGCAACCACGGACAAAAGGTCAGAGACTAGGAACCGATGGCTTGGAGCAACTGACCATGGCTCGAAGCCTAGGGAAAGGGTCGATAGACCCAAGGACAAGGGACCAGGGATAGGGACCATGGAAAAAGCACAAGGGAACCAGGATAAGGGAACAGGTACCAAGGATCAGGGACCATGGACCCGGCATCCGGAAAAAGAGTCGAGGGATCGGGAGCGAGGAACCAGGCACAGTGTAGTCGGACTCAAACGAGAAGGACCATGTACTGAATAACCAGCGACCAGGTGGACCAAGGATCATCAACCAGGGAGCAGAGATCAGGGACCAGGAGCCAGGGGCTAAGGGGCAAAGACAAGGAACCAGGAACCGGCACTCAGGTCCTAAGGAATTCGAGATTGGGACAAATGGTTCAGGAAAGGGGGCAGTGATACAGGACCAGTGTTATATGCTTGAGTTTTATTATAAATTGATATTCGTTAAAGGGGGAATTTACCTACAGTGTGAACACTAGCCCGGTTGGTACCTGGCCAAATTACGTTCAATGGCACCGCAGACCAATGGCCAAAGAAACTAGCCAAGTTCTGCTATGCCGCAGTGTATTCTAAAATAACTCCCTTACGCCGAAACACAGCGTATCAAGTAAAAATTCACCTTTTACTTTCAATTTACTTGTGCCCAAAATCGTAGCACCAAGTATGATGTATTCCGTACAACTGATCCTTTCTACAAATTTACTTACTTCTTTTATACCTAATCTTAACCCATAAATCAATATAAAATATTACTTAAAATCTAGCAGTACCCTAAATTAAGTCATAAATGTTTTTTAAAATATCCAAAAACATAAAACACGACATACTCTAAACTATCCATATGCAATCCAAAACATTCACATGTTCCGATGACCTACTTAACGACCCGTCGTCACCAGACCACAAACATTATCATTAAAGTGCATTAGCACCATATAAACAAAACTCCAAGTTACCTCATACTCAATGAATGGTATGCACAAGACATTGAGTAAGGTCGAGTATTGTTTACTATAAGTTCATTGCCAGTGTGAAAAGTACTCAAGTGTACTTCCGCAAAAACGTCTACATTGAATGGTAGGTATATGGATTGCATATGTGACTTATTTGTACGTAGATTAAAAATACAAACTAAATTATGTGTGAATGAATTCTTAACGAATTCTAAACTTTACTAACTGTATTTTAATTCATGTGTGATGCATCTAATGTTTTTAGAATTTAATATGTAAATGTATAACACATGTACTTTTAATTCATGTGTGATGCATCTTTACATAACACCCTTTGGGTTTTTGTTGTTGAGTGTATAATGTCATTAGAAACGAAACATTTAAATTTAAGTCTATTGCATACACTTATATAGTTTTAGTTGGTTATTATGTAGTTCTTTCAATACTCCATTTACATTGATTATGGAGTTTACACCATTAATTTCTACAATACTGTATGGCCCTTGGTAAGGCTTTTGCATTTTTTTTACGATTATTATTTTTAATTAGTACCATATCGCCTACTTTAATATCTAGTGAATTAATGTCTAATTGTTTGCTCAAACGATTTTCTTTAGCTTTATCTATTATGTCCCTAGCTTTATTTACAGCTGTTCTAATTCTGATTTTTAACTCATTTGCAAAATTATCCAAATCGTATGTAGTCGTTGACAATTTTTCATCGTTTGGTAGATATGCTAATTTACCGAAAACTAATTCATACGGAGTGTAACCTGTGTCTATATTTGGGGATGTGTTAAATGCAAAAGTGTAGTACGGTAACCACGTATCCCATTCTACATCTTCTGCAAACGCTATTAAAAATTCATTCAGGACTCTGTGATTTCTTTCAACAGATCCAAATGTTTCATGATGATACGGGATTGAAAAAATTTGCTCGATTTGCAGTAAATTGCACACCTCCTTCATCAATTCGTTTAAAAATTCAGTACCCCTATCAGATTTTAAAACCTTGAATTGTCCATACTTTAAAATAAATTCCTTAACCAACGTAGCTGCTACCGTTCTTGCATCCTTAGATTCAATTGGGCTGGCCACAACAAATTTCGATAATTCACATTGCATCGTTAGTATATATCGGAAATGATTAGAAATTCTTAATGGACCAACGGTGTCAATCTGAATTGTCTCGAAAGTTGTCGACGGTGTACTTGTATGTACAAACTTTTCTTTGGTATGCCTATATTGCTTGCTAGTAGCACAAACTTTACAATCGGTAACAAACTGTTTCACCATTGCCGTCATATTTCTCCAGCAATATTTTTGTTTTAACTTTAGCAATGTTTTCCTCACCCCCAGATGGCCTCCATGGGGTGAACTATGGTATTCTTGAATAAGTTTCTGTTATTTATCTTTATCAATTATTCTTTTAGCTGGGGTGCATATCAATATATTAGTTTTGACACGTATTCTATTCTGTTGTTGTAACTTGCTATATATTTCTTTAAAATCCGTAACGTGTACACTTTTAAACAAACTATCGTTACTTGATAGTGCGAGCTCATATATTCTAAATTTGCGCAAAGCATCAATGAGTTTCTCCACAATGAAATCTAGATTTCTTTTGGGATCATTGCTCTTTGATGTATATGTTATGGATGATAACTTTTCTCCATCAGGAACGGATTCTCTGGGAAACTTATCGTTATCAACACATACTATTATCTCATCAGACGTACGTACGATTTCTAAATTAGGATTTCTATCATTGGTGAACTCACATTTCCGCGGTATATTAAACGTAAGCTTTGTAACATTTTCGACGTCATTTAACGATGTATGAAATATGAAGTTGATCAGGCTTCGATTGGATATTGGCATCGGTTACATTGCTTCTCCGTGTCTGGATTTCTTCTTGCTTCCTATTCATACCCCTCGTAATAGCTAACGTTTTCTTTACTGACTCATCTCTTTCAGTGGGAATCATATCTCTTAAAATATCAGTATTTAGCTCGATGCGAGACAAAGCATCAGCATTCGTATTGATTTTGCCTTTCTTGTAAATAATTTCAAAGTCATAATCTGATAAATCTAATCTGATACGTGTAAGTCTTGAGGATGGGTTTTTGTGGGTAAAAAGTGAAACTAATGGGCGATGGTCAGTCACAACAATGAACTTTCTGCCATATAAATATGGTCTAAAAAAGTTGATACCCCAATGTATCGCAAGTAATTCTTTCTCAATAATACGTTTATTGAGCTCACTTTTATTCAATGATTTGCTCGCGTACGAGATGGGTAAGTCAGAACCAATATCACCTTGTGACAAGACTGCTCCCAATGCATAACTGGACGCATTTGTTGTCAAGACGAATGGTTTATTGAAGTCCGGATACTGTAGTATTGGTGGTTTCATTAATTTGGTTTTTAATGAACAAAATGCATTTCGGCATGTTTCATCCCACACAAAAACAGCTTTCTTCTTGAGCAGAGCATTCAAGGGCTTTGCAATGTCCGCAAAGTTGGGAATAAAACGTCGATAATAATTGCAAAATGCAACAAATCTACGAACTTCATCCGCATTCTTTGGTGTAGGGTAGTCTTTAATAGTTTGATATTTCGAAGGATTGGTCTTAACGCCGTCTTTAGTAATAAGATATCCCAAATAGACAGCTTCGGTTTTCAAGAACTGACATTTATCAGGATTGAGTTTCAGGTTAAATTTCTTCAATCTTTGGAAAACTTTCCTCAAGTTTTCGTTGTGATGTTTGATGCTACAACTGAAAACTATTATGTCGTCGACATAAAGAAAAGCTTCAAAATCAAGTCCACATAACGTGATTGTAAGCATGCACTGAAAACTGTTTGAAGAAATCTTCAAACCGAAAGGTAATCTCTTAAACTGGTAGTGACCGTGATTGTCAGAGAATGCCGTAAGTGGTCTCGATTTCTTATCCAGCTCGATCTGATGGAAAGAACTAGTCATGTCCAAGGTTGAAAAGTATTTAGCCCGTCCCAACTTATCCAAGAAATCATCTAGTCTTGTTAAAGGAAATTTATCTTTGACTAACTTAGCATTTAATCTACGAAAATCTACAACTAAACGCCATTTCCTTTCATCACCATCGCTTTTTTTGGTACCAAAAGTAAGGGAGAGTTGTAAGGGCTTACTGATGGTTCAATAATCTCGTTGTCTATGAGATCTTGGACTTGTTTCTTGATCTCTCCACAATGAGGTGTGTTATCTGTCAGATCCAAACCCTGAGTGTAGAAGTTGTTAACACTCAATTTTTCATGCTTCAAGTGAAAAACATCCTGATATTCCTCTATGATTTTCAAAAGACTATCCCTTGCCTTTGGATCATCAGAAGAAATGTTAATAGCGTCTAATATAATATGAAGACGTGAATTATTGGCTCGTTTAGTGCCTTCATATGTCTTAATTTCATAGTTCTTCAGAGGTTCTAAATCAATTAGAGTCTCAACGTTATCAATGGAAACTCCTGAATCTCTTGAGTTCAGAATCTTAGCGTGTTGAATTCCTCTGGATGGTATGATAGTGTTACTAACAAAAACACCCTCCATAATTTCTTTATTAAGGATCAACATATCTTCTTCTATATCCAAGTTTACCGGAAAAACAGCCTCGGTTCTAGCGGGTATCTTAACTTGTTTAACATCATTCCGTTTATACCGCATAGGCAGTACAACTTCTTTGTCATTTATTAGAAAAGATATAGTGTAAGTTTCGTAATCTATCTTACACAAGAACTTCTCCAATAGATCTCTCCCAATGATGCCGTCAGTATTGACTGGAAATTTGTTACCCATCAAATAAAATTTTCCATCAATTGTATCACTATCATTGAAGTTCATAACTAAACCTATCGACCCATAAGTATCTATAGTTTCATTTGTAATTCCTGTTAGCTTACACTTATCATCTGACCAGAACAATTCGTTCGCATTAATCTTCCCACATTTACACAAAGAGACGTCAGCTCCTGTGTCTATTAAAAATGTGTTTTGACGCGTTTTTGCAAAATACCGTTATGTAATTTGCACAGTTATCCGAGATTTTATAAATTCTTGATCCGGAAGGAATCTTCACTCCGTTCCGGAGTACTGCAAGTTTTCCTGTTCTTGCACTACATGGACATTTCTTCTGTTCCTGTTGTTACGCCTATTGTCATTATTCCTGCTACCATTATTATCATTACTGTTATAGCTATTCCTATTATTACTATCCCGGTTGCTGTCACCGTGATTTTTCCTAGAGTCGTTCCCATGACGATTATTCTTTCTTCTATGATGATTCCTATTACTACCCTGCTGCCTGTTATCTCTATTATTGCCATTATTTCTGTTCCTATTATTACCTCTATACGTATTATTTCCTCTGTCACTATTTCTATTATCTTTATCCTTCCTGTAATGAAAGATGTTATTAGTTTGACTTGACTCAGTCTTCTCAACCTCAATAGCTAAATCAGTGGCGTCTGAAAAATTCGCAGGCCTGGCTGCAAAAATAGTACTCCTTAGTTGATCATTTAGACCATTCTTGAATATTGTTAGAGCGTTCGTATCATTCATCTTAACGATTGTTTCCTTCTGCCCCTGAGTGGCGTTTACACCAAGCTGTGAAATTTAAAGAACGTTCACCTCATTAATTAACTCTAATATTCTGTCTTTATAAGCGGAAACGCTTAGCTTTCGCTGAGATAGCCCACTCAAAGTAGTGTGTAAATGAGGTATAGTGTTAGGACTTTCATACTTCTCATTTAACTTATTTGCTAGCGCCTCAAATGTTGTGGGAATTCCCGAACTACCTATAGCCGTTTGCACACCAACAGATAGCTTGATGTGATAAACAAAATTGATTAAAGCTTCCTTCCCAGATGCAGACAATGTTCTGTAAAATATCTCTATCAACTTCAAAAATTGTTGTAGGGTTTTGTAACATCCCTCGAAAACAGTTATTGTTTTCATATAGGTTTCTAGGTTAAACTCCGCCATTGTTGCAAGGTTACCTTGTGAATTTTGTTCACTCATTAAATCTAGACCTTCTATTATCGCGTTGGATAATTTCACAAAACGCTTGTTATATTCTAAAGTATCACTATCTTTAAGTGTCTCAAAAATTTGCGTGGTTTCCTTACGGTAATTTTCCAATTGATTAAATTTTGTTTCAATCGTTTCTTCACTGTACGGCCGATTCCTACTTTTGCTAATGTTTCCTAAAATTCTTTCCAATTCATTAAAAATTTCATTTAGCCGTTGCATTTGAAAAATGGAAAATTTTCATATACGGTTGTTATTCAGACGTTAATACTTCTGCTTAAGCTAGCTCTAACATATTCTTTCTGTCTCCTATCATACAAATAAATTCCTACTATTACTATCAGAAAAAAAACAGATGGAAGAATTATTTGCTTATATTCTATTACAAACGAGTCATTAATAATTGTCGATTTACAATTTCCCATTGTTGTTTTTTAAACTTTTAAGTTTTCTGAACAATTCTTGCTGCTCTGCACCTGACGTAATCGCTATTAGTCGATGAAGTTCCTTTCTCTCACCACGCAATCTCGCCTTCTTGCCTCCACGATGCTTCTTTTTTATTGTTGGATTCAATTTGTCCACCACTGGTCTTGTTGGTCGATTCCGTTTTCTATATTCTTCGATAGTTATTCTCTTTGGACCTAACTCGCTGATTGGAGTTGCCACATATGGTACAGTTGCAGTAGCTTTAGCTTCTGGGACGTACTTTTCCGTACGTTGCAGCTCTTCCTCTGCCAAAGATAATAGCTGGTCAAACCTCCTATTGACCTCGTCCCATGTACTTTTGTCCATCGCAAAAATTCTTGAAAAAACGCTTTACCAAATTCGACCTTAGGATCGCCATGTTATATGGTTGAATTTTATTATAAATTGATATTCGTTAAAGGGGGAATTTAGCTACAGTGTGAACACTAGCCCGGTTGGTACCTGGCCAAATTACGTTCAATGGCACCACAGACCAATGGCCAAAGAAACTAGACAAGTTCTGCTATGCCGCAGTGTATTCTAAAATAACTCCCTTACGCCGAAACACAGCGTATCAAGTAAAAATTCACCTTTTACTTTCAATTTACTTGTGCCCAAAATCGTAGCACCAAGTATGATGTATTCCGTACAACTGATCCTTTCTACAAATTTACTTACTTCTTTTATACCTAATCTTAACCCATAAATCAATATAAAATATTACTTAAAATCTAGCAGTACCCTAAATTAAGTAATAATTGTTTTTTTTAAATATCCAAAAACATAAAACACGACATACTCTAAATTATCCATATGCAATCCAAACATTCACATGTTCCGATGACCTACTTAACGACCCGTCGTCACCAGACCACAAACATTATCATTAAAGTGCATTAGCACCATATAAACAAAACTCCAAGTTACCTCATACTCAATGAATGGTATGCACAAGACATTGAGTAAGGTCGAGTATTGTTTACTATAAGTTCATTGCCAGTGTGAAAAGTACTCAAGTGTACTTCCGCAAAGACGTCTACATTGAATGGTAGGTATATGGATTGCATATGTGACTTATTTGTACGTAGATTAAAAATACAAACTAAATTATGTGTGAATGAATTCTTAACGAATTCTAATCTTTACTAACTGTATTTTAATTCATGTGTGATACATCTAATGTTTTTAGAGTTTAATATGTAAATGTATAACACATGTACTTTTAATTCATGTGTGATGCATCTTTACATAACACCAGGGATCAAAGCCCGACGGCCAGGAACCAGGCACTTGGGCCTTGGGACTAGGGCACAGGAACTAGGTATGAAGAACCAAGGACTTAAGACCAGAATATAGGACCCAGGAACAAGTAACCAGAAGCCTGGTAACAGCTGCCAGGAACTATGAACTGGGAGGCAGGAAGCAGGCCCCACAAACAAGGGACTAGGCTTCAGGGAGCAGTAACTGGGAACCAGTGACCAGGGATCAGCATCCAGTGATCAGAAACCAAAAAGTTCCAGGGGCCAAAGACCAGTGACCAGGAAACAGGGACTAGGGACAAAGAACGGGAAACTAGGAAATAGGAACCACGGATCAACGGCAAGGGTCCAGGGATCTGGAATCGAGGGGCAAGAACCAAGCTCCAGAGAACAGGGACCAGGTACTCGAGGCCAGGAAATAGGTAACAGGCCTCAGGGACCAAGGCCCAGGCTAAGCGAGCAGGGAGTAGATACAATAGCCAGAGACAACAAGAGACTGGCCACAGCCCAGGAGAGGTATCATGGACCAGGGACTGTGGACCAAGGAATCTCAGACTAGGGACCAGGGACCAGTCATCAGAGAACGTAGCCCAGAGAACAGGAAAATGGGACTAGACATCAGGACCAGGGACCCGGGGTCGGAGACAAGGCCCAGGAATCTAGCACCAGAGTCCAGCGACCAGGTTGCAGGGATCAAGAACAAAGGCTGAGGGACAAATGAGCAGGCTACTGGGACAGAAGCAAAGGAAGCGGGGACCAAAGCACATGAGCCATGGAACAGGAATCAATAACCAGGTACCAGGGGCATGAAACCAGATACCAGTGGCCAGGGACCAGGAAAGAACCAGCGATCAGGGACCAGGAACAAGAAACAGAAACCAGGATCCAGGAGCCATAAATCAGACCTATGAGCCAAGAACCAGGACCTAGGAACCAGGAAGCAGTAATCAGCAAGCAGGAAGCAAGAACAAGGAACCAGGAACCAGGATCCAGGGAACAAGAACCAGGGATCAGAAACCAGGGACCAGGGATCAGAGAAGAGCGAGTAGAGGTCAGAGCCAGAACCAATTGGCAGGGCCAGAGCCAGAGACTAGGGAGGAGAGACCAGGGAGCGGGGCCAGATCCCAGGGTGCAAGGGCCAGAGCTATGCATCCCTCCTTGCAAATGCCTCTTGTTTCGGACCTGTTTTGAAAAATTCTCACCATAATCTTTTATTTGACGTTCATATTGGCCACTTTTAGCTAAAAACATATGTGCGAGAGTCACCTCCTATATATGGGGAGACCCCTTAAACACCACTAATTTTATTTTTTTTGCACTGCAAGCTTTGAGATTTTATCTGCGAAGACAATTTCATCACTTTTGCTCATGTTTGTAGAGAAATAAGGTAGATGAATATCCGTACAGGTCCGCAGCGATGGCCTGCTGCCTTAGCGGAAGAGGATGGAAAGATCCGCCGAGATAGGCCTTGTCTGGGGACGCGCGAATGCGCTGGCAGGCTAGCATTGCTGTGTCGTGGGGCGAATTCTTCCCCCCCGGCACAAGGATCCACTACAACAAAATTTCGCATTCACGAGTTCTTGGGTCACAGAAAAAGTCGACCGAAGTCGAAAAAAAGGAGGTATCCTGCTAAGGGTTGAAAATTGCAGAAGAAAACGGACAAGCAGGGCTTGGGGACGACAGACGGACTTAAGGGAACTTTGTCGTTACCCGACGGTTCTTATGGTCCACAGATAAGCGTGGGGCACCCAGATGGAGGTGGTGCCTCCTGGCACCCTCCCAACCAGATCAAGATCCAAACGTAGACGTGGCCATATATTTCACTTTTGAGTGGAAACCTTATATAGACATAATTTGCATGAACTTTCCCATCAACGTCAACGGGCACTCGTCGAGGATGCTGATGAGTACCCGTTTACTTTCCTTCTATTTAAAACATATTTAGATTTATATTGATTCATTCATTACATATTATATTTTTCAAAATCCATATTAGTACGTTAATACGCAAAATTTTAGTACAATTAAATTTTTACAGAAATATTGGATTGAATTCTACCCACTTGAGCTATATACATGCTTAACGTAGAGAGCTCAAACGATTAGTTAGAAAAAGAGTCCACTGAGAATCCTTTTTTTAAATCGAATTACATAAGGCTCTTACAGGTCAATCTGATTTCCAATTGGAAAATATTTAAAATCAGTGTTTACTTATTGTTGGATATATACGTGTTTAGTGGCACTCAAATTAAAAATATGTTTAAAATATGAATTGCCAAAATACTTGCATGGAATTGAATAAAGAGGAATGATTAATTTAAACTTTAAAAATTTGGTCTTTCCATTTCCCCTCATACCTGACCGGGTATAGGACACGCATCGATGGCGGGCTTTTAACTGATACGGGCTAACCATCGGATGCGTTCCACCGTTTTGTTGTTTAGCAGGGGCTCTTGCCGCATAGAGTTGCCTTCCGCTCGCGTGCCCTTTTATGGTATAGGGTTATGTGATTCGATCACATAATTCTATTACATAAATTGGTAACGTCTATATTTCTCTTTTGATGAAAAAGTTCATGCAAATTATGTCTATATAAGGTTTCCACTCAAAAGCTGGTCACCTCCTTTTTTCGACTTCGGTCGACTTTTTCTGTGACCCAAGAACTCGTGAATGCGAAATTCTTTTGTAGTGGGTCCTTGCGCCGGGGGGAAAGAACTCGCCCCACGACGTCGCAATGCTAGCCTCCCAGCGCATTCGCGCGTCCCCAGACAAGGCCTTTCTCGGCGGATCTTTCCATCCTCTTCCGCTGAGGCAGCAGACAATCGCTGCAGTCCTGTAAGGATATCCATCTACCTTATTTCTCTACTAACATGAGCAATAGTGATGAAATCGTCTTCGCAGATAAAATGGTGCCCTCTCAAAGCTTGTAGTGGAAAAAAAAATTTTGTGGTGTTTAAGGGGTCTCCCCATATAGAGGAGGTGGCTCTCGCACATATGTTTTTAGCTAAAAGTGGCCAATATGAACGTCAAATAAAAGATTAAGGTGAAAATTTTTCAAAACATGCCGAAACAAGAGGCATTTGCAAGGAGGGATGCATAGCCCTGGCCCTTGCACCCTGGGATCTGGCCCCGCTTCCTGGTCTTTCCTACCTAGTCTCTGGCTCTGGCCCTGCCTATTTGTTCTGGCTCTGACCTCTACTCCCTCTTCTCTGATCCCTGGTCCCTGGTTTCTGATCCCTGGGTCTTGTTCCCTGGATCCTGGTTCCTGGTTCCTTGTTCTTGCTTCCTGCTTGCTGATTACTGCTTCCTGATTCCTAGGTCCTGGTTCTTGGCTCATAGGTCTGATTTGTGGTTCCTGGATCCTGGTTTCTGTTTCTTGTTCCTGGTTCCTGATCGCTGGTTCTTTCCTGGTCCCTGGCCACTGGTATCTGGTTTCATGCCCCTGGTACCTGGTTATTGATTCCTGTTCCATGGTTTATGTGCCTTGGTCCCAAGTCCCTTTGCTTCTGCCCCAGTATCCAACTCTTTAGTCCCTCAGCCTTTGTTCTTGATCACTGCAACCTGGTCGCTGGACTCTGGTGCTAGATTCCTGGGCCTTGTCTCCGACCCCGGGTCCCTGGTCCTGATGTCTAGTCCCATTTTCCTGTTCTCTTGGCTACGTTCTCTGATGGTTGGTCCCTGGTCCCTAGTGTGAGATCCCTTGGTCCACTGTCTCTGATCCATGATACCTCTCTCCTGGGCTGTGGCCAGTTCTTTGTGGTCTCTGGCTATTGTAACCACTCCCTGCTCGCTTAGCCTGGGCCTTGGTCCCTGAGGCCTGTTACCTATTTCCTGGCCTCGAGTACCTGGTCCCTGTTCTCTGGAGCTTGGTTCTTGCCCCTCGGTTCCCGATCCCTGGACCCTTGCCGTTGATCCCTGGTTCCTATTTCCTGGTTTCCCATTCTTTAAATTTTTGGTTTCTGATCACTGGATGCTGATCTCTGGTCACTGGTTCCCAATCGCTGCTCCTTGAAGCCTAGTCTCTTGTTCTTGGGCTCTGCTTTCTACCTCTCACTTCATGATTCCTGGCACCTGTTACCTGGCTTCTGGTCACTTGTTCCTGGGTCCTAGATTCTGGTCTTAAGTCTTTGGTTCTTCATACCTTATTCCTGTTCCCTAGTCCCAAAGCTCAAGTGCCTGGTTCCTGGCCGTCTGTCTGTGATCCCTGGTCCTGCGTCACTGACCCTTTCCTGAACCATTTTTCCCAATCTCGAATTCCCTAGGACCTGATCCCTGGTTCCTGGTTCCTGCTAAAATCCCATTGAACATATAACTTTAGTTCAGACTTAATATAAGAGATAGTAACATGCATCTATTTAATCTGGAAATCTCTACGTCCACAAGCCTTGAGAGGTAGGCAGGGCTAAGGCCAATCTTGCCATATCAATTGAAAAACAAGTGCGTTTATACATTGTTTGTTACGACGGCACATAGCACCATCCCCTTTAAGTTATAAAATAATGCCCTTTAATAGCCAGAAACTCAAAATTGATACTTGGGCTAACAATTTGCCAACGTTCTGCTAAAACTGATTACTGCGTGCCCTCAAAACGCACTTTGCACATACACGGTCCCAACTCAGACCTCATTTTATGCCCAAGGCTCACGTCAGTGTATATCTTCTTCTTCTTCTTAGCACTACAACCCCTTTTGGGCCTTTGCTTCCTGCAAACAGTGCCTCCAACTGTCTCGGTCTACTGACCACGTCATCCAATTCCGAAATCCGGGCAGTGATAAACTGTCTTCGTCGACCGAGTCAGATCAGCGGTTCCTCGGTTTCCCCACTGGACGCTGGCCTTCAGTTCTCCCAACGAATACCTTCTTGGGTATCCGTTCTTCGTCCATATGATTCCTGTGTCAAGCCCATTGCAGCTTCCGCAGTCTTACAATCGTTGTATCGAATTGGCCATTGGTCCACGTCTAGCTTCGCTCCGACTATTCGCCTCAGGACCCGTCGCTCAAAGGTGTTCAATATATTTGCGGATGCTTGGGTTAGGGTCCATGTTTCACACCCATAACAAAACACAGGTCTTATCGCAGATTTGTGTACTTGGAGGTTTGTTTTCCTGTGTATGCAGCTGGTCTTCAGGATGATCAATAATGAATAAAATATTTTATTTGTGAGCTGTATTTTTCGGCGTATTTCGTCTCTTTCATTGCCCATTTTCGTTATTTTGGCAACTAAATACACAAATTCGCTAACATTTTCGATACTGTATTCGCCAAGTGTGATATTTTGTGTATTTGAGGTATTTTTCCTCGACTGCGTCATGAGCTTGGTTTTATTTTCATTGTTTTGTATCCCTACTAGTTTTGCTTCGCTTTTGAGTTTCAGGAAGAGTTCTTTGGCAGTTGTTAATGACCGTGACAGAATGTTGATGTCCTCCGCATAGGCCACTACCTGGCTTGACTTGTATAGTAATCTACCTCGCGTATCGACAGGTTGCTTCAGTATGACGTACTCCAGAGCCAAATTGAATAGCAATGGGGCCAGCCTATCTCCCTGTTTTACTCCGATATTTGTGTCAAAGGCATCGGCGATTTGGCTATTTATGCGGACTTGGGAGGTTGTAGACGTCATCGTCATTTTGGTAAGACGGAAGAATTTGGCTGGGATGCCAAAACCAAGTATTATTTGGTACAGTACGTTACGATCAATACTGTCGTATGCTTGCTTGAAGTCAACGAAAGTTTGGTGTACGTCTATGTTGAACTCCCAGAATTTTCCAAGTACCTGCTTGTCTGTGAACAATTGGTCTGTTGTTGATCTACCTGCCCTAAAACAACCTTGATACTCCCCAATAATACTGTTGGCGTATGATCCGATTTTATTTTCTAAGATTTTAGAAAATATTTTGTACGTCGTACAAAGTAGTGATATCAGTGCATATACGAGTAGATATTACATAACTTCAATTAAACCATGTTAAATGTGCCATCTCCCGTTTCTTCAAGAACTAGCATAATCAAGCTCACGATTAACAGCACCCAAACCGTTGTCCTTTCACTCGTCAAATATTCAGTTCAGCAAAAAGTTGCCAGTGAAGATACGATACACTATTATCAATCCCATTAGTCGCTTACAGTTAACCAAACACGCAATATTTCGAGTTTAAGTATCCTACATATGCAAAAACTTGATTACATATTACCACTTCGAGCCATGCTCACACTCCTAATTAAATCTATTTCATAGTGTGATTACATTTCTTTTGTATTTTTCTTCGTAAGTGCACTGAAAAATACTCTTCACTGCACTTTCGGAGCTCTTTTCCAATTGAAGCTATTTTCATTCTATCGCAAGCAACTCCAACTGGAATTGAGCCCATCAGAAAACCAAGAAGCTTGAACTTTGGAATGTCGTTCCTACTGTCAATTTTCCATTTTCATCGCGTTTCCTGATTTTCTAAGTGCTTGCCACTGCAAAACTAGATTTTAAGCATCTGCTTGATTTATATTTTTTCTTTTATGTCTAATTGTACATCCGCCCAGGAATTTCTAATGGATCTTCACTTTTTTCTTTGCTCTTGTCATCATTATTCTTTCCAACGTCATCTATTTTTATGATCTTATCACGCACATTATCAATACTCATCAATCAACTGTAATTTAAATTGTATTATGGTTCCATTATGCATTTCAGTCTCCCGGCACATCAACCACAACTCATTCATGGACCGCTAGGAACCTTTTCGCCTAGCTGTTGATGCAAAGCATTATCAAATCTATTACTCGCAGCCCGCCACTATTTCGACGACGAGACTTCTAATATAAAATCTTTCACGATTACATTTATGCCAACGAACGCTCATTTTTCATCAAAATAAATTCCATCACATTAATTTCACAACATCGTTTTATTAATTAAGTCGATTATAGCGAACACCGCGTATAGTTTCTCATTGGTTGTTCGCACTAGTCCGGTCGACAGCCAATTAACGCTCATTTTACATTAAATTAAACTCCATCGCATCAACCTCAGAACATCGTTTTATTAATTAAGACGATTATAACGAACACCACATATAGTTTCTCATTAGTTTTTCGCACTAGCCCCGTCAACAGCTTTTCCCACTATCAACCTTTTTTCCTCGCGGCATCCGCGCTGTGTGTCTACTCATCACAGCCTTTTCGATTCACTCCTCGATCTGTACCAAGAACTTGTTTTTCCTTTTTTTCATTCCGTGTATACGGTGAATCGCATCAGTTGAGCTCTATCAGCCCAGTTCACTTGCCTTCCGTGATGTAATACACCGTTGGGAAGTATTACATTAGCGTTCCCAAACCCGGATTCTTTGTGCAGATTTGCAGTTTTTAAAACAAAATTTAATTGAAGTAGAAAAAATTTAAATGTAGTAAAGAAATTTAAATGAAGTAAAGAAAATTTAAATGAAGTGAAGAAATTTAAATGAAGTAAAGAAATTTTAACCAGTGTAAAAAAATGAAAATTTTAATAGTTATAAAAGTTCAATCTCATGACGAATACAATTAAAGGGAAACATTTAAATTTTAATATAAAGGAAAATTGATATGATATGATAGTTACTACTTCTCTTCAGCGTACCACATGCTTTTCAATTTAATTGTCCTTGTTTTAATTTTTTTTTTGTTGGGGTTTGATTTCAAGTTTTATTCGATGATCAAGTTGTTTAGCTTTTATTCTTTTATGGAGTGTAAGCCATCAGCCATTGAAAGATCGCTGTAAAGTTTAATAGTTTTTCATTCATAAAAATTGTTCGCCTACGTTATTTGAGTACCTGTCATTTTTTTACGATTTAAGAATAGTTACTGTTCACATGAAATTCTCTTGCGAAGCAGTCAAAAATTTTTTTGAGGCCTCAAATGTGAATTTCCTTTTTCTTTTAGCATTTAGAATTTTTTCTCAAAAATGCTAGTGACTTAGATAAACACTTGATAAAATGCTTTGTTTGTTGCTTTCAGGCTTTTTGTTTTTTTTTTCGTGGTTGAGAGCTGTACTCCATTTACACGTGGAGTGTCGGACTCCTATGCTCGCAAGAAGGTGATTGAGCTACCCACTCCCTGTCAACCCAAGAACCTAGCCTGGGACCGTTTGAAATATTACTTCGGGCCAGGTCTCATTTTGTTACGCTGTGAGGTGTCTTCAAGTTCGGGGATCTCTCTACTTGTGGGAGGGTAAGGGAAATTGTCAGACAAGCGGTCCCGCAGCCCCAACGCCCCCAGCTGCTGTGAGTCCCTTTTATCTTTTAGGACTGCCCGAGCATAATGCGCAACCTGGCTCCATTTGTCAACCGATTCGAGCATCACCACGACTATACTATCCGGGGTGACCTCCTCCGTTTCCCTGTAGAGGTCCTTTTGCAGCCTGCCTTATTTTATGCACGCAAAAAATGTAGCAGGCATTGTCCTCCTCTCCTGGGCAAAATCAACAATCGGGGGACCATGACTTACCAGTCTTGTGCAGGTTAGACTGCCCGCTCAACATTTTGGTCAGATAGAAGTCAGTCTGACCATGCTTTTAATTTAGCCACGGTCTCACATCCGGGATTAGGCACGCAGTCCACGTTCCCATCGTGCAATTCACCCAAGACTGCTGCCAATCGTGGAGTGTACGCTGTTTCTACTTGCGGGCAATCATCTCCCTCGAGTCCCCGTTTCGACGCAGGTAAATAGCGCGGCAGTCTCTAGCCAGGAGAGCAACAGTCTCTGATTCACCACCAAATCAGAGACTGATGGATACGAAGAAGCAACCCGTAGTGCTTCTCTTCTCTTTACCTGTGCCTAGCGTTTTTGGTGTACCTCCTTGCTGAGAGGCTCGCTTTTTGTTGTGAAAAATATAGTTGTCGATTAAAAGTATAATGGAAACTAGTTAACAAATTCTTTTCGCCAGGGTCTGAAATTTGTGGCACCGATAACGAAACTTTGGGCATTTTTTGCTGCGTCAAAGAATTTTCTGGCTGTCTGTATTGACAAATAATTAACTCTGACATCGTTTACCAACAATTTCTTTCGAAAAGAATGTGCAATTCAATTGAGATTCTGACTATTTTTCATGTGACTGCAAATAAGATCCAGTCATGGAAGCAGCCTAACTGTAGCCGACTTAAGATTTCACATGAGTTGTAATACGTTGTAGATAGAAATAAGTAATTAATGGAATACATATATCTCAATATAAAACTGTACTTGAAAACAAATATGAAGTTAAGTTACAAGGTAAGTGTTTGTAAATTGCACTAAATTGAAATTTGTTTGCTGCCCTGTAGTGATTAAAACTGTAAATTTCATTAATAGATTCCTTTATTGAATAAACGTTTAATTCCTGACACTTAGAAAGACCACAACACCGCCATTGGTGCATTAAAGTTTGCTTGGCTCGCTATATAAGATTATATTTTCGGCACCAGGTCATCTATTTGCGCCTTTCTTTCGCGGAAAACGAACAAATATCGCAATTGTTTCACAGTTCTCTGGAGATTACACGAAGTACCTTCTAGCACTATTTCTCAATAACTTTGTTAATTAATGCCCGCACCGTATATAACGCCATTGATCGGTGGTTATCACAAAAGCTTTTTGAAGGTCTAAGAATATTGTGAAATAGATTTTCTTACTATTACGACATTGATGATGCACAGGATCACATCAGAAATGGTTTCTTGGGCGGCTACCTTACATCTTGCACCGCCATTAATAAAACTATTTCTACTAAGGTACTCAAATGTTCGCTGCTTAGTGCATTTTTGAAAGATCTTAGAAAAAGTGCTTTTGGCCAGTGATTATTCACTTCGGATTTTTCATTTCCTCTGTAGATTGACACGACTTTCGTTCTCTTGAACTCATTTGGAGATACTTCTTGGTCTAGAGATAAATTGTAAACATGCACTAAGGGCATCAGGGTGTGTCTCAAGAGTTTTTTATAGTCATCGAATTTAAGCTATTTGGACATGTTGCTTTGTAGTCGGGCAAAAACTAGTTTCTCGTGAGATTGCTAGAGTGACAAATTTAGAGAAAATGCTCGTTAAACCTTTGACAAATGCTGGGAAGGTCGCCCAAGACTACTCCATCATTCGACTTCATGGCGTTTATTTCTGCCTCGTTCTCACTTTACTCACGATTTCGTTTATTTTAGCCTGAAATTTCCTAGGTTCACCATCTATTTGCTCAAGTTGATTGGAGTAATACATTTCCTTTGCTTTTCTGACTATGCCATTCAAATTATTTCTGTGAAGCCCAAACTTTATTTTTAAGCTAGCATTGAATGGCTGTTTTGCTACTTTGCGAACAAGTTTATTTTTATAGGTAACAGACGTTCGAATACCTTTCGTTATCCATTGGCTTTGAGTTGGTGTTCGTTTCTTGTTTTGATAATGCGAATATTTTTCTATCAGACCATATACCATGTTATAAAATTTTTTTATGCATATTTTACTACGGAACAGTTTAAGACAGTACTCCAGTTAACTCTTTCTAAAGCTTTTGATTAATTAGTATAGTTAATTGACATTCGCTTTTCGAGTAGTTTTTGTGCAGGCTTAGTGGTGAAAAATTCAGGCGAAGATCGAGCTTGGCTACTATGGAAAAGTGATTAGTTATATACGTTTTATAGACGACTGGGTACAAATCGGGTCTACTACTTTTGCAAAATATGTGATCTATGTATGATTGTCTTCCCGATGGAGCATAAAGATATTTGTTTAGCCCGTTACAACATAAGCTATCAATATATCTGTAGCCCTCTTGGGTAAGAGTAGCTTGATTAATATTAAGATTTATATCTCCTAGGAACAGAAATCTTTTACCTTTTACTGCTTGAAGTAGAGATTCTAAGGAATTTAAAAATTGCTCGGCTACTGAAACTCAGTCACCTATAAACTAAAGTAACTATGATCGGTTCATTACTTGGAATCATAATTTTTAACTTGATACACGCAGTATCAGCTAGGCGATTTTCAAGAATTATAAAATCATAGCTATTTCTAATATAAAAAAAAAGTCATTTTTGTCACTCCAAGCTTCAGTGACTACTATCATATCAAAATTTACACCTAAAGCATTTCTCAAAGCTATTCTCATCTTTCCCAACCTGTACTGAACCATTCTTTATTTAAATGCACTTGAAATTCTTTTCTTTATTTAAGTTTTTTGTCTTTCTTAAAGGAGCGGCAGTTGCCGGTGTAATGTGATCTCCAATGAAAATTTGTCCATCGAATTGTTCACAGATTAAACTTGCCGGAACTCCAGGTCCATTATTTCGTTCCCTTACCTTGTTTTTGAACGTCTATTCCATGTTTGACCTTTGTTCAGACTACTCAAGCTATAATCACGGGAGTGCCAGTTCTATGATTTGCAATTTTGTATGTAGTACAGATCTCCAGGTTTGTGACTTCGACACCAACGGTTGCCCCTAACAATTAAACTATTTCACAAACATTTTCATTTACCATTATCTTGACCCCATCTATCACCAGATTGTCATGTCTTATTTGCTGTTGTAAATTATTATTTCGAGACTCGAGGGAACTACTATCCTTCACCAGCATTTTATTTTCTGTTTTAATTTTTTGATTTCTTCCATTAATACTTTAAATTTAACAACCTAGTCTTCCAACTTGTCCAATCAAAATTGAATAGATTCAGCGTTATTTTCTATAAAAAGTTCAGATTTAAGTTTTTTGCATAATTCAGCCACTATTCCATCACTTAACATTCAGTCAACAGAGGGTTTCATGAATGTTTGCATTCTTCACACTTGCATTGCTCTCTTTTAGTACCAGGTTTTCAGAGATTTTCAACTGTTTTGATGCTGTGGAAATAATTTTCACATTTTGTACACATTACTAAGTCTTTAGCATCAGTAAATGTTTTACTGCATTTTGAGAACTCGTCACTCATATTTAGTCACTTACTATAAAGGAAATTCAGAATATTATCAGTAAACTTTGAAATTGAAAATTTAGGTGTGTTCACCACCAACGATGCTGACTGCTCCTCCATGGAAGACATCTGGTAAGTTGAGCGCCATTTTTAATTCGTTTGTTTAGCTCCACTCCCAGCTTGGCAGCACACAATTCCATGCGTGGAACCATTAGCGCTTTGATTGGTGCTACCCTTGATTAAGCACCCAGCAGCCTGACACTAACTTGAATTCTCCTTGATGTTGAGCGGACGTATATTGTGGCACCATATGCCATCTCTGAGGCATCGCAGAAGGTATGTAACCACAACTGGAGTGACTTCTCGCATGCACTAGCTTGTCGGGGAAAATGAATCTCCTGCAATAATGATGGTAACTCGCTGTGAAACTGGGCCCACTGTGTGTGTGTGTCCCGATTGGCACGGCTGCATCCCAATCTAGCTCCAGTCGCCACAATGCCTCCAGGAACAACTTCTTCTTCTTCTTCTTCTTAGCACTACAGCACCTCTCGGACCTTCACTTCCTACAAATAGCGCTTCAACTGTCTCGGTTCATTGATCACGTCTCATAATTTCGAAATCCCAGCAGCAATGAACTGTTTTCGTCGACTGAGTCAAACCAGCGTCTCCTCGGTTTCCCCACTGGTCACTGGCCTTCAGTTCTCCCAAAGAATACCTGCTTGGGAATCCGTTGTTCGCCCATACGATTCATGTGGCCAGCCCATTGCAGCTTCCGCCGTCTCGTTGAGACCTCTAGGTCGTTAAAAGTATCATACAGCTTATGGTTGTATCGAATTCATTGGTCTTCGTCTAGCCTCGCTCCGATTATTTGCCTCAGAAACTGTCGCTCAAAGGCGTTCAATATATTTGCGGATGCTTGAGTTAGGGTCCATGTTTCACACACACTGCATAATACAGGTCTTATCACATATTTGTATATTTGGAGCTTTGTTTTCTTGTGTATGCAACAGGTCTTCAAGATGATCAATACTGAATAAAATATTTCATTTGCGGGCTGTATTCTTCTGTATTCTTTCATTGCCCGTTTTCGTTATTTTGGCACCTGAATACACAAATTCGCTAACATTTTCGATACTATATTCGCCAAGTGTGATGTTTTGTCTACTTGAGGTATTTTCCCTCGGCTGCGTCATGAGCCCTACTAGTTTTGCTTCGCTGTCGAGTTTTAGGAAGTGTTCTTTGGCAGTTGTTAATGACCGTGACAAAATGTTTATGTCGTCCGCATAGGCCACTACTTGGCTCGACTTGAATAGTAATGTACCTCGCATATCGACAGATAGCTTCCTTATGACATACTCTAGAGCCAAATTGAATAGGAATGGGGCCAGCCCAGCTCCCTGTTTGAGTCCGATATATGTATCAAAGGCCTCGGTGAGTTGGTTATTGATGCGGACTTGGGAAGTCGTCGACGTCATTGTCATTTTGGTAAGACGGATTAATTTGGCTGGGACACCAAAGCAAAACATTATTTGGTACAGTACGTTACGATCAATACTGTCGTATGCTTGCTTGAAGTCAACGAAAATTTGGTGAAATTCTATGTTGAACTCCAAGCACTTTTCAAGTATCTGCTTGACTGTAAATATTGGTCTAAAATCGATCTGCCTGCTCTAAAACCACCTTGATACTCCCCAATAATACTGTTGGTGTGTGATCCGATTTTATTTTCTAAGATCTTTGAAAATATTTTGTACACCGTACAAAGTAGTGATATGTCTCTATAATTTTCGCACTGTAGCTTGTCACCTTTTTGTGGAAAGGGAATATAATTGATTGGCTCCACTCTTTCAGCATATGTTCTTGTTGCCAAATGTGCTGGATGACTTTTGTAAATAGCTTGATGAACACTTCTGCTACCATATTTGATGAGCTCCACTGGAATCTTATCGATCCCCGGCGCTTTATTATTCTTTTGGGCTTTGATGGCGGAACAAATTTCATCCAGAGTTGGAGGCACCAATGGACGCTCCCCGCAGGATTAAGGAGGTTCTTGGAATATGAAGCCCATCTTTCCTTAATGTGCATTTCATCAGCGATGGTATTGCCGATGTCATCACGACAGAGCGTGGTTTTGGGCTGGTAACCGCGTTTCAGGCTTTTCACCACTTTGTATGCTTGTCTTGTATTGTTGCCCACTAAACTTACATCCACACTTCTCAATTGGTCGTCATAGTATTTTCTTTTCTTAATTCTAATTTTCTTATTCGCTACTCTTCTGAGATTTTCATGGTGTTCTCTCTTTGTCCTGGTTTTCCTACCTACGTATTCTTTGTACGCCTGATTCTTTTTATCTAACGCATTTTGGCACTCATCATCGAACCAATCATTGCTCATGCGCCGGGCTTGATGTTCGATCGTGTGTGCTGCCACGGTCCTAATAACCACTTTCACTTCCATCCAGAGCTCGTTGCTCGTCTTTAACGATGTGTCTGATAAGATGGGAGCCAGCTGGTTGTCGAGGGTCTCCGTGTCATTTTCGGCCACAGACGCGGTTTGGAGCCGTTCGATGTCAAATTCGTCTTCGCCGAATAATCATTTGACATACGACATCGATAGATTAATTTGATCAAGTATTGATCTGAGTTGCGATTGGACGTCAAGTATGCTCGAGGCCCAACGTTTTTGGATCAGAATAATTTTTGTGTCGTTTGTAGGCAATGAGTCGACCAGTCTTTCTAGGTGATTCTAGAACGTTTCCTTCGTTTCTTCGTCCTTTTCTTCAGTTGGGGCGTGAAAATTAATCAGCCAAATTTTAAAGGATTTCACACAACCGTTCGTTTATTGCCTGAAAATCAATAACATGCAATTTGAACTCCCAATCCACAATGAAGGTCACTCCGAATTCTCGTTTTCCAGTAGGCTTCCCACTTTTGGATATTGTGTGCGATCTTATGCCTTGAATGTCCTTTTCAGTCCAATTCGGTTCCTAGACTGCCAGTATTTTCAACTAATATTGACTGGCCTGTTGTAAAAGGTCCTGAACAGCGCCAGGGTGATTGAATGATCTGACATTCCAGGATTCAATGCCATAGTCCTTTTTTCGTTTGCGAGGTCGTTGCCGTGAGTCCAATCCATTTCGAGGCCCATCTACAGGTTTCCAAACATTTAAAGGGTTTTCAGGGACGGGGAGTTAGCCCATCCCCCAATCTCTGTTCCGGCGTCAATTCCGTTATCAGGCGCGGAAGATTCACCTTCACCCTCTTACGCCCTCACAAAGGAAGTGTAAGTGCGACTTGGTGGTCACAGTAACTGGTGGAAGGATGCTCAATGAGTTGGAAAGTCCTTTTTGTGAATTTTACCTCATCGAGGTCCAGGTTTATGCCAATTTGAAATCCGTCCACCATTGGAAGCCAAATCACTCCCAAAGGTTGTTGTAGTTCAGTTGAATCTGCTGGTCCTCAGCCTTGTTTGGTTGCAGAACATTGAGATAATCCACGTACAACTTGCGCAAATGCATGCCTATACCCGCAAGTATCTGGCGCAATTCACTCTGCTTCTGAGATGCCTCAACCAAAGAGTCAGCCCGAATCATGACGTCATCAGTGTGGAAGTCATTCTGCAATACTCTTCTGTCCAGAGAAGCTTGATGCGGCTCTGCTTGAGCTAGGCCTTGAAAGCACTTTAAATGATAATATCGCATAGGCTGAGATGGACCAGTATTTGCCGATATATTTTTTTAATATCGACTGTGAAGACTAAGCATGGCATAGGGAAGTAGAGCGAAATTGCAAACAGATCCACCTGAATCGTCAATCTGATACGTGTACGTTTACTGGACGCATCGCAGATCACTCGCAATCTTGTGGTACTACTCTGGCTTCAAAAAACAGTAGTGCAGCAGAAAATAATGTGCTTTCTTGTTTGCTGACCAGGTAATTTCTTCCATGTGCCCAGGTTGCTTGTAGTCGTTCATAAATTTCGAGTACTCCAGCTTCAATTCGGAGTTCCTTTCCAGTACTCCAGCTTCAATTCGGGGTTCTTTTCCAGTCTGTGTTCGAATGCAAAAAATCTGCATAAGGCAACGTCCTGCAATTTGCCCAGCCTTTCGAGATCTTCGTTGAAAGAAAGTTGAAACAAGAAAAGACCGTCACACTCGCGTTGGGATCTCTGAGTAAACTGTGCTTCGCAAGCCCTTTCAGTTGCTGTAAATTTGTTTGGTGAGTCTGGCGCTTCTGCCACCTCACAAAAACGTTTCACACTCTGGCACAATTCGGCGTCTTCTGCCACAATTGCACATATTCCTGATGAAGTTTGAGGTGTGCTAACCATTCTTGCTACAATCCAACTGAACAGTGTGCTCTGGAGCACTGGAATTTTGGGTCTCAATTTTATTTTCCCGATAACTAAGATCGGGCAGAAATGTTCAGCGTTCAATAAAATGTCAATCCTGTTTGTCTTGTGGGAGCTGGGAACTTCCAGCTGGATTTGTGGGGAATGGGCCATTTGGATGTTTGAGTGGGTTGCAGTGAAATTATCATGTCAATACCTCGGCGTATTCAGTCAATCAAGGCCACAGACCAATAATCAGTGTTTACTGAGCTCTGTCGGTTGGGGTACTGTTCCTTTCAATGAGCGTTGAATTGCGTATGACACTCAGCCTCTGTCTTTGAATGGTATGCATTGCCATTAAATTGATCTGGGAGCCTGGATCTAGCACAGGTCAACGTTCCATTGCCTTTCTATTGCCACCAATCAGGTTGACTTGACAATAGCGGCGCTCAGGAGTACATACCTCTTTGAACGCGGATTCAACACTGTAGTCAGAGTGAGCGCAGGTGTCTCTACCGGACGCATCCCATTCTGATGGTGTGCAGATTTATTTGGATGAGTCACCATAGCTGGTTTAGAGTTGGTCTCTCCGCCTAAATGCAGCAGGCTGTTATGTTTCTTGGCGCAGTCCTCGCATCCTCTGGCGGGGCAGTTGGTGGATTTGGGTCCTTCCCGTAGACAATTGACAAAAAGCTCTTTGGCCTGGACAAATTTCAATCATCAAGCAGCATTGAGGATCAAAAATTCTGGACAATAGAAGCCGCAACGACAGCCACTGTGGTTTTGAGTACCTTCTTCATGTCATCTTGTACATTTGATTGGTGTCCTCTTCCGAAAATTTTAAGAAACCCTCGAGCGATGGCAGCTCCTGAGAATTGGACAAAGACTGGTCATGAGCACATGAGTGGTCACATCTAACCTTTTTGTTAGCCCATACAAAAGTAACGGATCCCAATCACCGGTAGAAACTTTAAGATTTTTCATTCCTCGGACGCATTTTTGAGTTGTGTCGAGTAAAGATTTCATAGGAGCGGCCGACGGTTTCTCACTCATATTAGAACAGTCCTAAAAATCTATCGATGAGTGCATGGAACAAGAGCCGTTGATTGTCATAACGCACCTTTAATGTCACCCATGCTGCTTCGTAGTTCTCTTTTGATAGTTCAGCTTCACCAGTGAGGTTCGCCTTGAGATACCATAACTTCTGCCAGTTGGATATGGGCTGATTATGCAAGATTTGTTCACATAAGTCCTGAGAGTGCCACCACCGTATGTGTTTTGTGCATGATGTCATGTTTGAACCCCAATTTTTCAAGATCATCACTGAGCTTGCAAAGCTGATAATATTGCTCCTCCAGTCAAGCCCAACTTCATCGGACTGACATAATCTTGGCTTTGTACCACTGGCGTGAGCGCTACGATCGATCCAAGTAGGAGACTAAACGGAGAAGGGCGTCCGCATTCACTTTATGACTTCGAAGAATCTTAGAGACAGCTGGATCACTCTATGATGGCATATCTGTCAGTTTCAACCCGTTGACATCCTCCACGGAACATACGCTTATCCGCTTGAATGAACAACCACTATCCTCGGTGGGGTGTCTCAATGCTAACATTCGCTCAAAAAAGTGCCACTGAAAGTCGATGAAATTGGCCTGCCTAGTCTCATACATCTAACTTGTGAAGTAAATAAGTGCCAGCGGCACATCTAGTAGTGCCCGTATTTGATTGTCAATCTTCTCAAATTTGTCCCATATGGACTCGAGCCGCTGAAGCTGTTACTGAAAATATTCTGCCCCTTTGTTTTCGAGAAGTCGGGTTCTTTTTATAGTTCAGGATAATCTTGTGATGCTAATTCTGTGGACAGTGACCTTTGTCATTTCAACAGTTCAGTCTACCGTTGGAAAGTGAACTAAAACGGATAAAACTATCACGGGCACAGTACTACACTACCACCAATACAAAATCAAAAAACGTTGCCCCAAAATGTGCCAGAATATGCTGGATATCGCCAATCGATATCTCCCAATCGACGCTATTGATATCGCTAATAGATACCATATCAAGCTGGCGCCTCCAAAATTTTTGTGTCAGAACCCCTTTGCCCCGGCAAATAGAAGTTAAATTTGACCCTATAAATTTGTCTTTAAATTTGACCTTCACTTGAGAAATATGCGGACTTAACACGTTTTATCAATGAACAACTTTCAAGGGAACTTCAATTTACTATTTCACTATTAGATATGTTTGTCAATGTTTGTGCAATCATTTGAATAACAGTATGTTTTAGGAATTATTACAAGAAAACTAATTTTTTAGGCAACACGAAAATTTAAAACTAAAATTTCAAGTTTGACTTTTTTTATTGGCACCGATTAAGTTATTACACTGAAATGGACCCAAATCACAAGGTCTCCATCCCCACACAGCAAAAGACTTTCTCTCGAAAATCTCGTATCTCAAACTCACCGACTGGTGCATTATTTGGGCTGGCCGTGCACGCATTTGTGCTGATCATATGCAGACTATATCATGATATGATCATAATATCATTTGCAACGCATGCACATATGTACATGCGCATCCACGATCACATAATGCATGATACTGCACCCCATGATGTGTGATCACGAAGTCAATACGAGCAATGGAATGCTCGTATTCGTTTCACGAGAATGTGCACTTTTCCGTTGAAGCTGTCAATATCCGCATACGTTGCTACATCATCGTACTTTGCCTTGGTACTTCGCTCCACATACTCATACGGGTTCCAATATGTGAAATGATTGGTTATCAGAAAACGTATTCTATCTGTTGCCTTCAGCATCATGAAATAATTTATGATTCGTCCAAATTGTTTTTGTTAATGAAAAGAAAACGTAATGCCTTTACAAAATTGTTGCTTATGAATCTTTCACGTATATGCAGATTTGAGCTAGGCTGGCTTAATTCAATATAAAGTCCAATGCAAAGAACAACATCCAACCTCCCCTTGGACGAGAAGTTCCAACTCCTCCAGTCTGTGTGGTAAGCTGTGACGTCTGGGAAGAGTTGTAGATTCCCTAGCAGGTACTTGACACCATCCATTTCTCGATCTACACCAGAAGTAAGTAACGAGCATGGTAAGCGCAATGAGGCTCAGATACCCTACGGTATATTGATGTCTGCCATATGCATCGATCTAGTTGTCCCAGGAAAGATCTTGGGCTTGCAGTTAAGTTTGCATAGCGTCGACCTCTGTGGAATACGCCTTAAAATGTGTGGGATGATTGCGGAATGATGTAAACATTGGGTTGGTGTCCTCCAAGTGGTAATGTGCTCTCGAGTGTTGTGCTTGTATGGTGCTTTCATGGATGCGATGACCTTTAATTGTCACTGCATTAGATCTGCGAGTGCAATCTGAGGCCACCTGCACAGCACTGGACTCGTGCAATGTCAATGTAGTCGTGTTACAGCTGCAAATGATTTGAGTTACTCCGCGATTAAGGCATAAATCCATTCGTTAGAATGTGGGATGTTGGTGCAAGAAAAGCGGGCAGTGTTGCGAGTTCCGAAGTATCGACTTTCTCCCATTCGCAACTTCAAATTGGTGCCGTAACATTTCCACCTTCCTTTGGGCACTCCTACCTTTTTCTCTGTGTATTTATTTATTTTTATTAACATTTTTCCAATTCCCCTTTAATTTTTACTTCCTCATCATCACAATCTTACCGTTTTCCCTTATTTCTAACTAAAATAATAAAATATATGCTAATAATTTCAATTTTCACACTAACATTCCATTCATTAATTCCCACTAACAAACTTATTATTTTCCTAAGAAAACCGAATTCCTACCTTCATACTAACTAATTCTATTCACTAGTCCCCACTAACCAATTTTATTTTTTTATACTAACGAAAATTAATTCACGTTTCCCTACTAAAAAAATTCAATCTCATACCAAGATGCATCGTTGAAGTTGCTTATGAGATAAATGGATCGACAAGACATGGCACCATTGGCTGCGTTGCGAGTTCTCGACCGGGGGTCTGCTGAAACCCTGGGCTTAAGTTCCCCCGAGCACAGGGAAGCACTCTTTTTGGGGTATCGGCAAAATCAATAGTTTCCGTATATGTATATGTGACACTTTGCATTCAATCAAGCGCTTCTTGCAAATTGCCATGTATGCAAATCAATGGAAATTATTTTGTTTGTGTGGGTAGCGGAATCGAAGTGTAATGAACTTCGATTACGTTACCCAAATGCGGCAGCGGTAATTGAAAATGAAAAAGAGATTGCGGAATCGGATTGGATGGAAGTGGATTAAGTGGTTGGGATTGAGGCATTTAGTATTTGGTTTTGAAAAGAAGAGGAAGTTTTTTTCGGTTTTTGGTGGAGTGATTTGCTGATGGTATTCTTGAAGAGAAGATAAAGTACTATGGAAGTGTCGGAGAAAAAGTGTTAATATAAACTCGGGGAAAACCTTTTAATATAAACTCGGGGATGAAGTTTTAATATAAATTCGGGGGAAAAATAGTTCGAAGTGGACAATTTAAATTTCAAATTGAGATGCACAATTATTTTATATAGTAAATCGACAGTGTCGTGAAGCAAATTGCGTCGACGCTAATAAACAAATAAATGAAGTAAAATTAATAAAAGACTGAATTGAAGTGGTGACAGTGTCGTGAAGCAGATTGCGTCGACGTTAATAAACAAGTAAATGAAATAAAATCAATAAAAGACTGAATTAAAGTAATTACCATAACGTATACGACAGTTTAAAGTGCAGAAACATAAATTTAGAGTGCCTGAGAATGAAATTGTAATGGAGTGGAAGTTGGTGCAATAGTTTTAACTCGAGTCAAGCCAATGTCGGAGGTAATAAAGTGAAGAAGGGAAAAACAAGCAAAGCATAAAAAAAACAAACAAGATTAGTGGCAGATCGTTCATGCATTAATTGGAACTTGTAGTTAATTATAATTCAAATAATTTTTCTAGATCCCCCCTCCCCCTTTTCAGTTGCAGAGCGCTCGGCAGCATTCAAAGGGTGATTAAATTTTCTAGATCTTTTTCATTCCTTTCACTTTGGTTTCATTTGTAGTTAAAGTTTCTTTATATGCAATTTTTTTTTTGCTTGCTGGATTTATTATTTGAGAAAATATATTTAGATCATTTTTAATTAGGAAAGGGGGTCACTGTATTTACTGAATTTGCTTAACTAGTATGCTGTGCTAATTTTTAATTCATAGTTTGCAATTTGAATTTTTGGAATATGGTGTTTAAACTGAGTAAAGTAAATAAAATGTCCTATTAGAAACCATATTTTTCATTTCTTGAATGACCTCCTCCTTTCCTGTCCTTTTCCCCATGTGTTAGTTATAGTATGTAGGGTGGCTCGGCATGAGCAGAGGGTGTCCCGGAAGTCCCACAATACGATTGAGCACTAGCCGGCCTCAGTATGCCACCCCGGGCTACACACCTCTCTGCTAATTCTTAATGTCTGCAACTGCGGTGACTTCCGTGGTTGCAACAGCAGGCAACTCAATTAAGTGACACTCGTCAGCAGACGGCATTCCCTTTAATAACATTACCTCACACGCGTTCATTTTGACCTCCCTGTGGTACAGTGTATGAGGCTGTCGGCAGATGCGGATGTTTGGCTCCATCCTGCAATAAGCCGCATACTCCGCTTCACTCAACGGCTAGTATAGATCGCGATGCAGGCTGATGATGAGATATGTTGAGGTAGGTAGTACAGTGATGAGGCAATTGTGTCTTTTAATTGATATTGATGTACCAACAAGCGGCATCGTGAGTTTAAGCAGGATAAAGTCGGCCTCCACCTTGGCCTTAATGGACGTCAATTTGAATAACTTTAAAACATTCTCCCGGGCCATTGGCAGGCGTTGATTCTCGGCAAACGGTACCTGATATGTATCATCTCCGTACTAAGCTGTTGTTGTAAAAGCAGCCGCAGATTCAAGCACCCACACTGGGTATCCGTGATTATGTCCATGATGGATGATTGCTTTCGCTGCAGCTTGAGAATGGTTAATTTCATGTGGAATGGCAATATCTCTCTTGGTTCTAATCTTCAAGAACTGGTTCACGTCGGAAAACTGATCTCTCCAGCGATGGAGATGTTCATTCAGATGCGGGCAGTCAATCTGACGGAGTTCACGATCGCATGGCTATTGCAAAAAAGTCGCGCCATCCCACAGCATGTCCAACTTCGTCCAATATGGTGCCAGATCATAACAGACCAAAATCATCCACACGTTTGATGAGAAAAAGGCATGGCCTAGTGATTGAAAGTGCAGGCCAATTGACGTCACCTTGATAAGGTTAGTCATTACTAGAGAAATCAACAGATAAGTCAACAGCTGTGATCAAATTGAAGTCTTTTTTTTCTGGATGATTATTTGGTTGGGTATTGCTGGGGCCAGGTGCTTGAGATTCGATTCCAGAAGACAGATGGGCCTCCGGTTCGACCACTGTTTCCTCAGATTGTGTACTCTCGAGCATGGTAGCGGAGTATGTGGTTGAATGAGCCATCTCGCCATTCTTGTGGCGGTTCTTTAAGTCAGCCACTCTAACGTAGCCGTCAGCTCATTCATGGATTTGTTCGGTACGTCCCATGGGAAATCTTATGGTCAGCATGTTGTTATCCTTCGGGATGACTATTGTTCAGGCAACCGCGTTTGCTTGGAGCTGTCGCCACTTGACCCGATGTTGCAGCTGCGACAGATACTCATGCATAACCTACTAAATTTAACTTGACAGAAAATAAAAGGAAACAAATCTTTTTTCTGCAAATAAAACGTTATTTCTGAAGTTTTATATCTCTTGGGCAAACAATACAACAACTGATGACCAATCAGTCAATTGCTCTTTTATTAGTTCATGTTTATTTTTAGTCTCATTACTTTTACCTGACCCAATTGAATTGCAATAATTATGATGAAAGAGCAATTGGCTGCTTACAGCATTGTGCAATATTTGGTTGTGGCCTAGTTACAATGTTGGCTGGGTAAAATTACCAATATTGGGCAAATGAACATTACAATATCTAACTCCTCCTCAGCTTAACTGAAGATTGTCCTGAATCCTTACATTGAACAATTAAACAATATTTTTTTCCCAAGACAAAAATTGAAAATAATCATTATGATTATAAAGATCGTACATGTAATATGACTGCCATATTATACAATTTTATGCTTTTTTAACTCTTGGGCTTAAAGGCATACGTATAGTATTTTATTTCCACAACATACTCATCCTCACTATCTATTTCAAATTTTTCTTTGTTGGGTACTGGCGTGATAAGTTTCAAATCGATTATAATATGTCTTGGAATTTGGATTGCTATAACAGTGTATTTATTCTTATATTTTAACATTCCCATTTTTGACAGTTAAAAGTTTATAAAAATCGCTCTCATAAACCTCAATTTTTTCCATAGCTAATATACTTAGATGTAACAAATAATGCTGTGTCGATACATTATTATGCTGGATTTGGTTAACTTTACTTTCCAGAAATCTTAACTTTATTATTTGTTCTGAGAATAATTACTGGTGTACGATTTACTTAGTTTTACCTTCCAATTCTTTAAAAGCATCGAATATTTTTAACCAACTTCCAAGGGAAAGAAGGTTATCAATTCATCACGTATATTTAAACGGAGAAAGATAAAAGAGTCCAGCTTTCGGCAAATGATACGCCTTTCCTTCTGTTAGGTCCCTTCAAGGATAAGAAATTCAAGTAACAATAAAGGACTTTTCCCATTAAAACTAAAAAAATTTCGACCTTCATAACGATTTTTTGGCATAACTGACCGACGCGTGTAAGGATTTTGATTGTAGGGATTTCAAATGAAGAACAACATGTTGATCTAAAATGAACCGGTACAGAATTTTAATCGTTTCAAGGACTCTGTAGATATTAACAGCTCAATATGATACATGATGTCGAGAAATTGAGATTAATTGATCTTTCGTACGAAAAATGCCAATTATTTACCACTTTTCGAGGATTTGACAGAGATACCGAATCCTTTGGAGACGAATGATAAAAATGATCAGTATATTTAATTTCTTAGATAAACGGCACATTTTAGTCAATCTTTTCTACCGGAAATAAAAACTAAATTAATTCTAATTGCAGCATAAATGCAATTCAACAATACTTAGAGGGATGCTTTTCTCTTCCGCATTCATTATTTGCTTACTGATGAACTTAGTAAAGGATCCTTCTTAAATCCTTAGGCATAACCGTTACACATTAGTTTTATTAAATTCCCCGAAGAAATAATAAGGATTGGGTGATTGCAAATTATAGCGTTAATTCGTTACTTTCCAGTTAATATTACACATTATATGCCCTAAAATTAATGATTTCCATACTAAAGACCTGCAACAATTGCAGACGAAAAAGACGATACTTTTCCTTCTAGAACTGAACATGACTTCAAATATGAACATGAAAATGCATGGTCGAGTTTTCCTTGAAATACAGGGTATAATTTTCATGAAACTTTCATGAAAATCATGTGCCAATGTTAACTTAAAACGAAGGCGATGGGTATCGAATGAACGTGAAGGAGTGATACGACGAAGAAGGATATTTTTAAGTAAATTTCTTGAGATTGACCGCGGAGTTAACTTTATGTTTATAGATATGAATACATATATCTATACTATACATATATATGTATATATATATTAATGTATATATATATATATATATATATATATATATATATATATATATATATATATATATATATATATATATGTATGTATATGCATCTGTATATATATGTAGGTGTACGTGTGTGTGTGAATACACATAGGATAAACGAAAATTGTGCCTGGAGTTCGCAATTATGCTTTGATTTTCGCCAAATTTTCAGAAATATTTCGACTAGTTTCGTTGGTCATTTAAATTGGTTGATCAAAAACAAAGTAAAGGTTCTTTTCGATAAAAACCCATGATCTCAGTTTTGACCGAGGTATAGCTCCGGGTTGTACTAAAACTGGTACAAAGATTCATTCAAGTGTGTGATAAAGCTCACAATAAAAAACCCAATGTCGAACCATTTGAAACGAAATAGCGGCCACTCAAAGGTCGAAAAAAGCTGGACGATATTATTTTTAAAATGGCGGCTAGGCAAAATTCAAAATTGGAAAATTTCTCAAGGCTACAATTTACATTCGATTTTTATTAAACCTAAAATGATGGTAGACGTTGATGAGACCACGTATTAAATGTATCAGAACTTCAAATTCGATTCTTATGAACCCTGCAGATGATAGCCGTCGTGGTTTTTGCGTTGCAGTAAAAAGTTATATTTTAATATACATGGTACAATATATTCAAGAAACTGAGTTTTAAAAGGATTGAAATGAAAAAAATTGCCACTAAAAAGGGTGAAATAAAAAATTTTTACAAAATAAGAGACTGACTTAGCAATCCCATAAAAAGGATGAAATAAATTTTATGGGGGCGGTGCCAAATCAATTTCCCCATTTCAACAAAAATACTTCCAACAACTGGACCATCACAAAAGAATCGGGGAAACATGATATGGCACCGCTTCCATAAAATTTATTTCATCCTTTTTATGGCATTGCTTAGTCAGTTTTCTTTTTTTTCTAAAAGTTTTTTATTCTTCTATTGTTATTTGTTATAACTGATGATATTATAGATAGATATTATAAATTAAAGTCGATGTTAATTTTTTCTATAATAATTTTTTTAATTTTTCCTATAATAATTTACTCCCTATCACTCCTGTGCATCTTCCCAAAGAGCCATTTTAGTGAATGGCCTACAATTTTCAAAAAGCCTCTTTTCTGTCTTTTTACGGAAATAGGTATAATAGACTTTGTCTTCACTATAACTGTATCTACTTCTCTATTCTCAATAACCAAATGTTTTATGCATATGCTTTTTTTTATTAATTTTTTTTGTGGTAACTTTCATTATAATTGCCTATTATTAATTGAATTTTGGGTTCGACTGACAAACTTTTATCTTCGCTACCTGTTACTTGAAATTTTAGTTTAATGGGATTGTGAATGTCTTATATTTCCTGACACTTTGTGCAATTATTTATCACCAGTTGTATATGTTCCTGGAGTTAAGGAAAATATACCATTGATTTCAATGACTAAGAGGTCTTATTTATTCTATTATGCATTGATTGCTTCGTATCATAGATAGAAATTTGTTTATATACATAGCTCCTCCCCAGTCTAAATCTCTGTAGCTTTTATTGTACACCTAATACAATTAACGTTTGCATCTTTCAAAAATATTTCTATCACTTGTTGAACTCGATTATAGTCGGCATCTCTCACTTCTGAAAAAATCCCTATCTTTCCTTGCTTATGAATCTAGTTAATACATCCTTAATTTTACTGTCTCCTTCCAAAGGGTTTAAATATATAATTCTGCAGCATTGTAAAATTTCTATCTCCTTACTGATATTGCAGGTCAATATTAGCAGTGTTCTTAATTTATTTAACACTTCATGGTACAACTGCTGCTCTTCTACAGAATGTATTGTCTTCGATAAGTCTATATTTGATTCAGTATGATTATTTTCAGAAATTTATTTGTAGGTACTCTATTTGAAAATTACATTCTTGTGATTTTGAAAGCCGCCTCTGATTACGTTGCGAAAACTCCTTTCCTTTATACTTGCTATGTAGATATTTTACGGGTGCATTGGCAGTAATAATTTAAATTTTTTTCGGTATGAATATGGACGAAAATAATTTGAAGAGTTAACGACTACTGAAAATTCTTTATCCATAACGCTATAGTTCTTTTCATGATTATTTAAAGTTGGTACGCTAAGATGTTCAATGTCTTGAATTTTATTAGAATCTAGTTTAATGCCCTCTTTCATAAGTAAGTATTTTGTCGATATCGTCTTCTGCTACCAGTATCTGATGATATCCCTTTGCCAAATCCAATTTACTAAAACATTGGGCTTTTCCCATCTTATTGTATCTAAGATACTATCAATATTAGGGATTCTGTCTATCTATTTGCACTTTTTTCCTGAATGATCAATTTTCTTCGGAATCACGATTATGGGTGAACTGTACCGACTATTATTTTTCTATTAATTCCTTTGTTTTTCTATTTCCTCCATCTGCCTGCGAACCTCAGCCACATGTTGTGACAGGAGTCGTTATAATTTTGCATTTATTTGTTGTCCGTCATCACTTTGGTTGGTGAACCGCCGAATCAGTGTTTGTTAGCTGACCTCTTTCCTTGAACATATATCTCCTGTGTTTGTTGAAAAGCTTTTCCATGAAATCTTTTTTACTTTATTCAGATGAACTGTCTGAATGTCACACGCTTCGCTTATTTCTAGCACATTCACCTCTTTCAGTGATTTTGCTAAGAATGAAAGATGTACACGTATCATTAACAGTATTTGCTGCTGCTGAATATTTATTAATTTTGCCCGCTTTGTAACCCAGCCCACCCCCATTAAAAAGTGTTATTGTTTATATAAATTGATTTTCATCCATCTTATCCTGGAGTTTATGGGTTGATTAAATTCCTCAGGATATTCCGTTTTTACTTATTCTGTTTGATTCGCAACTAAGCCTGGAATTGTATTAATTTTAACAGGTGTTTCTTTTATAACTTTAAATAAATCTATTTGAATCCTACCTAAATTTAATAGACTGATTGCCGAACCTGTACCCATCATTGCTATGTACCCTCTTCCTTTGAAGGTAGCCTTAATATAAATTTTCTTTTCTTCCGAGGCTAGTTGGTAAAAATGTCATTT
This sequence comes from Odontomyia ornata, assembly GCA_963969285.1. Classification (NCBI taxonomy): domain Eukaryota; kingdom Metazoa; phylum Arthropoda; class Insecta; order Diptera; family Stratiomyidae; genus Odontomyia; species Odontomyia ornata. Next base: position 60,666,580 of record OZ017743.1, on the reverse strand, counting down.
ATATCTAAATAATCTACATTTTCTCTGCTAATATTAAACCTCCATGGGCGCTAGCCTTTGGCAAAAAAATTTTTTTCCACAATTAAAACTTTATCTCCGAAGTCTTGCATCTCTTAGACTAGTGATGTAACAATTGATAATCGATCAGTTAATTGCACAAATTTCTATAATTCAAATATTGATTCAATCAATTTCCTTAAGCCGTATACTTGTAAAGAAACACCGATTGCGCCAATAATGTATTAAACTTATCTCGACGGAAAATAAAATGAGACAAATCTTTTTTCCGCAAATAAAACTTTATTTCCGAAGCCTTGGGCTAGCGATAAAACAACTGATGATCGATCATTCAATTGCTCTTTTATTGATTCATCGTTATTTTTTTGTGTCATCAATTTTATCTGACCCAATTGAATTGCAATTATTATGATGAAAGAGCAATTAGCTGCTAGCAACATTTTTAGCATATGGTGCAATATTTGATTCTAACTTACCTACAGCATTGCGTAAATGAACATTACCAGTATTGGAAGCATGAACTTTATCATGTGATGCTAGAATTCATTTCTGATTTGATTTACGGAGTAAGCACTGTCAAGTCGGTAGGGTCACCGGTCATAGAAATTAAGGGTCTCAAATTGAGGATGGCCTCCACGCCAGCCGTCAGTGTATGCAGCTCTTCATATTTGAGAAAATTTTTAGCCAACTTGACCGCCGCTTCCCATAATCAGCCAAAGTAAGGTGCACGGTATTGGATGAAGTTAAAATTTATTTCTGGGATACTGCCTGAGCCGCTCACCTTGTGCTGAGCTCCTGCCCAGTAGAGCGATGAAGACAATTTGCGCAGTTGTATGTGCACACCCACAAAGTTGGTAGCATTATCACAGTCTTGCAGTGCCCTCGTATCCCGGTATATGTGATGGAATCGCTCACCAATTCCAAATATGTAGCAGTAGAGTTGATCTGCACTAACACAATTTCAGCATCAGACCACAAGGCATTTTTTTATTTACTTTACTCGGCTTGCAGACATTTTGCGAAAATAATTAGCCTAATAATACATGCTGGCTTCCCTTAAAGAAAAATAGTTTCTGAGCTAAGGAGCCATTAAATTTGTGGTTTTCACAGACGCACTTTAGATTATAACTGTTTTTCTGTCATTAAATTTAAATATTCAATTCAATTATTACATGAAGTTTGACGGTGTCATGAAAATAATTTCTAAATGAAGCTTTTTTTTTCTATGAAAATTCGACCATACTTTTTCTATTGGGAGTATTTAATTAACTCTTCGGAATAAGTTCAAATAAATTGTTGTTCGATTTAAAATAATTCTTTAACTTCAGTTTATAGTTCAAGAGCGAGATATTATATTTAAATTCAAGGGGCAGAAGATTAAAGAGCTTTGAATCTCAAATGCTGGAATGCCTTCTGGCCAGTTCCGTAGTGCATTTCCTTATAAGAACGGCTTTGCAAAACCTTGAAGTGTAGCTATACTCTTTGCATACATAGTACTTTCCCAAGCTGCGATCTCATACAGTAAGGTTGTTTGTATTTAAGCAAAATTAATATTTTTGATTATTGTAAAGTATACGATGTGCCTTCGGGCTTTAAGTGCAAAAATTTGAGATTTGATCTCTTTTATGCCAGAGAAATATGTGCGTCCCACTTTAAGTTACTGCAAATAATCAGCCCTAAGTATTTTATTTCTTCAGTTTTTTGGATGACCTGATCTGGGTTTCTTATGTTAAGAGCATTGCTGAAATTTGTATGCTTAGGATGAAAGGTAAGATATTTGGTTTTAGATTTATTTGGGGATAGTTTATTGGTTTCTGACCAGCAGTTCACAATTTCTTTACCCAGATTAGCACGTTGGCACATAGTTTCAATATTTCTGGCGGAAAATATATGAACTGCATCATCAGCAAAAGAAATCATGCTTCCATTGAAACAAGCATACATATTCATGAGATCATTCATGTAAATCCGAAAGAAATTGTCTGTTTGGACAGTTTGGACTCTATTTTCAGGGCAAGATTCAAAAAGCGAGTACACATTGCCTAGAAATCCCAGGTTTCTTAATTTTCTCAAAAGGGCAATGCGGTTGCCCCTATCGAATGTATAATAATTTTTAATATCTCTACTCTACTCCGATGTGGCTGCTGACTGGCTAGCTAGTTTGGAGAGGAATTTTGGTCACAAATTTTATGCGAGCAGACGAGTTACGAACATCAGCCACCAGTTCAAATGTCCGATTCAAAACGCGTCGAACAACTTCCACCAACTCTACTTTAAATTAAGTTACCTCCATTCCTTCTCCGTTTGACCCGACGAAAAGGACCACAAAAACCGCTAAACAAAAATACGTGCTCCTGAATATTACTGACGTGATGCCCGAAATAACGTACTCAAAACTAAAACCGAAAAAATCTATTCTAATGAAAAAGCAAAACTCAAAATATGGCACTGTATACCGACCGCAACACGAAACCATTCCTTCGTGGATTACCAAGGCCCAACCCTCTCAGTGGCATACTCACCTTTCGCCTGCATAACCCTCTGAAAGGGAACGGGTTCGCTGGAAACGAAAGACCATGATTAAGTTGGCAATTAATTTTTAACTTTAACTAATTTTTAGAAGAATTTGGAATATTCTTATGTACAGATCTATATGTTCGATAAAAAATGTGCATTGCCTAACGAAAACTTTTTCTTATATAAATCTACATGAATCACCAAGTCTATTCTCTAGTCTTATGTTCATTAAGTATTTTTGTCGTCTACGTTAATGCATATTTTATTTTCAATGATTCGAATGAAAATGTGTATAACGCATCAAATCAATTCTTATTGTCAGATTTATTCAGAATTTCAAATTTTGTTGATGAATTACGAGTACACTAAAGAGATTTTATTGGTTTACAATACATAAGATTGTCAAACCGGGGAATACATGGAATCTGATTGAGAGCGAGACTGAACAAAAAATTTTTTTGCCATTTGAAGGAAACAAATGGTGCATATCATCTTACGGCGTATGGTATGGCATCGTTAGATAATGGATGTTTAAATAATTCGATTTTGTAAATTAAGACTGGTATTAAGATATATGCTTTGTTCGTAAAATATTTCGTGTAATTTTTTTCCTCATTCCAATATAGGATAATATTTTACTGTTTTTGAGATTTAATCTTCAATATAAGAGTCTTCGAGTATAAAGTTATTTCAACTTGATGCCATTACACCCACTCCTAAATTTTTACCCTAATCTAGGTCTGAAATATTTTATACATGATATTTACACTTCATATGTAATAAAATCTAATCATAACCTAGTTATTTCTCTCCCTCTTCTTTTACGTCATAATCTGAATTCTGTTTATTTACACAATTCAAGAATCCGGAAAATTTGTATTGCATTCTGTTCAGTATGTCTTGTGTTTTGTTATATTTTCATTAATAACTTTAAAGATCGTTGTGAAGATCTATTTTCAATGGCCAAACTTGATTACTTCAACTTCATTCTGGCCTTTACAATGTATTTCTAGTTTCATAAAAATTTTCGATTACGATTTACTGTCGCAATATGTCAGTTTATTGTACAAAAAAAATGTTGCTATAAAAATTTGATTGTTTTTGTTCAGTTGCGTTGAAAATTAGAAATATATCATTACATGTTACTAGTTCACTTCAGTGTACCACATGCTTTTCAATCACAGCAGTCGTGAAGAGCCCCGGCAGCCATGAATCCACGTACCAAAGCCATATCATGTTCGACTGCAGGAATTCCGTGCGGCTCAAGAGCAAATCTTTGCTTCCGTAGGAGTCACCTCTCGTCCGCGCAAAGCAAAACAATTCATTTTTCGTTGGCAATCAAACTGTTGGGCGAGATCGCTATTGCAGTTTCCTTGCCTCGAGCCTCGGCTCAAAGGTACTCCAACTACAACTTACGGTGGTAAAACCCTGGCGTTCCTAAATCAGCACAGCTGTTGGCACCAAGCATCTTATCCAGGGAAGACAGACAACACCCGTGAGGTTCAGAAGTCAAACTAGGGATATCACCTTCTTCATTATCCCTTCACTTACTCAGAACGTGTACCTTGGCGTCGATTTTGTCCTTCGATTTGGTTTGGCCTCAGACATATTCACAGATTCACCCTTAAATACCAGATATGTCTATGAACTTGCTTCTATTCCTGACGGGCATGAATTAACGCGTAACCATCGACAACGTCTGGAAGCATATATCGCTGCTTTCCCCTCTTACAATACGCAAGGGCTTGACCACACTACCCTGGTCTCACATATCATCAACGTTCGCGATAATAAGCCAATAAAGCAAAGACACTATGCCATCTCACCGGCCATAGAAAAGCTAGTGTACACAGAGTTGGACAGGATGCTAGGGTTGGGCGTTATGAAGGAGTCGCAAAGTGCCTGGTTCTCACCGATAACCTTGATGGTGAAACCTGGTAAGGTCTGTCTTTACTTTGATGCCCGAAAAGTCTATGCCATCACCGTTAGAGACGCTTACCCTCTTCCGCTCATAGATGGGATGGTGGGAAGACTACCGAAAGCAAACTACATACAAGTCTCGACTTAAAGGATGCATTCTGGCAAATTCCACTCGAGGAAGGGTCACGGAATAAGACCGCTTTCACAGTTCCCAGACGACCACTTTATCAGTTCATCACAATGTCTTTTGGCCTCTGTAATGTTTCGCAAATGATGACCTGGCTGACGGGCAAAGTAATTCTACCTCATCTGAAACATCAAGTGTTCGCGTACCTAAATGACCTTCTACTCATCACGGAAACGTTCGACCAACAACTTCTACTGTTGCAAGAAGTAGCCCTGCATATCAGTAAAGCAAGACTCACCATCAATCTCCAGAAAAGCAAGTTTGTTTTGACCGAAGTCAGATATCTAGGACATGTCATTGGACATGGTACCATCAAAACGGATCCGGAAAAACACTCGTCCGATTGATCAGTTTCCCTTTCCGAGAATCGTTAAGCAGCTACGACGTTTCCTTGGAGTGTGCCACTAATACCAAAGGATCGTTCGGAATTACGCAACAGCTTCAGCGCCTCTGTCGAACATGCTCCGGAAAGGTAAGTTTCTTGAACTGCACTTAGTCAGAAGGCATTTGAAGAGCCCAAACAAGCCTTGACATCTGCTGCTGTCTTGCACAGCCCTGACTTTAAGAAACCTTTCACAAATAAACATGGAGTTGAAACCGTGCTAGTGCAATTGATCGAAGAGGGAGAAGAAGCTCCAATTGCTTTCATGTCCAGTAAACTGAATTCAGCACAAAGGAACTTCACCGTATCCGAAAAAGAATGCCTTGCAGCGGTGATGGCTGTTGAGAAATTCCGAACGTACATCGAGGGCCATCAGTTTGACTCATCACAGACTGCGCTCCGTTACAGTGGTTGACGAACCAAGCAGACATACATGGACGCCAGACCCGATGGGCTCTTAAAATGCTAGGGTTTAAGCTTTCCATCAAATAACGAAAATGGACCCAAAACAACGTGCCCGATACTCTCTCACGAATTTTTTTCACCTGCGAGAGCGGGATTGACAGTAAATGATGATGATTCCATCGAGATAGACTTAAGCAGCCCACATGTTAATTCAGACAGCTATAATGAGTTGAGGCGAACCATTGTAACCCGACAAATACAGTTGCCTGATTTGAAAGTGATAGACGGCTAGGTTTATCGACGAAATAAATACGCAACCGGTGCCCCATTGCAGGAAGAAGAGTCTTGAAAACTCTGGGTACAGGAGGAAATGACTCACAATCTGATCCTCCGTGCATACGACCACCCTCCAAGTACACACGGTGGCTACGGTCGGATGCTTGGGCGCCTTAAGAAATACTTCTTTTGGCCTAAAATGTCATAACAGGTCAAAGACTAAGTGACCACCTGTAAGACCTGTTAAGTCACTAAAGCTCCCAACTAGCCTCTTTGACTTCCTATGAGTTAACTGAACGTCCCAGAGCGCGTATTCTAACGTCTGTATATAGATCTACTTGGCCCATATCTTCGTTCTACTATGGACTACATCGTTGTGCTAGAATAGCTCTCAGAATTCCCGCTGGTAGAACATTTTTGCAAATTCACGACTCCATTCATCGTGATATTTCTAGAGAGTCGGGTATTCCATGTGCTCGGGGTACCAGAAAGCGTGTACTTGGGCAACGGAGTACAGTTCCGATCACGGCAGTTAAGTGTCTACTCAGAAGGATTGGGACCGCAGATTGTCCGCTTTCACTTGCGCTCTGTGGTCGTCGTATTATTCCGTCACCGGTATCTTGCCTTACTTTGCCGCCTTCGGATAGCGCATGATTTTCCATGGCAAATCAAACAAGCTACTACGGCAATTGAAATGTTTGGGAAATCTCTTCGCTGCGCCGAAGCCTCACGAACGTTTAGGAGCCACTCGTTAACGGAATTGACCCAAAGCAGCCCTGTTCGACATCATATATGTTTAAGGAAATAAATTTATATACAGTGAAAAATTGTGATTTGGAATTTAGCGCCCCATTTCGATTAGTTTTCAGTAATTCACCCATATTATCAGCAGGCGCCCTGTGAGGATCTTGGTTAAGTACCCTCTTGCTATTTTTTGATACAATTATTAATTTTCTCAAATTTTTATCTAAATTTTTTTTTGCCGTTTTATACAATTCTTAAATTCTGTAAATTTTTCTTATTTTTTTTTCTTTTATGCAATTGTAATTTTCAAGAATCTTTCTTATTTTTTATTCAATTATTGATTTTCTTGAGCTTTACTTAAAATTTATTTGTCTTATATTTATATTTATTTATATATGGCCTAAATATCAGATTTTATAAAATTCACATTAAAAAAATTGCCGTTAGAACTTGGAACAGTTGGTTGTACTTGTTTACGTGTTTCAAATGTTTTCCCACTCATTTGGACGAATTTTGTAAATTAATTGTGAAGAAACGAGGCTAGTGACAAATTGATAGTACCTTCTCAATGAATTGACTGCAAACATATTCACCTGTATGAACAACAATCAATGAAGGAACATAAAAATGTTTAAAATTCAGGAATTCCAGTCAGTCTTTCCTTTCATTTACCCGGACTGGGTATGGGACCCGCAACGATGGCCGGCTCCTCCACTTTAAAGAGCTAGCCATCGGGTGCGCTCCTCCTCGGGTAGAGTGGCCTTTCATCGCATAATACTTATAACATAAATTGGCCACGTATATGTTTCTCATTCAAGGGAAAAATTCATACAAATCATGTTTGTATGAGTTTTTCACTTAAATGGGAAATATATTGCCACATCTACATTTGATTCTTGATCTAGTTGGAAGGGTGTGAGGGGGACCGCTTCTACCTGGATTCCCCACTCTTTATTGGGGCCCATAAATATCGTCGGTAACGACGAAGTCTGCTCTTAAGCCCATCTGTTTCTACCGGCCCAGTTTATTACTGGCTATAAACAAAGTCAACCTTTAGTGGGTTACCTCACCAGCCGATCGACATTAGATCGTTTAAATTCGTGAATGCAAAATTTTTCTTGGGGTAGCCTGCCAGCGCATTCATGCGTCCTTAGACACGGCCAATCTCGACAGATCTCACCATCCTCTTTTGCCGGGGCTGCAGACCATCGCTACAGTTCTAAACGGACATTGTATCTACCTCATTTCACTACACATATGCTGGGAAGGTCTCCCAAGATTACTCCATCACTCGACTTTATGGCGTTTATTTCCGCCTTGGTTCTCACTTTACCCACGATTTCTTTCATTTTAGCCTAAATTTTCCTAGGTTCACCCTCAATACCTACAATTCCCTGAGTTCTCTTGGTTGTGCCAATGATCCTTTCAATGAGCGGTGCGTGGTGTATGGGACTCAGCTCCAGTCTTTGGACGGTGTAAATTGCTATTAATTTGACCTGGGAGCCTGGATCCAGCATAGCTACACGTTTCATTGCCTTTGCATTGGCGCCAATCTGACTTGACAACAGCTGTGCTTAGGAGTACATATCCCTTTGAATGCGGGTTCGGCACTGTAGTCAGAGAGAGCGCAGATGCTTCCACCGAACGCTTAGTGCCATGTTGGTCTGTAGATTTCTTCGAAAGAGTCACCTTAGCTGGTTAAGGATTGGCCTTCTCTGCCTAAATGCAGCAGGCTTTTATGTTCGCGCAGTCCTTGCATCCTCTGGCGGGGCAGTTGGCGGGTTAGTGTCCTTTCCGAAGACAATTGACACAACGTTCAGTTGACAAAAAGTTCTTTGGCCTGGACAAACTTCAATCATCGAGTGGCATCGAGCTTCAAAAATTCCGGATATTACAAGAGCGGATGCGTATGCTGGCACACAAGGCATGAAGAAGCCGTAACGACAGCATATAAAGCGCATGAGTGATCGCGTCTAGCCTTTTTGTCAGCACATGCAAAAGCAATGAATCCCAGTCACCGGTAGCAACTTTAAGATTTTTCAGTCCTCGGATGCATTTTTGAGCTGTGTCGAATAAAGATTTCACAGCAGCGGCCGACGGCTTCTCGACAAAATGGGAGCACCGTCCCAACAATCTATCGATGAATGCATTGAACAAGTGCCGTGGATTGTCATAACGCTCTTTTAATGTCGTCCGCACTACTTCACTTCGGATAGAGCGAAATTCAGAATCAAAGCTCAGCTTCTCCCATGAGGTTGGCCTTGAGATACTATAATTTCTGGCAGATGGATACGGGCTGATTATGCACAGTTTGTTCAAATAAGTCTTCAGATTGTTGCCACTGCAAGTATTCTGGGCAGACATAGTTTGGGGCTCTCAAGTTGGGACTAAGCGTTCCGGATTAGGAGTCACATCTATCAAATCCTGTCTCCAGTCAGACCAGCTAGTCCTGAGCAACTTCGTCTAAGCTGGTGTTTTACTTACGGTTGAACCCGCGTTTTTCAGGACCATAATTGAGTTTGCAAAGCTGATAATATTGCTCCTCCAGTTGAGCCCAGCTTCGTGGAACTGACATAATCTTGGCCTTTAACCACTTATATCAGCGCCACGATCGATCCAAGTGGGGCTATCACTTTATAACTTCAAAGAGTCTTGAAGATGGCTGGATCGCTCTGTGATGGCATATCTGTTAGTTTCAATCGGCTGATATCCTCCATGGAGCACACCCTTATCTGCTCGAATGCGCCACCAGTATCCTCCGTGGGGTGCCTCAGTGCCAACAATCGCTCAAAAAAGTGCCGCTGAAAGTCAATGAAATTGGCCTACGTTGTCTCTTACATCTGACTTTTGAAGTAACTATGTGACAGCGGCACATCTAGTAGTGCCCGTATTTGATTTTCGATCTTTTCAAATTCTTAGCATATGGACTCGAGCCACTGAAGGCTTACTTTTGAGGAGTCGGGTCCCTTTTATAGGTCAGGATAATCTCGTCCAATTCTGTGGACAGTGACCTCTGTCGTTTCGACAGTTTCTCTATCGTTGAAAAGTCAGCTGAACCGGACGAAATCTACCACAGGTACACCACTAGAGTACACGCACTGCGCTATTTACAAATAAGCGAACACCTTTCACCCACACCACCAACACCAAATCAAAAAACGTTGCCTCGAATTTGACTGAATAACCTGGATATCGCCAATCGATATCTTCAATTGATGCAGTGTAAATCGCTAGTACATATTATATTTCACCAGGGCTTCCATAATGTTCCTTGCCCCAAAAAGGTGAAATTCAATTTCATCCTTTGAATTTGATCTTCTCTTGAGAAGTTTGCGGACTTCACACGTTTTATCAACGCGCAAATTCAATATTAAAAGTTCCAGTAGCACTTCAAGTTTGACTTTTTTGTTGGCGCCGATTACGCTATTGCACCCAAATGGACCCAAGTTGATTTAAACCACGCTCGTCACAAGGTCTCCATCTTCACACAACAAAAGACTGTCCCTCGGACGGTACCACGATTCGGGCCGAACGAGCGCGCATGTGAGTTGATCATATGCAGACCAAATCATATATTGTAATATAATTTGAAATGTGTAACGCATGCACGTGTGCATGCATCTTGAAATGTTTTATGAAATATTTTATGATTTGTCAACATTTTCGGTTTTATTAATGAAAGCGAAACTTGATGCTGTTACGAAATTGTTACTTGTGAATCTTTCAGGTATATGCAGAGCTACGGCAAGGCTGGCTAGTTTCAATACAGATATCAACATTCACCCCCGTCAGAGGCTCAGTTCCAACTGTTCCATTGTGTGTGTTAAGTTGTGACGTCTGGAGCAATTTATCGATTTCCTGGCTCATGTTCGATACCGTCTACAGCTTTAATTGCACCAGGAAAGATTTTGGGCTTGTAGTTGACTTTGCAGGGTGTTGATCTCCGTAAAATATGTCTTGAAATGGGCAGGATGGCTGCGAAATGATGTGTAGACTAGGTTGGTGTCCTCCTAGTGGTAATGTGCTCGCGAGTGTTGTGCTTGCACGGTGGTTTCATGGGTGCGATGACCTTAAATTGTCACTGCATCAGATTTGAGAGTGCCACCTGGAGCCAGCTGCATGGTTCGGGACCTTCGGAAAGGATCATTGCATTCGCTGCAACTCGAGAATTGTTAATTTCATGTGGAATGGTAATGTCATGATCAAGCCTGTGGCCCCTCTCTGATCTTCCACTGGCTGAGGAGCTCTGACCTGATTGGAGAGTTAAGCTAGCTCTTGCTCTATTGCTATGGATCTTTTCTTGGTCATTCTTTTGGTTTTTCCAAAGATATTTAATGGTGAGTCGATAATCGAAGCAAGGAGTGCAGCTCATTTTGATCCCTCTGCAGAAAGCATATTTCTCATTTCTTGAAATGACCTCCTCCTTTCCTGTCCTTTTCCCTATGTGTTAGTTATAGTATGTAAGGTGGCTCAGCATGAGCAGAGGGTGTCCCGGAAGTCCCACAATACGACTGAGCACTAGCCGGCCTCAGTATGCCACCCCGGGCTACACACCTCTCTGCTAATTCTTAATGTCTGCAACTGCGGTGACTTCCGTGGTTGCAACAGCAGGCAACTCAATTAAGTGACACTCGTCAGCAGACGGCATTCCCTTTAATAACATTACCTCACACGCGTTCATTTTGACCTCCCTGTGGTACAGTGTATGAGGCTGTCGGCAGATGCGGATGTTTGGCTCCATCCTGCAATAAGCCGCATACTCCGCTTCACTCAACGGCTAGTATAGACCGCGATGCAGGCTGATGATGAGATATGTTGAGGTAGGTAGTACAGTGATGAGGCAATTGTGTCTTTCAATTGATATTGAAAGCACTCTATACAGCTCAAATATTGATGTACCAACAAGCGGCATCCTGAGTTTAAGCAGGATAAAGTCGGCCTCCACCTTGGCTTTAATGGACGTCAATTTGAATAACTTTAAAAAATTCTCCCGGGCCATTGGCAGGCGTTGATTCTCGGCAAACGGTACCTGATATGTATCATCTCCGTACTAAGCTGTTGTTGTAAAAGCAGCCGCAGATTCAAGCACCCACACTGGGTATCCGTGACTATGTCCATGATGGATGATTGCTTTCGCTGCAGCTCGAGAATGGTTAATTTCATGTGGGATGGCAATATCTCTCTTGGTTTTAATCTTCAAGAACTGGTTCACGTCGGAAAACTGATCTCTCCAGCGATGGAGATGTTCATTCAGATGCGGGCAGTCAATTTGACGGAGGTCACGATTGCATGGCTATAAATCGCGCCATCCCACAGCATGTCCAACTTCGTCCAATATGGTGCCAGATCATAACAGATCAAAATCTTCCACACGTTTGATGACAAAAAGGCATGGCCTAGTGATTGAAAGTGCGGGCCAATTGACGTCACCTTGATAAGGTTAGTCATTACTAGAGAAATCAACAGATAAGTCAACAGCCGTGATCAAATTGAAGTCTTTTTTTTCCTGGATGATTATTTGGTTGGTTATTGCTGGGGCCAGGTGCTTGAGATTCGATTCCAGAAGACAGTTGGGCCTCCGGTGGGACCACTGTTTCCTCAGATTGTGTACTCTCGAGCATGGTAGTGGAGTATGTGGTTGAATGAGCCATCTCGCCATTCTTGTGGCGGTTCTTTAAGTCAGCCACTCTAACGTAGCCGTCAGCTCATTCATGGATTTGTTCGGTGCGTCCCATGGGAAATCTTATGGTCAGCATGTTGTTTTCCTTCGGGATGACTATTGTTCCGGCAACCGCGTTTGCTTGGAGCTGTCGCCACTTGACCCGATGTTGCAGCTGCGACAGATACTCATGCATAACCTACTAAATTTAGCTTGACAGAAAATAAAAGGAAACAAATCTTTTTTCTGCAAATAAAACGTTATTTCCGAAGTTTTATATCTCTTGGGCAAACAATACAACAACTGATGACCGATCAGTCAATTGCTCTTTTATTAGTTCATGTTTATTTTTAGTCTCATTACTTTTACCTGACCCAATTGAATTGCAATAATTATGATGAAAGAGCAATTGGCTGCTTACAGCATTCTTAACATATTGTGCAATATTTGGTTGCGGCCTAGTTACAATGTTGGCTGGGTAAAATTACCAATATTGGGCAAATGAACATTACAATATCTAACTCCTCCTCAGCTTAACTGAAGATTGTCCTGAATCCTTACATTGAACAATTAAACAATATTTTTTCCCAAGACATAAATTAAAAATAATCATTATGATTATAAAGATTGTACATGTAATATGACTGCCATATTATACAATTTTATGCTTTTTTAACTCTTGGGCTTAAAGGCATACGTATAGTATTTTATTTCCACAACATACTCATCCTCACTATCTATTTCAATTTTTTTTTTTGTTGGGTACTGGCGTGATAAGTTTCAAATCGATTATAATATGTCTTGGAATTTGGATTGCTATAACAGTGTATTTATTCTTATATTTTAACATTCCCATTTTTGGCAGTTAAAAGTTTATAAAAATCGATCTCATATACCTCAATTTTTTCCATAGCTAATATACTTAGATGTAACAAATAATGCTGTGTCGATACATTATTATGCTGGATTTGGTTAACTTTACTTTCCAGAAATCTTAACTTTATTATTTGTTCTGAGAATAATTACTGGTGTACGATTTACTTAGTTTTACCTTCCAATCCTTTAAAAGCATCGAATATTTTTAACCAACTTCCAAGGGAAAGAAGGTTATCAATTCATCACGTATATTTAAACGGAGAAAGATAAAAGAGTCCAGCTTTCGGCAAATGATACGCCTTTCCTTCTGTTAGGTCCCTTCAAGGATAAGAAATTCAAGTAACAATAAAGGACTTTTCCCATTAAAACTAAAAAAATTTCGACCTTCATAACGATTTTTTGGCATAACTGACCGACGCGTGTAAGGATTTTGATTGTAGGGATTTCAAATGAAGAACAACATGTTGATCTAAAATGAACCGGTACAGAATTTTAATCGTTTCAAGGACTCTGTAGATATTAACAGCTCAATATGATACATTGATGTCGAGAAATTGAGATTAATTGATCTTTCGTACGAAAAATGCCAATTATTTGGCACTTTTCGAGGATTTGACAGAGATACCGATCCTTTGGAGACGAATGATAAAAATGATCAGTATCTTTAATTTCTTAGATAAACGGCACATTTTAGTCAATCTTTTCTACCGGAAATAAAAACTAAATTAATTCTAATTGCAGCATAAATACAATTCAACAATACTTAGAGGGATGCTTTTCTCTTCCACATTCATTATTTGCTTACTGATGAACTTAGTAAAGGATCCTTCTTAAATCCTTAGACGTAACCGTTACACATTAGTTTTATTAAATTCCCCGAAGAAATAATAAGGAATGGGTGATTGCAAATTATAGCGTTAATTCGTTACTTTCCAGTTAATATTACACATTATATGCCCTAAAATTAATGATTTCCATACTAAAGACCTGCAAGAATTGCAGACGAAAAAGACGATACTTTTCCTTCTAGAACTGAACATGACTTCAAAAATGAACATGAAAATGCATGGTCGAGTTTTCCTTGAAATACAGGGTATAATTTTCATGAAACTTTCATGAAAATTATGTGCCAATGTTAACTAAAAACGAAGGCGATGGGTATCGAATGAACGTGAACCAGTGATACGACGAAGAAGGAGATATTTAAGTAAATTTCTGGAGATTGACCGCGGAGTTAACTTTATGTTTATAGATGTGAATACATATATCTATACTATACATATATATGTATATATATATTAATGTATATATATATATATATATATATATATATATATATATATATATATATATATATATAGATAGATATATATATATATATATATATATATATATATATATATATATATATATATATATATATGTATATATATATATATATATAGATATATATATATATATATATATATATATATATATATATATATATATATATATATATATATATATATATATATATGTGTATATATGCATCTCTATATATATGTAGGTGTACGTGTGTGTGTGAGTACACATAGGATAAACGAAAATTGTGCCTGGAGGTGACCGAAGTTTAGCTCCGGTTTGTACCAAAACTGGTACAAAGATTCATTCAAGTGTGTGATAAAGCTCACAATAAGAAACCCAATGTCGAACCATTTGAAACGAAATAGCGGCCACTCAAAGGTCGAAAAAAGCTGGACGATATTATTTTTAAAATGGCGGCTAGGCAAAATTCAAAATTGGAAAATTTCTCAAGGCTACAATTTATATTCGATTTTTATTAAACCTAAAATGATGGTAGACGTTGATGAGACCACGTATTAAATGTATCAGAACTTCAAATTCGATTCTTATGAACCCTGCAGATGATAGCCGTCGTGGTTTTTGCGTTGCAGTAAAAAGTTATATTTTAATATACATGGTACAATATATTCAAGAAACTGAGTTTTAAAAGGATTGAAATGAAAAAAAATTGCCACTAAAAAGGGTGAAATAAAAAACTTTTACAAAAAAAGAGACTGACTTAGCAATCCCATAAAAAGGATGAAATAAATTTTATGGGGGCGGTGCCAAATCAATTTCCCCATTTCAACGAAAATACTTCCAACAACTGGACCATCACAAAAGAATCGGGGAAACATGATATGGCACCGCTTCCATAAAATTTATTTCATCCTTTTTATGGCATTGCTTAGTCAGTTTTCTTTTTTTTTCTAAAAGTTTTTTATTCTTCTATTGTTATTTGTTATAACTGATGATATTATAGATAGATATTATTAATTTAAGTCGGTGTTAATTTTTTCTATAATAATTTTTTTAATTTTTCCTATAATAATTTACTCCCTATCACTCCTGTGCATCTTCCCAAAGAGCCATTTTAGTGAATGGCCTACAATTTTCAAAAAGCCTCTTTTCTGTCTTTTTACGGAAATAGGTATAATAGACTTTGTCTTCACTATAACTGTATCTACTTCTCTATTCTCAATAACCAAATGTTTTATGCATATGCTTTTTTTTATTAATTTTTTTTGTGGTAACTTTCATTATAATTGCCTATTATTAATTGAATTTTGGGTTCGACTGACAAACTTTTATCTTCGCTACCTGTTACTTGAAATTTTAGTTTAATGGGATTGTGAATGTCTTATATTTCCTGACACTTTGTGCAATTATTTATCACCAGTTGCATATGTTCCTGGAGTTAAGGAAAATATACCATTAATTTCAATGACTAAGAGGTCTTATTTATTCTATTATGCATTGATTCCTTCGTATCATAGATAGAAATTTGTTTATATACATAGCTCCTCCCCAGTCTAAATCTCTGTAGCTTTTATTGTACACCTAATACAATTAACGTTTGCATCTTTCAAAAATATTTCTATCACTTGTTGAACTCGATTATAGTCAGTATCTCTCACTTCTGAAAAAATCCCTATCTTTCCTTTCTTTATGAATCTAGTTAATACATCCTTAATTTTACTGTCTCCTTCCAAAGGGTTTAAATATATAATTCTGCAGCATTGTAAAATTTCTATCTCCTTACTGATATTGCAGGTCAATATTAGCAGTGTTCTTAATTTATTTAACACTTCATGGTACAACTGCTGCTCTTCTACAGAATGTATTGTCTTCGATAAGTCTATATTTGATTCAGTATGATTATTTTCAGAAATTTATTTGTAGGTACTCTATTTGAAAATTACATTCTTGTAATTTTGAAAGCCACCTCTGATTACGTTGCGAATACTCCTTTCCTTTATACTTGCTATGTACATATTTTACGGGTGCATTGGCAGTAATAATTTAAATTTTTTTCAGTATGAATATGGACGAAAATAATTTGAAGAGTTAACGACTGCTGAAAATTCTTTATCCATAACGCTATAGTTCTTTTCATGATTATTTAAAGTTGGTACGCTAAGATGTTCAATGTCTTGAATTTTATTAGGATCTAGTTTAATGCCTTCTTTCATAAGTATTTGGCCTAAAGACTCTGTAGCCCTCTTCATAAAGCTACACTTATTAGCTTGTATTTTAAGATTGTGCGTCTGTAAAGTGTTGAAAATTTTATCTGATGGTACCATATGTTCTTCCAGGGAAATATCGGTATATGCGAGTTTAAGGTTTACCACACATATTTTATTGATATACTCCCGTATATCAGTTCATGAAACGTTACCGTTGCGTTTTTTTACCCGAACGGCATTCTAGCATATTCAAAAGGCCTCATGGTGTTACACAAGCAGTTTTGTCGATATCGTCTTCTGCTACCAGTATCTGATGATATCCCTTTGCCAAATCCAATTTACTAAAACATTGGGCTTTTCCCATCTTATTGTATCTAAGATACTATCAATATTAGGGATTCTATCTATCTATTTGCACTTTTTTCCTGAATGATCAATTTTCTTCGGAATCACGATTATGGGTGAACTGTACCGACTATTATTTTTCTAATATTTCCTTGTTTTTCTATTTCCTCCATCTGCCTGCGAACCTCAGCCACATGTTGTGGCAGGAGTCGTTATAATTTTGCATTTGTTTGTTGTCCGTCATCACTTTGGTTGGTGAACTGCCGAATCAGTGTTTGTTAGCTGACCTCTTTCCTTGAACATATATCTCCTGTGTTTGTTGAAAAGCTTTTCCATGAAATTTTTTTTTTACTTTATTCAGATGAACTGTCTGAATGTCACACACTTCACTTATTTCTAGCACATTCACCTCTTTCAGTGATTTTGCTAAGAATGGAAGATGTACACGTATCATTAACAGTATTTGCTGCTGCTGAATATTTATTAATTTTGCCCGCTTTGTAACCCAGCCCACCCCCATTAAAAAGTGTTATTGTTTATATAAATTGATTTTCATCCATCTTATCCTGGAGTTTATGGGTTGATTAAATTCCTCAGGATATTCCGTTTTTACTTATTCTGTTTGATTCGCAACTAAGCCTGGAATTGTATTAATTTTAACAGGTGTTTCTTTTATAACTTTAAATAAATCTATTTGAATCCTACCTAAATTTAATAGACTGATTGCCGAACCTGTACCCATCATTGCTATGTACCCTCTTCCTTTGAAGGTAGCCTTAATATAAATTTTCTTTTCTTCCGAGGCTAGTTGGTAAAAATGTCATTTATATCTAAATAATCTACATTTTCTCCGCTAATATTAAACCTCCATGGGCGCTAGTCTTTGGCAAAAAAATGTTTTCCCGCAATTAAAACTTTATCTCCGAAGTCTTGCATCTCTTAGACTAGTGATGTAATAATTGATAATCGATCAGTTAATTGTACAAATTTCTATAATTCAAATATTGATTCAATCAATTTCCTTAAGCCGTATACTTGTAAAGAAACACCGATTGCGCCAATAATGTATTAAATTTATCTCGACGGAAAATAAAAGGAGAAAAATCTATTTTCCTCAAATAAAACTTTATTTCCGAAGCCTTGGGCTAGCGATAAAACAACTGATGATCGATCATTCAATTGCTCTTTTATTGATTCATCGTTATTTTTTTGTGTCATCAATTTTATCTGACCCAATTGAGTTGCAATTATTATGATGAAAGAGCAATTAGCTGCTAGCAACATTTTTAGCATATGGTGCAATATTTGATTCTAACTTACCTACAGCATTGCGTAAATGAACATTACCAGTATTGGAAGCATGAACTTTATCATGTGATGCCAGAATTCATTTCTGATTTGATTTCGCGGAGTAAGCACTGTCAAGTCGGTAGGGTCACCGGACATAGAAATTAAGGGTCTCAAATTGAGGATGGCCTCCACGCCAGCCGTCTCTTCATATTTGAGAAAATTTTTAGCCAACTTGACCGCCGCTTCCCATAATCAGCCAAAGTAAGGTGCACGGTATTGGATGAAGTTAAAATTTATTTCTGGGATACTGCATGAGCCGCTCACCTTGTGCTGAGCTCCTGTCCAGTAGAGCGATGAAGACAATTTGCGCAGTTGTATGTGCACACCCACAAAGTTGGTAGCATTATCACAGTCTTGCAGTGTCCTCGTCTCCCGGTATATGTGATGGAATCGCTCACCAATTCCAAATAGACGACCTTGGAGGCAAAGCAGCAAAAGATAGCAATATAATCTTTCCGTGCCCAGGCACCACTGCCTTGGTAGTGTATTAACATGGGCCCGCAAAAGTTGACTCCCAATGAAATGAAAGGGCGGGGAGTTCATACACAAACACCAGATCGATTTCCCATTATTTGGTCGAAAAGCTATGGCCTCGCTCGAAAACATCGCATGCATTGTCGCTACAATCGATCTTGCCGGCTGCTTCCCTTTGTTAGGCCAGAAACGTTTTCTCATCGTGGCGAGCATCGCCTGTGGTTATGGATGTCCGTCATCAGCAAACTTGTAAATGGACTCGTGTATCCCAGCAACATCGGATGCTTAGTCTTGAACGCACAGCATTCCATCCAAATCCAGAAAAGGAGCCAGCCCCGACAGGGAGCTGTTTTTGTTGACCTAGGTCTTGAGTTGATTATCGCATGAGCCCCCGTGGAAGTCATCCTGTTGGAATGCATTTCATAATTACTCGCAGGGCTCTGGAGAGTCTTTGACTTACGACTGCTGGACTACAGCCTTGGGGAGGCTGAGAGCTTGGTTCGCAACGATCCATAAAACGCAACACGTAGACTACTACCCATTGAAGCCTTCTGAATGAGTTGCCATGTTGAACCGGGGGCACGAAATGAATGTTCGCCTTGGCTGTCGCTAGCGCTGTTGCCTTGGTTCACAATTTCAGCATCAGACCACAAGGCATTTTTTTATTTACTTTACTCGGCTTACAGACATTTTACGAAAATAATTAGCCTAATAATACATGCTGGCTTCCCTTAAAGAAAAATAGTTTCTGAGCTAAGGAGCCATTAAATTTGTGGTTTTCACAGACGCACTTTAGATTATAACTGTATTTCTGTCATTAAATTTAAATATTCTATTCAATTATTACATGAAGTTTGACGGTGTCATGAAAATAATTTCTAAATGAAACTTTTTTTTTCTATGAAAATTCGACCATACTTTTTCTATTGTGAGTATTTAATTAACTCTTCGGAATAAGTTCAAATAAATTGTTGTTCGATTTAAAATAATTCTTTAACTTCAGTTTATAGTTCAAGAGCGAGATATTATATTTAAATTCAAGGGGCAGAAGATTAAAGAGCTTTGAATCTCAAATGCTGGAATGCCTTCTGGCCAGTTCCGTAGTGCATTTCCTTATAAGAACGGCTTTGCAAAACCTTGAAGTGTAGCTATACTCTTTGCATACATAGTACTTTCCCAAGCTGCGATCTCATACAGTAAGGTTGTTTGTATTTAAGCAAAATTAATATTTTTGATTATTGTAAAGTATACGATGTGCCTTCGGGCTTTAAGTGCAAAAATTTGAGATTTGATCTCTTTTATGCCAGAGAAATATGTGCGTCCCACTTTAAGTTACTGCAAATAATCAGTCCTAAGTATTTTATTTCTTCAGTTTTTTGGATGACGCAATGCTCTTATGTTAAGAGCATTGTTGAAATTTGTATGCTTAGGATGAAAGGTAAGATATTTGGTTTTAGATTTATTTGGGGATAGTTTATTGGTTTCTGACCAGCAGTTCACAATTTCTTTACCCAGATTAGCACGTTGGCACATAGTTTCAATATTTCTGGCGGAAAATATATGAACTGCATCATCAGCAAAAGAAATCATGCTTCCATTGAAACAAGCATACATATTCATGAGGTCATTCATGTAAATCCGAAAGAAATTGTCTGTTTGGACAGTTTGGACTCTATTTTCAGGGCAAGATTCAAAAAGCGTGTACACATTGCCTAGAAATCCCAGGCTTCTTAATTTTCTCAAAAGGGCAATGCGGTTGCCCCTATCGAATGTATAATAATTTTTAATATCTCGTTCATTCGTTCAAGATATTTCTCGAAGGAAATCTAAATCGCCCTCTCACCGTTTCTAGACGTGAAATCCTGGAACAGGACAACGGATTGTACCCATCAGGTCGACAAGCGCAGATACTCTTAGTCTACTCCGATGTGGCTGCTGACTGGCTAGCTAGTTTGGAGAGGAATTTCGGTCGCAAATTTTATGCGAGCAGACGAGTTACAAACATCAGCCACCAGTTCAAATGTCCGATTCAAAACGCGTCGAACAACTTCCACCAACTCTACTTTAAATTAAGTTACCTCCATTCCTTTTCCGTTTGACTCGAGGAAAAGGACCACAAAAACCGCTAAACAAAAATACGCGCTCCTGAATATTACTGACGTGATGCCCAAAATAACGTACTCAAAACTAAAACCGAAAAAATCTATTCTAATGAAAAAGCAAAACTCAAAATATGGCACTGCATTCCGACCGCAACACGAAACCATTCCTTCGTGGATTACCAAGGCCCAACCCTCTCAGTGGCATACTCACCTTTCGCCTACATAACCCTCTGAAAGGGAACGGGTTTGCTGGAAACGAAAGACCATGATTAAGTTGGCAATTAATTTTTAACTTTAATTAATTTTTAGAAGAATTTGGAATATTCTTATGTACAGATCTATATGTTCGATAAAATATGTGCATTGCCTAACAAAAAATGTTTCTTATATAAATCTACATGAATCACCAAATCTATTCTCTAGTCTTATGTTCATTAAGTATTTTTGTCGTCTACGTTAATGCATATTTTATTTTCAATGATTCGAATGAAAATGTGTATAACGCATCAAATCAATTCTTATTGTCAGATTTATTCAGAATTTCAAATTTTGTTGATGAATTACGAGTACACTAAAGAGATTTTATTGGTTTACAATACATAAGATTGTCAAAACCGGGGAATACATGGAATCTGATTGAGAGCGAGACTGAATAAAAAATTTTTTTGCCATTTGAAGGAAACAAATGGTTCATATCATCTTACGGCGTATGGTATGGCATCGTTAGATAATGGATGTTTAAATAATTCGATTTTGTAAATTAAGACTGGTATTAAGATATATGCTTTGTTCGTAAAATATTTCGTGTAATTTTTTTCCTCATTCCAATATAGGATAATATTTTACTGTTTTTGAGATTTAATCTTCAATATAAGAGTCTTCGAGAATAAAGTTATTTCAACTTGATGCCATTACACCCACTCCTAAATTTTTACCCTAATCTAGGTCTGAAATATTTTATACATGATATTTACACTTCATATGTAATGAAATCTAATCATATCCTAGTTATTTCTCTCCCTCTTCTTTTACGTCATAATCTGAATTCTGTTTATTTACACAATTCAAGAATCGGGAAAATTTGTATTGCATTCTGTTCAGTATGTCTTGTGTTTTGTTATATTTTCATTAATAACTTTAAAGATCGTTGTGAAGATCTATTTTCCATGGCCAAACTTGATTACTTCAACTTCATTCTGGCCTTTAAAATGTTTCATAAAAATTTTCGATTACGATTTACTGTCGCAATATGTCAGTTTATTGTACAAAAAAAATGTTGCTATCAAAATTTGATTGTTTTTGTTCAGTTGCGTTGAAAATTAGAAATATATCATTACATGTTACTAGTTCACTTCAGTGTACCACATGCTTTTCAATCACAGCAGTCGTGAAGAGCCCCGGCAGCCATGAATCCACGTACCAAAGCCATATCATGTTCGACTGCAGGAATTCCGTGCGGCTCAAGAGCGAATCTTTGCTTCCGTAGGAGTCACCTCTCGTCCGCGCAAAGCAAAACAATTCATTTTTCGTTGGCACAGCTTCCGCAAGAGAGTGCACTCCTGCCGTTAAAGTCTGAATTTATGCAACATCTCACATGTTTCTGAGAACGACACCAGACCTTACGCACCAATCAAACTGTTGGGCGAGATCGCTATTGCAGTTTCCTTGCCTCGAGCCTCGGCTCAAAGGTACTCCAACTACAACTTACGGTGGTAAAACCCTGGCGTTCCTAAATCAGCACAGCTGTTGGCACCAAGCATCCTATCCAGGGAAGACAGACAACACCCGTGAGGTTCAGAAGTCAAACTAGGGATATCACCTTCTTCATTATCCCTTCACTTACTCAGAACGTGTACCTTGGCGTCGATTTTGTCCTTCGATTTGGTTTGGCCTCAGACATATTCACAGATTCACCCTTAAATACCAGATATGTCTATGAACTCGCTTCTATTCCTGACGGGCATGAATTAACGCGTAACCATCGACAACGTCTGGAAGCATATATCGCTGCTTTCCCCTCTTACAATACGCAAGGGCTTGACCACACTACCCTGGTCTCACATATCATCAACGTTCGCGATAATAAGCCAATAAAGCAAAGACACCATGCCATCTCACCGGCCATGGAAAAGCTAGTGTACACAGAGTTGGACAGGATGCTAGGTTTGGGCGTTATGAAGGAGTCGCAAAGTGCCTGGTTCTCACCGATAACCTTGATGGTGAAACCTGGTAAGATCTGTCTTTACTTTGATGCCCGAAAAGTCTATGCCGTCACCGTTAGAGACGCTTACCCTCTTCCGCTCATAGATGGGATGGTGGGAAGACTACCGAAAGCAAACTACATACAAGTCTCGACTTAAAGGATGCATTCTGGCAAATTCCACTCGAGGAAGGGTCACGGAATAAGACCGCTTTCACAGTTCCCAGACGACCACTTTATCAGTTCATCACAATGTCTTTTGGCCTCTGTAATGTTTCGCAAATGATGACCTGGCTGACGGGCAAAGTAATTCTACCTCATCTGAAACATCAAGTGTTCGCGTACCTAAATGACCTTCTACTCATCACGGAAACGTTCGACCAACAACTTCTACTGTTGCAAGAAGTAGCCCTGCATATCAGTAAAGCAAGACTCACCATCAATCTCCAGAAAAGCAAGTTTGTTTTGACCGAAGTCAGATATCTAGGACATGTCATTGGACATGGTACCATCAAAACGGATCCGGAAAAACACTCGTCCAATTGATCAGTTTCCCTTTCCGAGAATCGTTAAGCAGCTACGACGTTTCCTTGGAGTGTGCCACTAATACCAAAGGTTCGTTCGGAATTACGCAACAGCTTCAGCGCCTCTGTCGAACATGCTCCGGAAAGGTAAGTTTCTTGAACTGCACTCAGTCAGAAGGCATTTGAAGAGCCCAAACAAGCCTTGACATCTGCTGCTGTCTTGCACAGCCCTGACTTTAAGAAACCTTTCACAAATAAACATGGAGTTGAAACCGTGCTAGTGCAATTGATCGAAGAGGGAGAAGAAGCTCCAATTGCTTTCATGTCCAGTAAACTGAATTCAGCACAAAGGAACTTCACCGTATCCGAAAAAGAATGCCTTGCAGCGGTGATGGCTGTTGAGAAATTCCGAACGTACATCGAGGGCCATCAGTTTGACTCATCACAGACTGCGCTCCGTTACAGTGGTTGACGAACCAAGCAGACATACATGGACGCCAGACCCGATGGGCTCTTAAAATGCTAGGGTTTAAGCTTTCCATCAAATAACGAAAATGGACCCAAAACAACGTGCCCGATACTCTCTCACGAATTTTTTTCACCTGCGAGAGCGGGATTGACAGTAAATGATGATGATTCCATCGAGATAGACTTAAGCAGCCCACATGTTAATTCAGACAGCTATAATGAGTTGAGGCGAACCATTGTAACCCGACAAATACAGTTGCCTGATTTGAAAGTGATAGACGGCTAGGTTTATCGACGAAATAAATACGCAACCGGTGCCCCATTGCAGGAAGAAGAGTCTTGAAAACTCTGGGTACAGGAGGAAATGACTCACAATCTGATCCTCCGTGCATACGACCACCCTCCAAGTACACACGGTGGCTACGGTCGGATGCTTGGGCGCCTTAAGAAATACTTCTTTTGGCCTAAAATGTCATAACAGGTCAAAGACTAAGTGACCACCTGTAAGACCTGTTAAGTCACTAAAGCTCCCAACTAGCCTCTTTGACTTCCTATGAGTTAACTGAACGTCCCGGAGCGCGTATTCTAACGTCTGTATATAGATCTACTTGGCCCATATCTTCGTTCTACTATGGACTACATCGTTGTGCTAGAATAGCTCTCAGAATTCCCGCTGGTAGAACATTTTTGCAAATTCACGACTCCATTCATCGTGATATTTCTAGAGAGTCGGGTATTCCATGTGCTCGGGGTACCAGAAAGCGTGTACTTGGGCAACGGAGTACAGTTCCGATCACGGCAGTTAAGTGTCTACTCAGAAGGATTGGGACCGCAGATTGTCCGCTTTCACTTGCGCTCTGTGGTCGTCGTATTATTCCGTCACCGGTATCTTGCCTTACTTTGCCGCCTTCGGATAGCGCATGATTTTCCATGGCAAATCAAACAAGCTACTACGGCAATTGAAATGTTTGGGAAATCTCTTCGCTGCGCCGAAGCCTCACGAACGTTTAGGAGCCACTCGTTAACGGAATTGACCCAAAGCAGCCCTGTTCGACATCATATATGTTTAAGGAAATAAATTTATATACAGTGAAAAATTGTGATTTGGAATTTAGCGCCCCATTTCGATTAGTTTTCAGTAATTCACCCATATTATCAGCAGGCGCCCTGTGAGGATCTTGGTTAAGTACCCTCTTGCTATTTTTTGATACAATTATTAATTTTCTCAAATTTTTATCTAAATTTTTTTTTGCCGTTTTATACAATTCTTAAATTCTGTAAATTTTTCTTATTTTTTTTTCTTTTATGCAATTGTAATTTTCAAGAATCTTTCTTATTTTTTATTCAATTATTGATTTTCTTGAGCTTTACTTAAAATTTATTTGTCTTATATTTATATTTATTTATATATGGCCTAAATATCAGATTTTATAAAATTCACATTAAAAAAATTGCCGTTAGAACTTGGAACAGTTGGTTGTACTTGTTTACGTGTTTCAAATGTTTTCCCACTCATTTGGACGAATTTTGTAAATTAATTGTGAAGAAACGAGGCTAGTGACAAATTGATAGTACCTTCTCAATGAATTGACTGCAAACATATTCACCTGTATGAACAACAATCAATGAAGGAACATAAAAATGTTTAAAATTCAGGAATTCCAGTCAGTCTTTCCTTTCATTTACCCGGACTGGGTATGGGACCCGCAACGATGGCCGGCTCCTCCACTTTAAAGAGCTAGCCATCGGGTGCGCTCCTCCTCGGGTAGAGTGGCCTTCCATCGCATAATACTATAACATAAATTGGCCACGTATATGTTTCTCATTCAAGGGAAAAATTCATACAAATCATGTTTGTATGAGTTTTTCACTTAAATGGGAAATATATGGCCACATCTACATTTGATTCTTGATCTAGTTGGAAGGGTGTGAGGGGGCACCGCTTCTACCTGGATGCCCCACTCTTTATCGGGGCCCATAAATATCGTCGGTAACGACGAAGTCTGCTCTTAAGCCCATCTGTTTCTACCGGCCCAGTTTATTACTGGCTATAAACAAAGTCAACCTTTAGTGGGTTACCTCACCAGTCGATTGACATTAGATCGTTTCAATTCGTGAATGCGAAATTTTTTTTGTGCTAGCCTGCCAGCGCATTCATGCGTCCTTAGACATGGCCAATCTCGACAGATCTCACCATCCTCTTTTGCCGGGGCTGCAGACCATCGCTACAGTTCTAGACGGACATTGTATCTACCTCATTTCACTACACATATGCTGGGAAGGTCTCCCAAGATTACTCCATCATTCGACTTTATGGCGTTTATTTCTGCCTTGGTTCTTACTTTACCCACGATTTCTTTTATTTTAGCCTAAATTTTCCTAGGTTCACCCTCAATACCTACTATTCTCTGAGTTCTCTTGGTTGTGCTAATGATCTTTTCAATGAGCGGTGCGTGGTGTATGGGACTCAGCTCCAGTCTTTGAACGGTGTGAATTGCTATTAATTTGACCTGGGAGCCTGGATCCAGCATAGCTACACGTTTCATTGCCTTTGCATTGGCGCCAATCTGACTTGACAACAGCTGTGCTTAGGAGTACATATCCCTTTGAATGCGGGTTCGGCACTGTAGTCAGAGAGAGCGCAGATGCTTCCACCGAACGCTTATTGCCATGTTGGTCTGTAGATTTCTTCGAAAGAGTCACCTTAGCTGGTTAAGGATTGGCCTTCTCTGCCTAAATGCAGCAGGCTTTTATGTTCCTTGGCGCAGTCCTTGCATCCTCTGGCCCGCCAGAGGATGCAAGGACTGCGCCAAGGAACATAAAAGCCTGCTGCATTTAGGCAGAGAAGGCCAATCCTTAACCAGCTAAGGTGACTCTTTCGAAGAAATCTACAGACCAGTTGGCGGATTTGTGTCCTTTCCGAAGACAATTGACACAACGTTCAGTTGACAAAAAGTTCTTTGGCCTGGACAAACTTCAATCATCGAGTGGCATCGAGCTTCAAAAATTCCGGATATTACAAGAGCGGATGCGTATGCTGGCACACAAGGCATGAAGAAGCCGTAACAATAGCCACTGTGATTTTGAGTGCCTTCTACCTGTCGTTCTGTGGACTGGACAAGCACTGCACATAAAGCGCATGAGTGATCGCGTCTAGCCTTTTTGTCAGCACATGCAAAAGCAATGAATCCCAGTCACCGGTAGCAACTTTAAGATTTTTCAGTCCTCGGATGCATTTTTGAGCTGTGTCGAATAAAGATTTCACAGCAGCGGCCGACGGTTTCTCGTCAAAATGGGAGCACCGTCCCAACAATCTATCGATGAATGCATTGAACAAGTGCCGTGGATTGTCATAACGCTCTTTTAATGTCGTCCGCACTACTTCACTTCGGATAGAGCGAAATTCAGAATCAAAGCTCAGCTTCTCCCATGAGGTTGGCCTTGAGATACTATAATTTCTGATACGGGCTGATTATGCACAGTTTGTTCAAATAAGTCTTCAGATTGTTGCCACTGCAAGTATTCTGGGCAGACATAGTTTGGGGCTCTCAAGTTGGGACTAAGCGTTCCGGATTAGGAGTCACATCTATCAAATCCTGTCTCCAGTCAGACCAGCTAGTCCTGAGCAACTTCCTCTAAGCTGGTGTTTTACTTATGGTTGAACCCGCGTTTTTCAGGATCATAATTGAGTTTGCAAAGCTGATAATATTGCTCCTCCAGTTGAGCCCAGCTTCGTGGAACTGACATAATCTTGGCCTTTAACCACTTATATCAGCGCCACGATCGATCCAAGTGGGGCTATCACTTTATAACTTCAAAGAGTCTTGAAGATGGCTGGATTGCTCTGTGATGGCATATCTGTTAGTTTCAATCGGCTGATATCCTCCATGGAGCACACCCTTATCTGCTCGAATGCGCCACCAGTATCCTCCGTGGGGTGCCTCAGTGCCAACAATCGCTCAAAAAAGTGCCGCTGAAAGTCAATGAAATTGGCCTACGTTGTCTCATACATCTGACTTTTGACGTAACTATGTGACAGCGGCACATCTAGTAGTGCCCGTATTTGATTTTCGATCTTTTCAAATTCTTAGCATATGGACTCGAGCCACTGAAGGCTTACTTTTGAGGAGTCGGGTCCCTTTTATAGGTCAGGATAATCTCGTCCAATTCTGTGGACAGTGACCTCTGTCGTTTCGACAGTTTCTCTATCGTTGAAAAGTCAGCTGAACCGGACGAAATCTACCACAGGTACACCACTAGAGTACACGCACTGCGCTATTTACAAATAAGCGAACACCTTTCACCCACACCACCAACACCAAATCAAAAAACGTTGCCTCGAATTTGACTGAATAACCTGGATATCGCCAATCGATATCTTCAATTGATGCAGTGTAAATCGCTAGTACATATTATATTTCACCAGGGCTTCCATAATGTTCCTTGCCCCAAAAAGGTGAAATTCAATTTCATCCTTTGAATTTGATCTTCTCTTGAGAAGTTTGCGGACTTCACACGTTTTATCAACGCGCAAATTCAATATTAAAAGTTCCAGTAGCACTTCAAGTTTGACTTTTTTGTTGGCGCCGATTACGCTATTGCACCCAAATGGACCCAAGTTGATTTAAACCACGCTCGTCACAAGGTCTCCATCTTCACACAACAATAGACTGTCCCTCGGACGGTACCACGATTCGGGCCGAACCAGCGCGCATGTGAGTTGATCATATGCAGACCAAATCATATATCGTAATATAATTTGAAATGTGTAACGCATGCACGTGTGCATGCATCTTGAAATGTTTTATGAAATATTTTATGATTTGTCAACATTTTCGGTTTTATTAATGAAAGCGAAACTTGATGCTGTTACGAAATTGTTACTTGTGAATCTTTCAGGTATATGCAGAGCTACGGCAAGGCTGGCTAGTTTCAATACAGATATCAACATTCACCCCCGTCAGAGGCTCAGTTCCAACTGTTCCATTGTGTGTGTTAAGTTGTGACGTCTGGAGCAATTTATCGATTTCCTGGCTCATGTTCGATACCGTCTACAGCTTTAATTGCACCAGGAAAGATTTTGGGCTTGTAGTTGACTTTGCAGGGTGTTGATCTCCGTAAAATATGTCTTGAAATGGGCAGGATGGCTGCGAAATGATGTGTAGACTAGGTTGGTGTCCTCCTAGTGGTAATGTGCTCGCGAGTGTTGTGCTTGCACGGTGGTTTCATGGGTGCGATGACCTTAAATTGTCACTGCATCAGATTTGAGAGTGCCACCTGGAGCCAGCTGCATGGTTCGGGACCTTCGGAAAGGATCATTGCATTCGCTGCAACTCGAGAATTGTTAATTTCATGTGGAATGGTAATGTCATGATCAAGCCTGTGGCCCCTCTCTGATCTTCCACTGGCTGAGGAGCTCTGACCTGATTGGAGAGTTAAGCTAGCTCTTGCTCTATTGCTATGGATCTTTTCTTGGTCATTCTTTTGGTTTTTCCGAAGATATTTAATGGTGAGTCGATAATCGAAGCAAGGAGTGCAGCTTATTTTGATCCCTCTGCAGAGTCTTGATGAATTGGAACATCTAGTTGGGGTATTCGTCCAAGATTCAAAATAAGGATAGAGCCAGGTCACCCTCTGCATTTGTCACTCCTCTTTTGATGCTTATCTTTAAGGTCTGGTTCACGTTGGAAAATTGATCTCTACAGTGATGGAAATGTACAATCACGTTCGTCAGTCAGTCTGACGGGGTTCACGATCGCATGGCTGTTGCAGCAAAGTTGGATTATTCCGCAGAATATCCAATTTTGCCCAATACGGAGCCAAATCATAATGCACCGAATTCTTCCACTCACTTGATGACCAATAGGCATGGTCAACTGACTGGAAGTGCAGGTCTGGTTGTGTCCCGGTTGACGTCGTCTTGATAGGGTTGGTGATGACCACAGGAATCAGCATACAAGTCAACGACAGTGACGAAATTGAGGTCCTCTTTCTTCTCGGATGATTATTTGGTTGGCGATTACTGGGGTCGGCTGCCTGAGATTCCGGTACAGAAGACGGTTGTGCCTCCGGTTTGAGCACTTTCTCTTCGGATGATGTGCTCTCCAGCGCTGATAGCGGAGTAAGCCCATGAATGGGCCATCTCACCATTCCTGTTCGTGGGTTTGTACAATGTGTCCCATCGGCTATCTTATGGTTAGCATGTTGCCTTCTTTCATGATGACTTTTGTTCCGGGAACCGCATTTGCTTGGATCTAACGGCACTTGACTGGATGTTGTAGCTGTGACAGGTACCCATGCTACTAAAGATGCCAGAATTGGTTTCTGAGTTGGTTTACTCCCTCCATCGGTCATCTGACATTGAATTAAGAATTTCCTCCACCCCAGCCACCAGCATATGCAGCTCGTCATAGGTGAGAGTAGCCAATGAAGCACCTCGGAGAGGCAAATCCTTAACCGACATGACCGCCGCTTCCCATAACCCGTCGAAGTGAGGTGCATGGTATGGGATGAGATGCTTGAGCTGAATCCTTGCCCAGTAGATCGATGAAGACAATTCACGCTGTTGATTGTACGCACCCGCCAAATCAATAACATTGTCACTGTTCAGGTCCTTGCAGTATCCTCATCTCCTGATGAAGCACCACAAGGCACCCTTGAAAGCGTGTGTACTGAGATCGCTCACTAATTCTTCATAGACGCCCTTGGTGATGAAGCAGCAAAAGATAGTGATGTGACCTTTCCGCGGCCGACACCTCTGCCTTGTTAATGTATTGGCATGGGCCAGCAAAAGTTGACTCCCATGGTAATCAAAGCGTATGTGGGGCGTACACCAGTACCAGGTAGATTTCTCATTATCGGGCCGAAAAGCTGTGGCCTCGCTCAAACACATTGCATGCATTGTCGTAGCATCAATCTTGCCAGCTAGTTCACTTTGATAGGCCAAACACGTTGTCATGTGGTGGCGAGCATAGTACATTCACATGGTATCCACACCTTCCATTTACCCTGTGTGTGTTGCATACTTTCGAAATTCTCCCAGGGACCGGTCAGCTGAGCCGAGGCCTATCGTATTTAAAAAGAAATCAAACGCAAATAAAATTTCGGACGCACGTGCTCCTTTACCCATTTCAGAACGTGGAAGTGTTATCAGATTTAATAGTACATAGAAAAAATTCGTTTTTCTACAAAGTGATTAATTTTTTCAGATCTGGTAGTCCTGAAATCATTCATTGAAGTACATTTCTCGCGGCAGCATTTACCTACATACCTGCTGCTGAAAATTTATGGTTCACCCTTTGGCTTTCGTTCTGTATTTTCCAGAGGTTAAAGTTGAATGCGCATACTATGTGAACGTACTACGGTGGCGAGCAGCACCTGAGCTCACAGATGGTAGTTGTCGCGATAGATGTCCATCATCAGCAACCTTGTAAACGGACTCATGAACGGCAGCAACAGCGAATAGTTGGTCTCAAAATAATGCTACGAAGCCTCCAGCCTATCGCCAATGCGCAAGACTCTGTCCGAATATAAAAAAGAAGCCAGCCCCGACAGTGGAGCATTTTTGTTGACTTACATCTTGAGTTGAATATTCCATGAGTCCTCGCGGAATTCGTCTTGTTGAATGTATTTCACGATAAGCCTAAGGGCTGTGGAGAGCTCTTGAATTGCGACTGCTCAACTACTCACTCAGGGAGGCCTAGAGCTTGGTCCACAACGATTCACAAAACGCACATACGTAGGCTACTACTCGTTGAAGCCCTCTGAATGAATTGCCGTGTTGAACCTCGCTCATGAAATGAATGTTCGTCTTCTATGCCGTTAGTTTATTTGCCTTGATTTACCTTTTCTCCAATTCACAGAATTTTTCATTCCTGTACTTGGGCGGCCAGTCCACCTTGGGTTTGCTCAGGAAAGATAACCCATGTTACCATAGCTCGCAACCGCTTAGTTCAGCTGGGGCCAACCCACGTGATAGGACAAATAGTCGCGACACGATTGGCAACGAAGGTGTTGTGGGATGGACCAGTAGAGTTGATCCATGCTAACACAATTTGAGCATGAGGCCGCAAGATATGGAAGACATCTGGTAGGTTGAGTTCCGTTTTGATTCCCTTGGTTAGCTTCGCTCCCAGCTTGGCAGTTCCAAGCGTGGAACCATTAGCACTTTGATAGGTGCTAGCCATGATTAAGCACACAGCAGCCTGTCACTAACTCGAACACTCCTTGATCTATAGCGGACGTATATTGTGGCACCATATACCTTCTCTGAGGCATCACAGAATAAACGGAACTGCAACTGTACTGGCTTCTCGCAGGTGCTAACTAGTCGGGGAAAAATAACCTTCTGCAATGATGGTAGCTAATTGCAAAACTGGGCTCACTGCGTAAATATCTCGGCTGGAAAGGCTTCATCCCAGTCTAGCTCCAGTCGCCACAATGCCTACAGGAATAACTTGGTGGTCAGCATTACTGCTGCCAGGAAGCCCAATGGGTTGAACATCCTGGTGATGTCTGAATCAGGTGGCCTGCTTGTGGATTTCACCTCAACGAGGTCCACGCTGATGCGAATTTGAAATTCGTCCACCATCAGTAGCGAAATCATTGAAGTCCAGTTAGACCTGCTGGTCCTCAGCATTGATTGGTTGCAGAAGGCTGGGATGATTCACGCACTGATTGTGCGAATGCATGCCTATACTCGCAAGTACCCTGCGCAACTCGCCCTGCTTCCGAATTGCCTCAGCCAAAGTGTAGGCCCTGATCATGACGTCATCAATGTAGAAGTCACTCTGCAATATTTTGCTGCCCAAAAAAGCCTCTGCTTGAGCCTAGCTTCAAGGCCTAGGCCTTGAAAGCATTTGGTTGCTAGACTTGAAGCAGGTGTTGTACCGTTCGCCACGGCCTTCAAATAATAATATCGCAAAGGCTCAGATTAACCAGTTCTCCAATCTGCTACATAAAGCTTGCGGTCGTCGAGATGAAGCACTATTTGCCGACATATGTTTTCAATGTCAACCGTGCATGGCATAGGAAAGCGGAGCAAAGCTTCAAACAGATCATCCTGAATCATTGGTCTGGTATGTCGAATGTCATTCAAGGAAACGTTCGTAGACGTTTTACTGGACACGTCAAAGACCACACTCAATCCTGTGGTACTACTATCTGGCTTCAGAATTCAGTGGTAAGGCAGAAACCACGTGATATCTTTCATCTGACCAAGTTGCTTTTATTCGTCTATAAATTCCACTTACCTGGATTCCACATGTTACTGATGAAATGTAAGGTATGCCAACAATTCTTCCTACAATTCAACTGAGCGGTGTACTCTGGAGCACTGGAAGTTCACGTCCCAATTTTATTTACCCTCTGGCCAAGATCTCGTAGAAATATTCAGCGCTCAATAATATGTCGATTCTGTCGTTCTTACGAAAGCTAGGATCTGCCTGCTTGGTGTTTTTGGGAATGAGCCATTCAGACACGTTTAGCTGTTGAGCGGGTTGCAGTGAAATTATTTTGTCAAGCACTTGCGCCTCCAATTCTGTGGCGTATTCAGTCAATCGAGGCCAAAGACCAATACTCACTTTTCTCCAAGCTCTCTTGGCTATGCCACTGATCCGTTCAATGAGCGTTGTATTGTGTATGGGATTCAACCCCAGTCTTTGAACGGTATGTGTTGCTATTATATTGATCTAGGAGCCTGGATCCAGCACAGCTCAACTTTTCGTTGCCTTTCTTTTGCCACCAATCAGCTTGACTTGACAACAGCTGTACTTAGGAGTACATATCCCTTTGAACGCGGATTTGACACTGTAGTCAGAGAGAGTGCAAGCACCTCTATTGAACGCTTGCCGTCCTGTTGGCAGATTTTTTGGAATATTTACCTTAGCTGGTTTAGAATTGGGCTCTCCACCTTAATTCATCGGGCGGTTGTGTTTCTTGGGGTAGTCTTCGCCTTCTCTGGCAGAGCAGTTGGTGGGTAAGTGTTCTTCCTGAAGACAATTAACACGAATTTTTTTGGCCTGGACAATTTTCAATCATCGAGTGGCATTAAGCTTCAAAAGTTCTAGAGAATAGAAGACCGGATGCCTCTGCTAGAACACGAGGTATGAAGAAGCCACACTGGCAGACGCTATGGTCTTGGGGGCCTTCTTCCGGTTGTCTTTTGCATTTGATTGATGTTCGAGCGCTCCAACTTCTTCTTCTTTGTAGCACTACAGCCCCCCTCGAACCTTCACTTCCTGCAAATAGTACCTCCAAGTGTCTCGGTCCATTGACTGTATCCTCCAATTCTGAAATCCGAGCAGCGATGAACTGTATTCGTCGACCGAGTCAGACCAGCGTTTCGGTTTTCACACTATAGCTAGTCACCTTTTTTGTGGATAGAGAATATAATTGATTGGCTCCACTCTTTTGCCATATACTCTTGTTGCTGCTGAATGACTTTGTGAATATCTTTATGAACACTACTGTCAACATTTTTGATGAGCTCCACTGGAATCTCATCGATGACCAGCGCTTTATTATTCTTTTGGGCTTTGATGATGGAACAAACTTCATCCAGAGTTGGTGGGGTCAATGGCGAATATCAGATGTTTTTTAAATGTACATATGATTAAGAATACAAAATTATAAAGCCATTATGAGGAAGAAATGATAAAATCATTTGATACGAACATATGTGCATATGAAAAGCATTGTTATGAATAATTCAATAAAGTGTGAAAACAAAGTTATGGTTTCACCTTAACTAGGAAAAATTTAATAATTACATTGAGTAATCATTGCTAAGCATGGGAAAGTGATTTTAGTCGATAAGCAAATTGTAACTTTAGTTGGAAGGTATAAATAGAAAAGAAAATTTTCAATAAAATTAACTCTAGATCAAAGAGTCACCGAGTTCGTTTCTTTTCCTGTGTTTTGCAACAAGTTGTAATTATCCTTTTCATGCGCGATTCCTCGCTACCGATTTAGAAATCATCACATAGTGGACAATATAATGTCCGCGCTTAAATATCTGCGGACGCAAGACCACTTGCCTAGGTGAAATTGAAAAATAAAAATACCTCGTCATTAATATCCATCTCATCCCTATTAGCACCGATCATCAAGGCAATGAAGGATACACCCCAAAATTATTACACACTTTATAGCGTCGAAGAGCCTCAGAGACCGCTGGATTGGTCTGTGATGGCAAATCTGTCAGTTTAAATCGGCTGACATTCTCCATGCAGCGCACGGTTATCCGCTCGGACGGGCCACAAGTATCCTCCTTGGGGTGTCTCAGTGCCAGCATTCATTCAGAAAAGTGCCACAAAAGTCGATGATATTGGCGGAACTCCATAGAGTCATAAGGCTAACGCACGGAGAATCGAGAAAACTTCTTCAAAGGCAATTACTGGTGCTCAAACCACCGAATTGTAGCCTTCGGAAGCAACTGTTCAAATGAGAACAATGAATTTGTGAAAGAGTACCAACGAACGATAACAACATGTGCAGTTTTTGTAGTGACAATAGTTTTACTGTATTTTTGCAATAAGTACATAAGAATTATGTCGTAAAAAGAATTAATTGGAATGTTAATGTCCAACTATCAGAATCCATTTTGAATAATAATAATAAGAATATGTGAAAACAAAAACTGCCTTGTGGATGAACTATGAGCTATTGTAAAAGAACATGAAATGATTGTAAGAAATTTAAGAAAAAGTTCAAAGAATCAGGAAGGAATAACCAAAGAATTAACCATTTAACTAGTCACATTAGACTTAACTTTACAAATTGGGGAAAGCGAAGTGAATAATTCTTTTCATGTTGTAACCCAAAATTTTCCAATAACCAGAGATGGTATCATAGGAAGAGACATACTTGCAGAGTATATATGCAAGATTGAGCATGAAACATACAGCATGTTGTATACGAAAAAGTCTAGCAGTTATCGTATTAAAGTATCTGCTAGAACAGAAGCTATAATCCCAGCAGATCTGAAACCTGATGAAGATAGTATTTTACTGTATGCAGAAATTCAGGAAGGTGTTTTTGTTGTGAGTATTACTATACCAGCAAAAAGAATTCATTATGTGAAGATTTTAAACACCACAACAATGATGTTGTGATAAAACGTTGTGATAAAGAAGGAATTATAGCATCGAAAAACAAGAGTACACTAAAGCGTGTTTGAGAAATTGCTAAGTACAATCAACAAAGATAATTTCGATAAAGCATCCATGAAAAGTTTTTTGAAAATTCTTGAAGAATTTCAAGAAGTACTTCATTTGAAAAGGGAAAAATTAACAAAAGACAATTTTTACAAACAAAGATTACACACATCAGATACAAGCCCAATATATATAAAAACTACAGTTTACCTCAGGCCCAAAAAGACGAGATTCTACATCAAGTGAAAGACTTAGACAACTCACTACTTTTGCTAGTACAAAAAAAAAAGGCGACCAATGGAGAACGAAAATGGCGTTTGGTAGTAGATCTCCGTAAACTTAACAATAAAATAGTTAATGAAAAGTTCTCTGTGACTAGACTTGAGGACGTTTTGGACAAGCTAGGATTTTTCCATACTAGACATGGCTAATTCTTTCCACCAAATAGAACTTGAAAAAGCGTCTCCAGACTATTGACAGCATATTCAACAAGTGATGGTCATTACCAATTTAAGAGGTTACCATTTGGTTTGAAAATATCATCTATAGTTTTCAACGGATGTTAACCATAGCACTCAGTGGTTTTAGGCATGAGACTTTCATGTATGTGGATGATATAGTTTTTGGATGCAGTAACAAACCTCACAACGAAAATTTTTGCAAAGTATTGAGTATATTACGTGAGTATGAAGTAATCGAGCAGTCACATAAGCAAACTACTCGAAAACCTTCCTAGCTCCTATCCAAAATTTTAAGGGCAGATTTAGAAAAAATATTAAATTAGTTCCATTCATAACCGTAATTTGTAAAAGAGTTTTCGTTCTTATTGTTTTTATTATTAAATGTAAATTTATATCAATTTTCCTTTATATTAAATCTGAACATTTCCCTTTAATTATATTCTTCATGAGATTTAACTTTTATTACTATTTAAAATCCTTTTTCATTTTTCTTTATATCTATTAATATTTCTTGAAAAATTTTTAAATCTGCCAATTAAAATTTTGGATTTGGGAACACTGATTGATATGCCCCAACGGTGTATTACATTTTTTTTTGTGGTAAGGAGGTGAATGCTATTTATGCACAGAGTGTGGAACTCCCATGCGCGACTGGACTACCCACTAAACACCTCCCCTGTCAACCTGAGAAACCAGCCTGGAACCGTTTGACACATTACTTCGGGCCAGTCTCGTTTTGTAACGCCGTGGAGCGCCTTCAAGCTGGGGAACTCCTTTCCTAACGGGGGGGGGGGGGGAGAGGGGGAGAGGAATTGCCAGAAGAGCGATCCCCCAGCCCCAGCGCCCCGGCTGCTGTGAGTCCTTTTTATATTTTAGGACTGCCCGAGCATAATGTGCCACCTGGTTCCATTTGTCAACCGATTCGAGCATCACCGCAACTATATTATCCGGGGTGAGCTCTCCCGTCTCTCTGTAAAGTTCCCTTCGCAGCCTGACCCATTTTGTACACGCAAAAATGTGTGACAGGCATTGTCAGGCATCAGGCATCAGTGCTCCTCTTCTCTGTACCCGTGCCAAACGTTTCCTGTATACCTCCTTGCTGAGAGCGTCGCCCCATACCTCTGCTCCGTACAGTAGCACTGACCCTACAGCACTCATCAAGAGGTGTCTTCTTGATGGGCTGGGTCCCTCTACGTTGGCCGTAAGTCGACTCAGAGCCGATATTCCTGAAGCAACCTTCTCAGCCGTTGCCCTGATTTGCTCAGAGAAACTCATCTTCGAGTCGATCAGTAGCCCCAGGTACTTCACCGCTGGCTTCGATTCGATTTGTATGTCTCCAATACTGATCATCGTTACTCTAGGGACTCTCTTTTTTGTCAAGATGACCACTTCGGTTTTCTCCAACGGTGCGTCCAGCGACCAGAGCTGCAACATCATCCGCATAGCCAACCAAGCGCGACTCATCTGGAATCTCAAGTCTTAGTAGCCCGTCGTAAGAC
This sequence comes from Odontomyia ornata, assembly GCA_963969285.1. Lineage (NCBI taxonomy): Eukaryota > Metazoa > Arthropoda > Insecta > Diptera > Stratiomyidae > Odontomyia > Odontomyia ornata. Next base: position 60,628,506 of record OZ017743.1, on the reverse strand, counting down.
ACGTTCCATAGGTCCGGACCAAGGATAGATCCCTGGGCAACACCCGATGTAATTTCCATCCTTCGCTGGCCCTGAGTCGTGTCGTAGAGCAGGCTTCGGTCCTTTAGGTAGTTCCTCAAAAGCCGCATTAGATATTCTGGAACTTGAAAAGAGTTTTCCAGCGTATCCAGAATACCCACCCATCTAGTGGAGTTGAAGGCATTCCTGACGTCGAGTGTCACCAACAGGACGATCCGTCGCTTGGTGCGACTATATGCCTCTACCTTTTGGACCACGCTCACCACCTCTGCAATCGCATCAATGGTAGAACGTCCTGCTCTAAAGCCGTACTGCCGAGGAGATAGGTCCCCAGCAGCACGAATCGCGTCAGTGGGTCTTCCCTTGATGAGTTTCTCTAGCACTTTCCCAGCCGTGTCTAGCATGCATAACGGTTGGTATGCAGACGGCGATACAGGATTTCCCTTCCCCTTGCTGATCAGCACGAGCCTCGCCACCTTCCATCGTACCGGGAAAACCCCGTTCCGTAGGCAAGCGTTGAAAGTGCTGAGCAGCAAGTCAGGACAATGGAGATAGACGAGCCGCAACACCTCAGCTGGAACACCATCTGGACCTGGAGCCTTCCTCGTTTTCAATGAGAGGACTGCCTCCTCCAGCTCCAGCTGTGTGAAGAGTGGGCACTCGACTGCTGTTTCACCATGGACAGCGTCAACACGGACGGGATCGGTGGGGAAGAGTCCCCGCACTATCGCGTCCATCTTTTCCGCGTCATGTATACAAGGCTTCCGTAGGGCACCAAGTTTCCCCATGACCAGCTTGTAGCCAAGGCCCCGCGGATCTTTGTTCACATTGTCCACTAGGTCTTGCCAGCAGCGAGCCTTGCTACTGTTGATCAGTTTGCGAAGGCATTTCCTGGCCGACTTATATGCTGCCACCTGCTTGCATGCCTCGTCACGGTTCCGCGCCCGTTGAGCCTCACGTCGAAGCTTGTGACACTCTCTTCGCTTTTCAGCGATTTCTGTTGACCACCAGTACACTAGGAGCTTGCCGTGCCGGGGTTTTCGACAGGGCATAGAAGCGCAGCAAGCAGTCGTAATGATGCTCATAGTAGAGTTCACCACATCTTCAGCTGCCAGTTCTACTGTCCCCTCCGAAGCGCCCTGCAGCGGCTCACATGCTGTGAGAGCCTTGATGAGCCTCTCAACGTCCATCCTTCCGATGTTCCATCCAAACGGTGTATTACATTACCGAAGGCAATCGGAACGGCTAGGCTAGCAGCTGATGCAATTTACCGGTACGCAGGAAGAGAAAGAAGAAAGGCAAGTTTGGGACGGATCGTGGAGTTTCACTTGGACCGCGCCACGAGGAAGACGCGAAAACCGTTTGCCACGTTTTCTTGGCCGCGTTTTAAAGTCGGGAATATTTTGGAAATTAGATTATATTAGATTCCAAAATCGTTTTTAAGTTTATAAAACGTACATATGTGTTGTAAAAATTGATTTGTTTATTGCGTGAAGTGTTCAGGAGCACCCCTTTAAAAGTGAAAATTTGCGGCTCCATTTGTCTTTCGTTCCGCATATAGGATCTTGGCACCCCACTCGTGTAATTCATTTGAAGTTGGATTTGTGGTTGCCGCCAAATTGTTTGTGATAATTCATTGTCACGAGTGAAAGAGATATTGTAGGAAAACATATGCGGTGCAATTCTAACCGGCAAACATATCACACTACAATGCTTCATTTCCCGTAGTCGTGGATTACTGTGATAGGATTCCTACCAGTTCTGTGATGGTGTTCTCTTGCAAGATTCAATTTTCCCCAAAATACCTACCCATTAACATAACTTCAACAAAATGTGTTCTTTTTCTTCCACTAAAATTTCAAGTAAAATAATCATAAAATTCATATGAATTCAGTGTAGAATGCTTTCGTTACTCGTATCTTAAAATTGTTTTCCTCATTCGAGCCGTATTCTCAAGTCCATGTTTTTCCACGAGAGCCCTCCTTTTGATACATTGATACAAGGGCGACCCCAAAAATAACCAGCCTGACAAAGAAAACCGGTCCCAAAAATACCCAACTTGACAAAGAAACCGGTCCCAAAAATACCTGAACCGAAAAAGAAAACGTTTCTCGAGCACCTTCCATAAGAGTGTGTGCAATGTGTAATAAATCAGTCCGCAGGTCATTATTGACGTCGACGGTTCAGGTGCGACCCTTTAGCCACTCGCTGTCACTGAACCGCTTTTTGACAGCTGGGAGGAAGGGGAAAGCCGTGGTGGAATGGGAAAACTGAAGACTCCGGACAAGATGGCCGCCAATCCGAGTGTGGTGTAAGACGTGTGTAGTTTCTGTGTTCTTTGGCAGAAGTTGAGTGTATTATCTGAGCCTAGTTGTCAATCAGACTTTATTTGACTTGTGAAGGAGAGCTAGATAGGTAAAAACTATTTGTTTTTAAACCAAAGTCAAGTGCTACGCACAGAAGTTCCACGTGCAAAAAGTCAGTCAATACGATATTGTGAATCCGCAACGCCACTACGACAGTATGGCGTTCTTGCGTGAGTAATGAATGGGCAAATTGCAAGGTAGGGGTTATCAAGAAAAAATTTTTTTTTTCTTGTATATTCCATTTTCATGGTAGATTTTTAATGTGGAACCGAGTTTGCGGCTTACAATTAGAAGGGAGGCGACATTGTATTTGTGCGGCCTGTGGAATTGACGTACACTCCTCCCCGACGAGCGCGGCATCGTCGAGGTTTGTCCAGTTCGTGCATGATTTGAACAACCAAATGTAAGTGTTTTTTTTGTAATTTTTGCATGTCTAGAGTTTCGAGTTGGTTTGGTCATACAATGAAGAGTTGTCACCTGGTACAAGTAGATATAAACTTACCTGTCATTGCTTTCGATAATTCGAACGCAGACGGCCAAACAAACTCAGTACTGATTATTCAGCCACGGTTTTTATATTCGCAGCGTGATAGAGAGGCCGTCATAAAAACATAGTAACATACCACGTGAAAAGTCAACCCCAGCCATTAAAAAAGTATATTTGCATCGATCAACGACAGTATCACAAATCACTTATCCTTCTATGTATAACCAAAACAAGACGAAATTGTAATTTAATTATAAACAAAAACAGAATGTGAATAGTCTGAGTCTTGGAGCTAAGCGCACGGAGAAGCAAACGCGTGTCGAAGTCCATACAGAAGTATTACATAAATTTTTCATCCAGAAGGGGGGCACATCAAAGTTGTTATTTTGGCATACATTTGACACTGTGTGACACACAAACGAGACTAATTAATATTTTCTGAGTATTGCCGTTCAGAATCTCGGAAGACCGATGCGCAAGTACTGTATCCATACTTAAACTAGTTAAGGGTATTAAGGAAACCAACATTACAACTGAATATATCACTCCATATTGTCTCAATATTTATCTCAGCTCCGGAATATTGGAAGTAAGCAGATTCTAGATACACGACAATTACAGAATCGTGAGCCACATTCAAAATTAAGAAAATCGAAAATAATGGAAACATGAGAACATTCATTCCTTTACCGCTGTAAGAATTACAGCTGTCAAATTTATCGATTGCCATATCTTTGCCTCGCTTTTCATTCATTTATTATTATAATTACTATGCGATCAGCATTACCTATAGTTGGCCAGGTTCACTAGTAATCATAATTAGACGTAGGAACTCAATACAATACACTTGCGAGAGGAAAGCAGAAATAATATCAGATGAACAGAAGATAGAAGAAATTAAACTTCGACCTTAGTGTTTTTTGCTTGTTTAGCTTATCTACCGATAGATTATCGATAAAATTACAGCATTTACTCAACGTTATTTTGATCGATCAACTGAAGGGATGCCCATTATTATTAGATATTGTACGCAAAAAACGGACTACTGCGAAGATAAAGTTGAATTTTCCGTTTTGCGGTATTTTTTCGCCTATACTCTTTTCTTCCTTCATGTTTGTATGCTTGTGTCATCCACAAGGTGTCTTTTGTTCGGACTAGGGTACACAGTGTGACCCCTAACAATAAGAATGCTTGCTATCGTTGATCATTATATTGAAATAATGATCAACGATTCGTTGGTAGCAACGAATCTGATCCTCGTCCGATCTCCTTTCATTATATTTAATCACAATTAGCTAAGGTACAATCTCCCCCGTCTTTGTGCACCTTAACGTTGTTGCACAAATTATATACCTACAGATTAATATTTATTTTGAAAGGAAAGAAAAAAGATTAAACTGGAAACATAAGACTTTGTATTGTAATGCAATGTGAAACTATTGAGTATGAATCGTGAACCCAATTGAACCCTTCAACAGTATTGAAGAGTAACTAAAATTAAAAATTCAATACCGTGCAATTAATGTTCCTAAAAGCTTCTTGAAAGCTCTCATTTAAACAAAAATAAACAAACTGTACGCACAATCTTGATCCAAATGAAATTTGTAATACATACATGTAACCAACGGATAAATATTCATCACCTATAAAAGTGAAAGCAAAAAACAGAGATTTCGGATGGATGTGAATTAAATTAAATTAAAACTATCAGTTGAAACGTGATCGTAATTATGCAATGGTAAGTTGAATGGTAGAGTATTCAAAGTATCGCATTTGTTATTTAATTTTACTTTTTCTTATTATAATATTTAGACGAAGAAATAATATTTCGGGTATGCTATGCTAAAAATCACTTTTATTATTTTTAATAAATGTGTTGGAATACAATAATATGAATTGCTAAATATAACAACGTCTTTCCTTTCCAGCAAACCCTTCTTTTCCAGCAGGAACGTGAACGAACGGTGAGTCTGCCGCTACGAGGGTAGGGTTCGAAGAATCCGTGGATGGTCAGTTCCACGTTGCGTTCGGTACGTGATACCATAGTTTGTTTTGCGTTATTTTATTAGAGTAGTTTATTTCGAAGTTCACGTTAGAGTAGGATATTTTTCGGTACCACGTCGGTGATATTCGGGAACGCGGAATTAAATCCAGTTTTTTCTGTTGTCTGAAGGAAGGGAAGAAATACGGAATAAAGTAGAGATAAGTTTCGTTTCCATATGGTTGTATTTTTGAAGCATTTGAAAATCGAGCATGTGAACCGGTGGTAGAATTTTTGTATTCTGGACTTAGTCTGCTCGCGTAAGATCAGTGCCCGAACTCCTCTCCGAACTAGCTAGCTAGGCAGCAGCCACCTGGGAGTAGACTAGGAGTGTCCGGACTTGTTGACCTGAAGGGTCCAGTTTGTTGTCACGTACCAAAACTTTACGTCTAGAAACGATGAGAGCTCGGTTTGGATTTCTTTTGGGAAATCTCGACGTTCAAGTTCTTCATTATTTATACGAACATCACTACAAATGGCACCCAACGTGGAGCCCAAAAATCCTAAAGGGGTAAAGATTTGCCTCTTTTGACAATTTTTTCCTTTACGAAGGATATAAAGTACTTCGGTACTCGAGCCAAATGAGCAGGAGCAGTGGAGTTGTGGTATACACCCACAGAGTCACTTCACGTGAGTTGTAGCTTCCGCTTTTTTTTCGACAGAATCCTTTCGATGTGTTGTCCCAGGGTAAAACTTGGAAGGACCTTTTAGTTTCTTGATGGGAACTATCAACCAAATGGGTTTCTCCTTTCTACCTGAGCTACCATGGAAAATATTGTCAACGAAGATCTAGAAAAATATCGTTCATGGCGTATCGAAAGCAAGCTAGCATTGAATTCTACAAAGAAAAAATACATTTTTTAGTTAAATATATGTATGTATGCACGCAAATATATGTATGTTTTTACAAATGTGCATATGATTATAAATACAAAATTATAAGGCCATTATGTGTAAGAATTGATAAAGTCATTTGATGCGAACATATGTACATACGAAAAGCATTGTTGTGAACAACTGAATATGGGGCATCCCACATTCTAAATGGTGACTAAAGTGTGAGACAAAAGTTATGGTTTCACCTTAACTAGGAAAAATTTTATAATTACATTGGGTAATCATTACTAAGCATAGGAAAGTGATTTTAGTCGATAAGCAAATTTTAACTTTGGTTTTGAGGTATAAATAGAAAAGAAAATGTTGAAAAAATTTAACTCTTGACCAAAGAGTCAACGAGTTCGTTTCTTTTACTGTGTTTTGCAACAAGTTTGAATTATCCTTTTCACCCGCGATTCCCCGCCGCAGATTAAGAAATCATAGCATAGTGGACAGTATAATGCCCGCGCTAAAATATCTGCAGGCGCAAGATCACTTGCCTAGGTAAAATTAAAATATAAAAATACCTCGTCCTTGATATCTTTCTCATCTCTATTAGCACCGATCATCAAGGCAATGAAGGATACGCCCCAAAATTATTACACACTTTATAACGTCGAAGAGCCTCGGAGATGGCTGGATCGGTCTGTGATGGCACATCTGTCAGTTTAAATCGGCTGACATCCTCCATGCAGCGCACGATTATCCGCTCAGATGGGCCACCAATATCCTCCTTGGGGTGTCTCAGTGCCAGCATTCATTCAGAAAAGTGCCGCAAAAAGTAGATGAAATTGGCCTGTGTTGTCTCATATGTCTGACTTGTGAAGTAACTATGTGACAGTGGCACATCTGGTAGTGCACGTATTTGATCACCGACCTTCTCAAATTCGTCCCATAAGACTCGAGGTGCCGAAGTTGCTACTGAAAATCTTCTGCCTCTTGCTTTCAAGAAGTCGGGTAATTTTTATAGATCAGCCAGATGATATGTACTAACAAGCAAGTTCACATAGAATACATTTCCAGTCGTACTATATTAAACCCAAAAACCATTTTGAGTATGTATTTAAGCGAGCTTTTGGTAGTATTAGTTGAAATTTAAGGAAAATTTATTTTGACTCTCAAATTGTAAGAAACGTTTAGCAACACGAAATTTCAAGATTGCCAAAGAAAGAAAGAGATGCAAAATAATATCTCTCGAAAATTAGCTGAAAGGAATTTTAATTGATTTCTTCAGTCGCATCTGACTTGATGAAGACGGCCCCGGCTGTCATCGTAAGAAACTTCAAAATTAATGGCACTAGAATGGGAAATATTTCACGTAGTCTTCATCGTGCCTGGATTCAATCGAAGAAAAGTTAAAATTAAGTGCGTGCACCGTGAGCAATATTTCTTAATAATTGCGGTGATAAAATTAGGCTAATTGAGGAAAAGATTAAGTGCGTGCGCGGGCGCGATATTTCTAATCGTGACGTGCGAGTTTATATCTTTTTACGAAATGCTACTCCAACTCCTCACGGTCAGCAAAAATTTGATTTCAATCTCATTCGCATGAAATTAATATGAATTAAGGTGTAGTGTGTGCAAAATTGCAAAGTGCACGTGGTCCGCGGTTATACCTACATTTATTTGTCGGATGGTGCCGCGTATCAAGAAGCTCCAGTTGTAGAACTGTTTTATTGAATTGTTACCACTGGACCGATTGGGCAAAAGTTATATATTCCGGAACACATTTGAAAAAGAATCCGACGAGGTGAGGGAACATGAGATTTAAGCCCTTTTCAAATTAAATTTAATTTATTTTAGGTTTGACATGACAGATAAGAAGCACCTCATTTGTTAATCAGTTTCCAGCTACCAAATTCAATTCCTTTGAGGATATCCTTCTAAAGGAAAGTCTTCGTAAAAAATAGACGGGTGCCCTTCTAAAGAAGAATGGTTTACATGGAATGTTTCCTCATCAGGATATATTTGCCATTGAGTAATTAAATTATACTGGAGTGGACAACCACGTGACAATGCAACAACCCCTGCGACCACTTATACTCTTATCTTCCTTCATGTTTGTATGCTTGTGTCATCCACAAGGTGTCTTTTGTTCGGACTAGGGTACACAGTGTGACCCCTAACAATAAGAATGCTTGCTATCGTTGATCATTATATTGAAATAATGATCAACGATTCGTTGGTAGCAACGAATCTGAATCCTCGTCCGATCTCCTTACATTATATTTAATCACAATTAGCTAAGGTACAATCTCCCCCGTCTTTGTGCACCTTAACGTTGTTGCACAAATTATATACCTACAGATTAATATTTATTTTGAAAGGAAAGAAAAAAGATTAAACTGGAAACATAAGACTTTGTATTGTAATGCAATGTGAAACTATTGAGTATGAATCGTGAACCCAATTAAACCCTTCAACAGTATTGAAGAGTAACTAAAATTAAAAATTCAATACCGTGCAACTAATGTTGCTAAAAACTTCTTGAAAACTCTCATTTAAACAAAAATAAACAAACTGTACGCACAATCTTGATCTAAATGAAATTTGTAATGCATACATGTGTAGTGCATGATACCACACATAATGTGAAACCCCTAAGCCTACAAAAATATTAAAAACATCATTTATCACTTCATCCAGAAATCATAAATAACCATATTTATTGCCTCACACAAGAAGCAATAAACAACTAAATTTATTACATCATTAAAGAAGGAAATTTATTATCGCATACGAAATAAAAACACGCACATCGCATACGAAATAAAAACATGCACATGGTTTATTTCCGTACGCAAGACGTCGTGACATTGGCCTTGGTACGTACGAGCATATTTACTATCGCTCATATTACTTGCTACAACTAAGCGCCACACGTACATCGTACGATGAACATGAATGAATATGGGCACACGTCTTTGTAAGGTGTCGTGTTGCACTTACTGCAATTCAATGCATGAATACCATATGGTATCTAGTAATTTGTTTGCGGTTTGTTTTTGTTTTAGAAATTTGAACGCGATATGGATTTCTGGTGTGAAGAAAATTGTAGGTTGATAAATAAGTATTGATAAATGTTGATGACACATTGACCACTCGAGAAGGGTCAGCAATATTCATATATTAGTCATTAAGTATGTCTTTAAGGAAATTAGGTCGTATGATTAATCCTTAGAAATAGTATTTAAGGCGCTGTAAATTGTATGAAATACACATTCGATTTTTAGAAGTCAAACTGCCTTCTTCGGCGTTTTTCATTCTTATTAGAAATATCGGCTCTTCGGATGCCATCAGAATAGCGCTTGCGCTGTATTAGGTAGATATACTTTTTGAACATTATAAGTAATCCCCAAACTTACAGTATGGCGATCCTGCCAGCTCCTCTCAGGTCAACCAAGTATGGACGGTTTTGAAGAACTTTGGGAGGAATTGAGGCCGAAGCAGAACCCACCAGAGGAGTACGAGCCCGAACCAGTAGCGGCAGACATACCGCAGTACCAACCATCCTCACCTGTATCAAGAGGAAGCAGACCAGGTCCACAGCCCATCACGATAGAAGAGTACAGGCGTCGTACGCAGATTCGAAAACAACCTGTCCAGCAGGAAGTAGTGGCACCCAAAAGGAAATGCAGAGGAGGCCGCAAAGTGCGTTTAAGGCAGGCTAAAGGAGAAATATATCGAATAATAGCTATCAGCAGCAAGGAGGACCAGAAGAAACTCTTCGCGAAGCTAAAAGCGTTGGAGTTAGCGTATCAGAAGTAGCGAAAATGGGGAACAACTGCTCTACTAATGTCAATGAGAGCATCTTCGTCGAATTTCGGCAGGCAACAACAACCGCGGCGATTATTTTTATAGTCTTAGCTTGCATTTATGTTTACAATAGATTTCACACAAAATATGTGAACAAAAAATTAGCCAGAGTAATAAATGTATAGAATTTCGTAAGTAATTTTTGTAAAATTGCATATTTTTTTTTTGGAAATTAATGGAGGTTATAAAGCAACGGATAAAAGAAATAGAAAAAATTTTGGCAAATGAGAAAAAGAGCATAAATAGATTGGGTAATACTGAAACTTTGAATGAGAAACTAAACAAACTAAAAGAAACTGAGAGGAATTTGGGTATCTTGTTCGAAGCAACGAATGAAGATTGTTTAGAGATAAAGTTGCAATTTAAGAAAATTGCGACTGAGCTAGAGCAAATATTAAATAGTAAATTAGAGAAAATTGCAGTTGCACATAAGAGCAAAATGGGTGACTTTGATTTACATTTAGCGATCAAGTCTATTCCGCTGTTTGACGGAAAGCCAAAAGAGCTTAATGCATTCCTTAAAATTGTGGAGTATATAGATAAAACTTTATCAAGTGAGGCAAAACCACAACTTATCGATTTTGTTTTAAATGTCAAACTGGCTGATAACGTACGAACCGCTTTGAGTACTGAGACTCCGCGTACTTTGAATGAGTTAAAGACAACTCTGACGACTAGGTTTAAACCCGCAAACACAATAGGGAATATACATACTTCATTGAGCAATGTGTCTCAAAGAAAATCTACAGTGACTAATTATAAGGAGAAGATTTTGTCTTTGATTAGCGAATTGAATCAGCTACAGATAAATGAATTAGGCAATAACGTCACACCTGCACAGAAACAGGTTATCTCAAATCTGAACGACAGTCATGCGCTAACTGTATTCAAAAATGGTCTGAACGACCAATATAAAAATATTCTTTTCGCAGCGAGACCACAGAACTTTATGGATGCTGTAACTCTTACATTAGAGCTAGAAAAAAATGAAAACATCCAAACAAATAATGTAATGTATTACAATAGAGGTGATAACCGACGTTATAATGATCGAAACAACGATCGCAGGGACAAGAAAAATAGGAATAACAGGAATAGGGGTAATGATAGTAACATTAATGGAGATAATCGTAATAATACGAATGGTAATAATGAAAATAGGCCCAGATATCAAAAACGTAGGAATAGAAATAACTACAATAATCGTAATGGTGGTAATAATGATAGCAACGGTAGTAGAGATTATAATAGAAATAATACCAATAGGAATAGAGTTAACGTTGTCCAGGAGCAGGGAAACGTACAATCCTCCGGAGAGGAGTAAATAGTAAAAATAATTCAGGCCCTCCCGGAGTAACAGAGACAGAAAATAAACCTTACTCCGGCAAAACAACGTACAATGCATATACAGTGACAAAAAATTGTCCAAATTTTATAAAGTTATATTGTAAGAAAGCAAAGGGTGATTTAACCTTTTTGATAGATACAGGAGCGGACATATCAATCTGTAAGATAAATAATACATTCAATGGTAATATCAATGGATGTGAAAAATGTAAATTTATCGGAATTACAAATCAAGCGATTACCTCTTTGGGTACTGCTAATTTGAAGTTGAATATTGGGAATCATGTAGTAACTAACTCATTCCAGATAGTCGAGGAGTCATTTCCGATAAAAACAGATGGTATCATTGGGAGAGACATCTTGGAAAGATATCTTTGTAAAATCGACTACGAAACGTATACAATAGCCTTCAATAATAGCAATGAGGAAGTAATAATTCCTTTAGACATTAAACCATTGAGTACTTACAAGATTGACGTACCCGCGAGAACTGAAATTATTGTACCTATCGAGTTAAATAGAGACGAGGATCGTATCATCCAGAATAGGGAAATAGAGAACGGTGTTTTCATAGGTAATACTATTGTACCAGCTAAAGGTATCTGTCACATCAAAGTCTTAAACGTTAATGATTATCCAGTTAGTCTGAAGGAGTTTGATGTTGATTCTGAACCATTAGATAATTATTACGTACTAAGTAACACCAGAAAAAGAGACAAAGTAGATAAGAACAGACTTAGTGAATTGATACAGAAGATCAATGCAAACAGTAAAGATGAGAGAGCAATGCGTAGTCTTATGGATATCATTGAAGAATTTCAAGACGTATTTCATATGGATGGTGATAAGTTGACAGTGAATAATTTTTATAAGCAAAGAATTGAACTTGCAGATCACACTCCTGTGTACATCAAAAACTACAAGCTGCCTCATGCACAGCTTGAAGAGATTGATGATCAGATCAGAGAGTTAGAGAATAACGATATCATAGAACCATCTATCAGTCCGTATCATTCACCACTTTTAGTAGTTCCGAAAAAGAGTTCAGGTGACAAAAAGCAATGGCGATTAGTCGTGGACTTTCGGCGACTAAATAATAAAATTGTAAATGACAAGTTTCCATTAACAAGATTGGAGGATGTATTGGACAGACTAGGTAGAGCTAAATATTTCTCTACACTAGATATGACCAGTTCATTCCATCAAATCGAGTTACATAAGGAATTAAGGCCTTTAACAGCTTTTTCCACAGGGAATGGTCATTTTCAATTTAAACGCTTACCTTTTGGATTGAAAATTTCATCCAACAGTTTCCAGAGGATGTTAACAATTGCTTTGTCAGGACTGAACTCTGAAGCATTTCTCTATGTTGACGATATTATTGAATTTGGCTGTAGTATCGATCATCATAATCGGAGTCTAACCAAAGTTCTACAGAGATTACGTAAATATAATCTCAAGTTGAACCCGGATAAGTGCCAATTTCTTAGATCAGAAGTTGTGTATTTAGGCCATCTTATCACGGATGAAGGTATTAGAACGGATCCTGCGAAGAATGAGGCAGTCAAGAACTACCCCATTCCTAAGAATGCAGACGAAGTTAGAAGATTCGTAGCCTTCTGTAACTATTACAGACGTTTTATACCAAACTTTGCGGATATAGCAAAATGTTTAAACAATCTGTTGAAAAAGAATGTTACCTTCGAATGGGATGAAAAAAGTCAACAGGCTTTCGATGATTTGAAGAACAAATTACTTCAACCACCAATTCTTCAATATCCAGATTTCAGCAAACTATTCGTTTTGACTACAGACGCATCAAGCATTGCTCTAGGAGCTGTGCTCTCACAAGGTGAAATTGGATCAGATTTACCTATATCATATGCTAGTAAATCCCTTGGCAAGCATGATTTAAATAAGCCAATTATTGAGAAGGAATTGCTCGCTATACATTGGGGAATAAATTTCTTTCGACCATACCTGTACGGTAGAAAATTTATTGTGGTAACTGACCATTGACCTCTAGTCTCTCTTTTTTCTCATAAGAATCCATCGTCCAAATTAACAAGAATACGACTCGACTTGTCTGACTATGATTTTGAAATCATATTCAAGCAAGGAAAAATGAACTGCAACGCGGACGCACTATCGAGAATAAGAATTGATTCCGATATACTGAAGACTATGATACCGCTAGAACGAGATGAGAAGGTGAAAAGATATTAGCGTAAACTCGGGGAATGTCTGCTAAACAAAAGACAGACTTAAAAGGTAAAAATAAAGACGATGAACCCAGGACAACTGTAAAGCCTGATCAACTTTACGTTTGGGATTGCACGTCACTATCGGACATAAGAAATGTCACGAAATTGAAATTTATACTGCGCAATAATCATCAGTTTGAAATTATCCGGACAAACAATGAAGTAATTGTATACTGTAATGGTGATAAATCTAACGAGAAACAAGTTTCCGTTAATGGCAAGCCTACAGTACTTACAAATACAGAAAAACCTTGTAAAGCAATCTATAACGATAATTCCAGTATGATATACGTATCTACCATGGAGAAGTTATTAGATGAATTAGTTGAAATGAATATTCATGAACTAGCTTTATCAAGTGATGATGAGATATTTGAATTTATGCGTGAGGCTGAATTCAAAAGTATAATTAATATGTTGCAGCAAACAAATAAATATAAAGAGCGCGCAAAAGTCAGTATAATGATTTATGAACCCCCCAAAAATATTAAGGATACTGAAGTACAAAATCAGTTAATACGCGAATATCATGATACACCGCAAGGAGGTCACTTAGGTATTAGAAAAACTTTACTTAAGTTGAAGCAACGATATTGTTGGAAAAACATGAACAGCATGGTTAAAAGGTATGTCAGCAATTGCGAAAAACGCAAAATGAATAAACAAATAAGAAATGCCAAAGAAAATATGGTAAAAACTGACACACCAACAACGAGTTTTGAAACCATAGCTATCGACGTTGTCGGACCTCTTAGAATCTCGAATAACTATAGATACATTCTAACTATGCAGTGTGAACTCACAAAGTTCGTAGTAGCCGCACCTATGGAAACTAAGGATGCGAGAACAGTAGCTTCTACATTAGTTAATGAATTCATACTAAAGTACGGTCATTTCAAAATATTGAAATCCGACCAAGGTACTGAATTCACTAATAATTTAATGCAGGAAATTCGCAATCTATTGAAAATCAAACAAATCTTTTCTACACCATACCACCACGAAACGTTAGGTGCTGTAGAGCGTAACCACAGAGTACTAAATGAGTACATTCTGGCATTTTCAGAAAACTCTGACTGGGATAAGTGGATTTCGTATTACACGTTTGCATATAATACAACCCCCCATGTAGACAACAATTATACTCCATACGAGTTAATATTTGGAAAATTACCGTATCTGCCAGATGACATTTTAAACAAAAACGAAAAGTTTTACGACCTAGATAACTATGCTAAAGAGTTAAAAATAAGATTGCAATATGCTCTTAGGAAAGCGCGAGAAATGATTGAAATAGCGAAAGAGAAGCGAACAAAAGATACTCAAGTTCATCCAATAAATTTGAAAATAGGAGATTTGGTACTTTTGAAAAAATACAAAAAAAAAAAACATGAAACTCCCTACATAGGTCCATACAATGTAATAGAAATTAAAGGTGTTAACATTGTAATCAATATTGATGGAAAATTAAAAGAAGTACACAAAAATAATGTAAAATTGTTCGAACGTAGTTCTAAAATTTAATTGTTTAAGAATAACATTGTTCAAATATAAAAATTAATTGCTAAATACGCATAAAATTTAAAATTTATTTGAAGTACATATGATATTAAAACTTGATTCTAAATATTTTTTTTTGTAAATGCGTATGAGTAGTATTAGGACAATAGAATAAGTATATACATATATATTATGTAAAACGTAGTTATCAAGAATTTTACTTAGATTTTTATTTTTGTAACATGTCTGTAATGTGAATAGAACTCACCATAACTCGAGTGTTCCATACTAAATTTGAATATAGTACTCCACACTTTAGGGGTATGGGTGTAGTGTATGATACCACACATAATGTGAAACCCCTAAACCCACAAAAATATTAAAAACATCATTTATCACTTCATCCAGAAATCATAAATAACCATATTTATTGCCTCACACAAGAAGCAATAAACAACTAAATTTATTACATCATTAAAGATGGAAATTTATTATCGCATACGAAATAAAAACATGCACATCGCATACGAAATAAAAACATGCACATGATTTATTTCCGTACGCAAGACGTCGTGACATTGGCCTTGGTACGTACGAGCATATTTACTATCGCTCATATTACTTGCTACAACTAAGCGCCACACGTACATCGTACGATGAACATGAATGAATATGGGCACACGTCTTTGTAAGGTGTCGTGTTGCACTTACTGCAATTCAATGCATGAATACCATATGGTATCTAGTAATTTGTTTGCGGTTTGTTTTTGTTTTAGAAATTTGAACGCGATATTGATTTCTGGTGTGAAGAAAATTGTAGGTTGATAAATAAGTATTGATAAATGTTGATGACACATTGACCACTCGAGAAGGGTCAGCAATATTCATATATTAGTCATTAAGTATGTCTTTAAGGAAATTAGGTCGTATGATTAATCCTTAGAAATAGTATTTAAGGCGCTGTAAATTGTATGAAATACACATTCGATTTTTAGAAGTCAAACTGCCTTCTTCGGCGTTTTTCATTCTTATTAGAAATATCGGCTCTTCGGATGCCATCAGAATAGCGCTTGCGCTGTATTAGGTAGATATACTTTTTGAACATTATAAGTAATCCCCAAACTTACAATACATGTAACCAACGGATAAATATTCATCACCTATAAAAGTGAAAGCAAAAAACAGAGATTTCGGATGGATGTGAATTAAATTAAATTAAAACTATCAGTTGAAACGTAATCGTAATTATGCAATGGTAAGTTGAATGGTAGAGTATTCAAAGTATCGCATTTGTTATTTAATTTTACTTTTTCTTATTATAATATTTAGACGAAGAAATAATATTTCGGGTATGCTATGCTAAAAATCACTTTTATTATTTTTAATAAATGTGTTGGAATACAATAATATGAATTGCTAAATATAACAACGTCTTTCCTTTCCAGCAAACCCTTCTTTTCCAGCAGGAACATGAACGAACGGTGAGTCTGCCGCTACGAGGGTAGGGTTCGAAGAATCCGTGGATAGTCAGTTCCACGTTGCGTTCGGTACGCGATACCATAGTTTGTTTTGCGTTATTTTATTAGAGTAGTTTATTTCGAAGTTCACGTTAGAGTAGGATATTTTTCGGTACCACGTCGGTGATATTCGGGAACGTGGAATTAAATCCAGTTTTTTCTGTTGTCTGAAGGAAGGGAAGAAATACGGAATAAAGTAGAGATAAGTTTCGTTTCCATATGGTTGTATTTTTGAAGCATTTGAAAATCGAGCATGTGAACCGGTGGTAGAATTTTTGTATTCTGGACTTAGTCTGCTCGCGTAAGACCAGTGCCCGAACTCCTCTCCGAACTAGCTAGCTAGGCAGCAGCCACCTGGGAGTAGACTAGGAGTGTCCGGACTTGTTGACCTGAAGGGTCCAGTTTGTTGTCACGTACCAAAACTTTACGTCTAGAACCGATGAGAGCTCGGTTTGGATTTCTTTTGGGAAATCTCGACGTTCGAGTTCTTCATTATTTATACGAACATCACTACAAATGGCACCCAACGTGGAGCCCAAAAATCCTAAAGGGGTAAAGGTTTGCCTCTTTTGACAATTTTTTCCTTTACGAAGGATATAAAGTACTTCGGTACTCGAGCCAAATGAGCAGGAGCAGTGGAGTTGTGGTATACACCCACAGAGTCACTTCACGTAAGTTGTAGCTTCCGCTTTTTTTTCGACAGAATCCTTTCGATGTGTTGTCCCAGGGTAAAACCTGGAAGGACCTTTTATTTTCTTGATGGGAACTATGAAATGATTTTCAACTTTTCAAGTTCGAACGCGGAACCGACCTCTCATCGGTTCTAGACGTTAAGTCTGAGTAGTGCCAACGGATGGTACCAACAGGTCAACCAATCCGTGCACCGTAACCCATTCACGCGGTGGCTGCTTGTCGGCCAGCTAGTTCGGAGAGGACTTCGGTCGCGGGTCTCTGAATGGGTTACGCTCAATTACAATATTTCAGCCACCTGAACATGCCCGTTTTCCAACCGCGTTATCAACCAAAACATACGGAGAAGGAACCTACTTTACGTTACTCCGTATTTCTTCTTATACCCAGTCAAGAATACCAAAATCTAATTTCTATTTCGCGTTCCCGAAGTTTCGACGCGGTACCGAAAAATATGCTACTCGAAGTTAACACGACGAAGACTACTCTAGCAAAATGACGAAACAACAAAGGTACCGCGTACCGCGCGCGACGCGAAACCAACCTCAGCGGATTTGGCGAAACCCTACCCTCGCGACGGCATACCTACCCTGCACTCATTTTCCCGCTGAAACAAGAAGAGCCACTGAAAAGGAAAGTCTTTAGTTATCTTAGCAATTCATGATTTTTATTTTGTATTTCAAATTTAATTATTTCAACTATAAGTTTATATTGTATTTATATCGAATTATATGTAAAATTTCTCAAAAGGATCATATAATTAAATTTTCTTTTGCACTTTAGAAAGACTAATTTTGTTTTTACTGTAACTTCAAGCGGGTGAACAACTACAATTTTTCAGTTGGTTTATGGATGGACATTAAAAATATATCTTTTATGAAATTCTACATTACTACACATATAATTATGTTCTAAGTGGAAAAGTAAACATAAATCTACAAAATCTTTCATCACACAAAGTCAATTTCAATTATTTATCGAAGTTACAATCTATTTTCAGTAAAATATACCCGTGTTAAAATACTGATATCGAACGGCCCTTCAAATGTTATTTATTTCCTTACATGAAGAATATTCTTCGTATTTCTCTTTCGCTATTATGTTGTACGATTAAAATTAAAATAGGGTATTAATTTATATTAAATTATCATGTGTACGATTAAGACTAAAAATAGAGTATTAATTTGCATGAAAATGAAATCAGCTAAAATAAAATTAGCTAGTAGCTTTGCACAGTTATCACCGAAAAAAAAACTCTCTAACTTTATAATACACAGATAGAATCTGACTAAAGGCCCAAGTAGATACGAAACATTTTCTGTGCTCATTGGAAACAACAGTATTGTTTTGTTTAGCATGAAGTGATACGCCTCTGCTATTTCAAGTTCATTTGGTCAATCTTATTCAGTTTACTCGACAGGTTTAAGTGCCAACGAATTGCTACCGTATTGCAATCTTGTAATGATGACTACTTAATCACATACCCTTCGTCGACGTCTTGATTGCGATAGTGGTCAATACTCTCGCCGCTGTTACAAGAATATCCACGCGAATTGCTGCCCTCGTCTTCGTTTAGAATCGGAGTCACCACAATCGGCAACAATTGACTGTCCCCAACGGTATCACTACTATTGTTAATGTTATTAGCTATATCACCAATATAAGCGAATGATTCGATAAGCTCTGTATCAGCAGCATTGGGCTCACGAACATGGTCATCAGTCTTATCAACTAGTTCACAATTGCGACGATAGCCTTCACTCGGACCAGGCTCTTTGAATTCCCTTCGGGATTGTTCTGTTGAAGCTATTTGATAGTTGGTGTGATGAACATGTTTAGAGGCTAGCGTTTGATCAAGCTTTATTCGATCGTTCATACTATAAGCCAGAAAAACTTCACTTACCGATCCGAGTCCGCTATTTCTATCCATTGGTAAAACGATTGATCAAAATTTTCTCCCAGCAGTTGAGGATCCGCTACCAGCAAAATTCGCGTATAATTGCCTGAGCTACATTCAATTGAATTCCAAAATATTCGATGCCGCTCATAAACAAAAAATTCATTCCATGCTATCAATACAACCGTCACAGTAATTAATAATCGCACGAGTGTTCTGTGCAGAAAGCGTGTTGCGACCATCGTTTCGATCTTGCTGAAACTCTCAATTCCATTCTCACATACAATACAGTCGGTATTTTTGAGATTCTAGCCGCGATGATCATAAATAATTCATCAAATAAGTACAAGAGGTTGTGTCAGCATTCAAATTTATGGAGCGATTAACTGCAAGCAAACATGGTAATGCATTCGTCGATGTAAGCCGAACGAAAAATTACCTCTTAATTAGATTTAATCCAATTAGTACCGCGCCAACATGCTGCTACCACCACCTTTTTTTCACTCGCAGCCAAACCTCCTTGCACTCGCCATGTGGCTGTCAAATTCTACCGGTTTTCTCATCGGACAAAACAGATGGGTGTGGAATGGAACGCCACATGGTGGCAATGTGCATCTCCATTTGTCGCCAGTGGCATAGTTTTTCGATGGCCACGGTGGAGGGGGCATTCCCAGATGGATATGTCTCGAAATGCGTCGGGGTTTTGTTTAATATTCTGCGCAACGATATCCGCACGAAAGATGAAGTCCGCTTGCATTTCGAGGTCATACCCATCTGGCCGAGTGCAAGGGTTCGGGATCGGAATCACTTCGATTCCCGGGCGTAGGCGTCAGATTACACATTCCTCCCCCCCCCCCAAAATCGAAGTAATTACGATCCCGCCTCCGTCTTGGTTAGGGCCTTGGCGGGTCGAAGGTCGATTTCGAGGAATAGGCTACAACCATGTTCGTGAAGACTCGACAGTGACTATACCGTAGGGAGTCACGGGTTACTCGGAGGTCTTCGTCCAGGCAGAGATTTGGGTAAGCCAAGGTTTTTCGTGGGAAATAGTTGCACTTTATCGTCTAAGGTCTTTTGCGTGGTAAATTCCCAGGGTTTTACCAGTCATGTCCGCGATGAGGTATCGGGTGGGGCTTATTACTTGTAGGACTCGACACTTCACGAATTTTTTGTCTAGTTTGGCATTGTAATGTCGGGTGGCATCGCTCTGTCGGAAGTTTCGACGATATATCTCGTCGCCTACCTTAAAGCCAGAAGGATGAGATCGCAAGTTGTACCGCTCCTCTCCCATCCGTCGACTTTCTTCAATCTTCTCCCGCAGTTGCTCTCGCAGAAGTTGGAGCTTTTCGTGCGGTTCCAGAACCACGATTGGGTCCTCTAGCGATTTCAGTTGCCGCAATAGCCGGTAAGCGCTCCCATGACAGATCATGTACTGGCCGAACAATGCGAAATACGGCGAAATGCCGGTAGTGGCGTGGTACGACGAGCGCAGCGCACTAGTGATGGCGGACAATTTGCGATCCCAGTCCTTCTGAGTCGGGTGGACATATGCGCGAATGGCCGCTATGAGCGTACGGTTCAGTCGTTCGGATGCGTTGGCTTGTGGTGAATAGACGGCGGTTCGTTGGTGGATGATGCCGTATTTGGACATTAGGTCTCGGAACTTGCTGGAGGTGAACTGGACCCCATTGTCGGTGACAAGTTTCTCCGGAACTCCAAACATGTGAAAGACTCGGTTCTCCAAGAAGCTGAGTATAGGTCCAGTGTGCATGTTACGCAGTGGTTTTATGATAGGGAATTTAGAGAGCTGGTCCAGGACCACGACAGCTCCCGTGTGACCAGAAGCAGATCGAGGGTAAGGACCGATAAGATCAATGTACAAGCGTTGGAACACGCGTTCGGGGACCTCAACCTTACCCATGGGAGGCCGAAGAATGGTGTGGGGCGCTTTAGTGCACTTGCATAGCTCACAAGAGGCTACGTACGCTTTTATCTGTTGTGCCATCTTTGGCCAAAAGAAACAGGTTTTCAACCGCCTAAGTGTACGACCTTATCCGCCGTGCGCACTTGATGGGTGGTCATGGGCCCGTCTGATAAGATCAGTGGTTAATTCTTCGGGCACCCACAACTTCCACTGTTCTTCTTATTGTATGGGGTCTCCGGATGCGTGTCCCATCCGCTTGTAAATGAATCCATCCGTCAACCGCAGTTCAGGAAGCTGGGACAGTTGATTCTGGATAGTGTGAATCAGTTGGGTATAGCTGGCTGACTTGAAGGCAGGATGGTCCAGATCGATCAATCGGGGGCTGTCGTCCTCCTGGACCAACTCGGCTCCTTCAGGGGCGAACATTCTGGATAAGGTGTCGGGGACTACATGCTGGCTTCCTTTTCGGTGGCGAATTGTGAAGTCAAATGCCTGTAGTTTCAGTGCCCACCTGGCCAATCTGCCGTTGAGATCAGTCTGGCTCATTAGCCATTTCAGAGACGCGTGGTCCGTAACGATTTCAAAGGTGTGTCCCTCCACATAGGCTCGGAAGCGTTTCACTGCCAACACCGCAGCTAGACATTCCTGCTCCGAGACCGTGTAATTTCGCTGGGCTGGGTTCAACTTGTGAGACATGAAGGCTATAGGTCTCTCCTCGCCGTCTTGTGCAACCTGGACTAAGACTGCTCCCACCCCATGTTGACTCGCGTCACAATGGATTGAGAACGGTTTGTCAAAGTCCGGGCTGTGCAGTACGGGGGCTGTAGTCAGACTCTTCTTTAGCTCTTCAGAGGCTCGCAAGCTGGGCTCTTCCCAGACGAATTTACGTCCCTTACGCAGCATGTCGGTCAAAGGAGTGGTAATGGTGGCATAGTCACGTACAAAACGCTGGTACCATCCGCATAAACCTAAGAATCGGCGTAATTGTTTGGTGGTCTTGGGTAATGGGAAAACGTCAATCGCTTGAGTCTTGTCCGGATTGGTCTTGATGTGGCCATGCCCAATGATGTGACCTAAATACTTCACCTCCGTCATCACGAACTGACTCTTCCGTATGTTGATGGTTAATCTTGCCCTCCGGATGTGTAGAGCCACCTCCTGAAGCAGGTCGATGTGTTCGTCAAAGGTCTCGGTTATAAGCAACAGATCGTCCAAGTAAACGAAAACTTGGTGCCGCAAATGAGGTGGTATCACCTTATCCATAAGGCACGTCATTGTTTGGGGGGGCATTACACAATCCGAATGGCATGGTCACGAATTGCTATAAGGGCCGACCTGGGGCTGTGAAGGCTGTTTTCTCCTTTGAACCAGGGTCTAAAGGAATTTGCCAGAAGGCGTCCTTGAGGTCTAAGCTCGTGATGAAGTGGGCTTTAGGCAACCGACTCAAAATGCCTTCAATCAACGGTAGAGGGTATGCGTCCTTGACTGTGACGGCGTTCAAGCATCTGGCATCCAAACATAATCGGACCTTGTTCGGCTTGACAACTAAGGTGACTGGGGAAGCCCACGCGCTCTGTGATTCTTCGATTACGCCTAATGCCAGCATTCGATCCACTTCGGCATATAACGATTTTTCCTTCGCCGGAGATATGGCAAAATGTCTCTGTTTTATGGGTTTAGCATCCCCCGCATCTATAGTGTGGAACACCAGGGCAGTCCGCCCGAGACCTTCCTTCTCATGCGATGGAAAAGCCGATATAGCCGAGTCGAGACGCAGTTGCTGATTTACATCCAGAGTATGTCGTAATAAGTGAGTGGGTTGAGATTGGTCAGGAGCTGTGGTGACAGACTCCAGGGTCGTACTGGAAAATAGTGCAGGGGCCAAGTTAAATTTTCGAACGAAAGCCACTCCTAGATAAAGATTCTGGGTTAATTGAGGTATGATGAAAAATTCCAGAGGTTTAGTTACTCCTTTAAAGGTGACATCTGTCATAATCTTTCCCACTACAGGAGGTGAAATGACGGACTTGATCCGCGTGCATTGCCAGTACCTCCCCTGCAAAATCGGCAGATATGCAATTCACACAGGCTCCCGTATCGACTAAGCCTGACACTCGTTTTTGCAGGAGGTGTACTGACGCATATGGCCGAACATCATCCCTCAATAATTCGTCTAATTGTATGTCCTTCAGCACATTTCTCGACTGCCTGACTTTTCTCCAGAAGCTCCGCATCCAACGCGTGGCTCGCTTTCTTCGCGGTGGGAGAGTTGTAGCCAACTCCTCATGGAAGATGCGCTGTCGAGTAGCCAAATAATTCCGCAGCCTGACATGAAAGGTTTTACATGCCAAGGAACTTTCGCCTCGCTATCATTTCCCTGCGCGTTGGCCTCGGCGAAGGATGGCGTCGGTTGTGGAACTTCGGGAGAACTGTGTTTAGCGGTGCGAGTCAGCAGAATTGGAGTCATGTCGGGAGCTGGGTCATAGCTAGTGATGGGGTCTGGATTGGTTCGTCCGGGGCTTAGGAGTGCCGACGGGTGGTCGCGGCACTCGGTGGCAAGTTTTTTCGCATTTTGCAATTTGCACAGTCAGGTGCGTAGGTGTCGGCCTTCCCGCAGCGGTAGCAGAAAAGCGTCGGCTCCGCTGGACATGCATAGAACCGATGTCCCGGTTGTCGGCAGTTCCAACAGACCGTCGGGCTTGTAATTGCTTCAAGGGAGGGTCGATCAATCAAGGCTGGGTTCTCAAGCTCCGGTGGTGCTCCGCTCCTCGGTACTGGTACTGGATCAGCAAGCAGGTGGTCTGCTGCCATCAACTCCGCGGTGTGATGATTTCGGGGATTTGGTCCCATTATGCGAGGTTGTGGACGGAAGGTACCTCGCCGCTCATCCAAGTGTTCTTGTCTACGGGCATGGAGGCGCAATCCCTGTATGGTGTTGATGGGAAAATGTAGAAGGCTGTTCTGGAGATCCCAGCGCATGTTCTCTCTGATAATTTCTACCAGTTCGTCCTCGGGCATGGTAGTTCGCAAGCGAGTGCTCAATCTCACTATACTTGTGTAGTACTGGTCGAACGGTTCATGAGCGCCTTGTCTCCGTTTCTTTATTTGCTCCTTTAGCTCTCTCTCAGTGAAGCCATCCTCAAATCGATTGCGGAAGGCTGCACTGAAAGAGTGCCAAGTGGGACGTGTCGTTGATTCTTTAAAGTTCCAGTACCAGTCGGCAGCGTCGCCGCTGAACAAAAGATGTGCATGCCGGAGGAAGGCCGAGGAATCACCTCCCAGGGTGCTGGATACTAACGCCTGAATCCGGAAAAGGAACCGGTCCACCGATATCATATCGTTGAACCCTGTAAAGTTCAGGCGCCAACTCTCCATGATACGAGGCGTCGGGTCTCGAAAAGGTGTCAATGCGTTCCCGGGGGGAATCACATTCTCGATTGACCTGTTGTACTGAACTGCCTCGGGGGCTAGAGTTACCAACGGAGGTGCGGTGCTATGTCGTGGTCTATATTCGGGAGCTCTGGGATCCATTCCCGAGTTCCTTGGAGGTGGGACCCATTGGTTGGATTGTCGGGAGTGGGGCATCGCCACACTGGGATTGGGCTCCCAGCCAAGCGGAGTTCTCACGCGACTGAGTGGTTGGCTCATAGGGAGATTCTGGAGCTTTCCCTCCAGGTTGCCAATCCTCTCCGACATATCCCTCATCAACGCCACGAGGGTGTCAATGGAGAGGGCGGAAGGCATGGGTGTCACCTCGGACACGACACTTGTGGCCGGAACTTCACCGCCTACGGCTCCTTGCAGGTCTAAAAGTGGTTGGGACTGTTCGGCCTCTGGAACTCCTTTCGCCACTGCTCCACGCGTTGGTAGGGGCGTTCCGAGGGGGACGTCTAGGGCGGTCCGCTCGATGGGTCGCCGACATAGGGGGCAAAGCTCTGACGTGAGGAGGAGCTGTTGTACACAGGCACGATGGAATAGATGTCCACAATCCAATCGCACGCTGTGTACCCCCTCCACTACGTCCTCGAAGCAGATCCCGCAGTTAGCTGGTTGGACCGTTTTAGATCGGGTCCAACGCTTATCTGGGGTCCGCTTCGTTGCCATGTTTGTTCTTGCTGGTTTTGGGTGGGTGCTATGTCTTAGTGACGAAGAAAGAAAAATGTAATTATATAATATGACTAAGGACTTAAGTATAATATGACTAAAGGCTTAAAAATACTTTAGTGGCCGATAGTGGCGAGCTATTTACGTAAAATTGAAAAAAAAAATTTAATTAGTATATACTTTCCTTTCCAGTGGTCGACTCCTCCAACGGGAAATGAGAGTGCGTGGTAATCTGCCGAAGAAAGGGTGCTTTCGGTCGATTTACTAAATTTAAACCCCTACCCACATACATTACAAAACGTTTCTAATCTACGTTAAATGACTCGACGAGACAAGTGGTATAGCTACCGTAACAGCTTAGTACGCGGTCAAAACTCCCGACGCGTGGAAGCATTCCGGGCTCCGCAATTCCAGCATACGCCACCGAACGTTGAACCGATACCACTCGTCTATCACGCATACGAAATAAGTAGAATCCTTCCGCGACATAAAGGCAAGGTAGCCTCCTATTTTTTCGAGAGTCCATGCTGATAGGTAAACCCATCAGACTGGCAGTTCCATCAAGAAAATAGAAGGTCCTTACAGGGGTTAGCCTGTGACAACACATCGGAAGGATTCTGTCGCGAAAACAAAATCAAACAAAGGAGAGCGGAAGCTACAACTCACGTGAAGCGACTGCTAGAGTGTATCACACAACTCCACTGCTCCTGATAGTGGGACTCGAGTACCAGAGTACCTTACATCCTCCGTAAAGGAACAACTCGTCAGAAGACGCGAATTTCTTTCCCCCTTAGGATGTTTTAGGCCCCACGTTGGGCGCCATTTGTAATGATTTTCAACTTTTCAAGTTCGAACGCGGAACCGACCTCTCATCGGTTCTAGACGTTAAGTCTGAGTAGTGCCAACGGATGGTACCAACAGGTCAACCAATCCGTGCACCGTAACCCATTCACGCGGTGGCTGCTTGTCGGCCAGCTAGTTCGGAGAGGACTTCGGTCGCGGGTCTCCGAATGGGTTACGCTCAATTACAATATTTCAGCCACCTGAACATGCCCGTTTTCCAAACGCGTTATCAACCAAAACATACGGAGAAGGAACCTACTTTACGTTACTCCGTATTTCTTCTTATACCCAGTCAAGAATACCAAAATCTAATTTCTATTTCGCGTTCCCGAAGTTTCGACGCGGTACCGAAAAATATGCTACTCGAAGTTAACACGACGAAGACTACTCTAACAAAATGACGAAACAACAAAGGTACCGCGTACCGCGCGCGACGCGAAACCAACCTCAGCGGATTTGGCGAAACCCTACCCTCGCGACGGCATACCTACCCTGCACTCATTTTCCCGCTGAAACAAGAAGAGCCACTGAAAAGGAAAGTCTTTAGTTATCTTAGCAATTCATGATTTTTATTTTGTATTTCAAATTTAATTATTTCAACTATAAGTTTATATTGTATTTATATCGAATTATATGTAAAATTTCTCAAAAGGATCATATAATTAAATTTTCTTTTGCACTTTAGAAAGACTAATTTTGTTTTTACTGTAACTTCAAGCGGGTGAACAACTACAATTTTTCAGTTGGTTTATGGATGGACATTAAAAATATATCTTTTATGAAATTCTACATTACTACACATATAATTATGTTCTAAGTGGAAAAGTAAACATAAATCTACAAAATCTTTCATCACACAAAGTCAATTTCAATTATGTATCGAAGTTACAATCTATTTTCAGTAAAATATACCCGTGTTAAAATACTGATATCGAACGGCCCTTCAAATGTTATTTATTTCCTTACATGAAGAATATTCTTCGTATTTCTCTTTCGCTATTATGTTGTACGATTAAAATTAAAATAGGGTATTAATTTATATTAAATTATCATGTGTACGATTAAGACTAAAAATAGAGTATTAATTTGCATGAAAATGAAATCAGCTAAAATAAAATTAGCTAGTAGCTTTGCACAGTTATCACCGAAAAAAAAACTCTCTAACTTTATAATACACAGATAGAATCTGACTAAAGGCCCAAGTAGATACGAAACATTTTCTGTGCTCATTGGAAACAACAGTATTGTTTTGTTTAGCATGAAGTGATACGCCTCTGCTATTTCAAGTTCATTTGGTCAATCTTATTCAGTTTACTCGACAGGTTTAAGTGCCAACGAATTGCTACCGTATTGCAATCTTGTAATGATGACTACTTAATCACATACCCTTCGTCGACGTCTTGATTGCGATAGTGGTCAATACTCTCGCCGCTGTTACAAGAATATCCACGCGAATTGCTGCCCTCGTCTTCGTTTAGAATCGGAGTCACCACAATCGGCAACAATTGACTGTCCCCAACGGTATCACTACTATTGTTAATGTTATTAGCTATATCACCAATATAAGCGAATGATTCGATAAGCTCTGTATCAGCAGCATTGGGCTCACGAACATGGTCATCAGTCTTATCAACTAGTTCACAATTGCGACGATAGCCTTCACTCGGACCAGGCTCTTTGAATTCCCTTCGGGATTGTTCTGTTGAAGCTATTTGATAGTTGGTGTGATGAACATGTTTAGAGGCTAGCGTTTGATCAAGCTTTATTCGATCGTTCATACTATAAGCCAGAAAAACTTCACTTACCGATCCGAGTCCGCTATTTCTATCCATTGGTAAAACGATTGATCAAAATTTTCTCCCAGCAGTTGAGGATCCGCTACCAGTAAAATTCGCGTATAATTGCCTGAGCTACATTCAATTGAATTCCAAAATATTCGATGCCGCTCATAAACAAAAAATTCATTCCATGCTATCAATACAACCGTCACAGTAATTAATAATCGCACGAGTGTTCTGTGCAGAAAGCGTGTTGCGACCATCGTTTCGATCTTGCTGAAACTCTCAATTCCATTCTCACATACAATACAGTTGGTATTTTTGGGATTCTAGCCGCGATGATCATAAATAATTCATCAAATAAGTACAAGAGGTTGTGTCAGCATTCAAATTTATGGAGCGATTAACTGCAAGCAAACATGGTAATGCATTCGTCGATGTAAGCCGAACGAAAAATTACCTCTTAATTAGATTTAATCCAATTAGTACCGCGCCAACATGCTGCTACCGCCACCTTTTTTTCATTCGCAGCCAAACCTCCTTGCACTCGCCATGTGGCTGTCAAATTCTACCGGTTTTCTCATCGGACAAAACAGATGTGTGTGGAATGGAACGCCACATGGCGGCAATGTGCATCTCCATTTGTCGCCAGTGGCATAGTTTTTCGATGGCCACGGTGGAGGGGGCATTCCCAGATGGATATGTCTCGAAATGCGTCGGGGTTTTGTTTAATATTCTGTCTCAAATATTTAAATCCACAGATCTAAATATTTGGAGATAAAAAAAAAATATTTTCTGCGCAACGATATCCGCACGAAAGATGAAGTCCGCTTGCATTTCGAGGTCATACCCATCTGGCCGAGTGCAAGGGTTCGGGATCGGAATCACTTCGATTCCCGGGCGTAGGCGTCACATTACAACTATCAACCAAATGGGTTTCTCCTTTCTACCTGAGCTACCATGGAAAATATCGTCAACGAAGATCTAGAAAAATATCGTTCATGGCGTATCGAAAGCAAGCTAGCATTGAATTCTACAAAGAAAAAATACATTTTTTAGTTAAACTTTCAAATACATTTAAAGCTCAACGTACATTTGCACGCAAATATATGTATGTTTTTACAAATGTGCATATGATTATAAATACAAAATTATAAGGCCATTATGTGTAAGAATTGATAAAGTCATTTGATGCGAACATATGTACATACGAAAAGCATTGTTGTGAACAACTGAATATGGGGCATCCCACATTCTAAATGGTGACTAAAGTGTGAGACAAAAGTTATGGTTTCACCTTAACTAGGAAAAATTTTATAATTACATTGGGTAATCATTACTAAGCATAGGAAAGTGATTTTAGTCGATAAGCAAATTTTAACTTTGGTTTTGAGGTATAAATAGAAAAGAAAATGTTGAAAAAATTTAACTCTTGACCAAAGAGTCAACGAGTTCGTTTCTTTTACTGTGTTTTGCAACAAGTTTGAATTATCCTTTTCACCCGTGATTCCCCGCCGCAGATTAAGAAATCATAGCATAGTGGACAGTATAATGCCCGCGCTAAAATATCTGCAGGCGCAAGATCACTTGCCTAGGTAAAATTAAAATATAAAAATACCTCGTCCTTGATATCTTTCTCATCTCTATTAGCACCGATCATCAAGGCAATGAAGGATACGCCCCAAAATTATTACACACTTTATAACGTCGAAGAGCCTCGGAGATGGCTGGATCGGTCTGTGATGGCACATCTGTCAGTTTAAATCGGCTGACATCCTCCATGCAGCGCACGATTATCCGCTCAGATGGGCCACCAATATCCTCCTTGGGGTGTCTCAGTACCAGCATTCATTCAGAAAAGTGCCGCAAAAAGTAGATGAAATTGGCCTGTGTTGTCTCATATGTCTGACTTGTGAAGTAACTATGTGACAGTGGCACATCTGGTAGTGCACGTATTTGATCACCGACCTTCTCAAATTCGTCCCATAAGACTCGAGGTGCCGAAGTTGCTACTGAAAATCTTCTGCCTCTTGCTTTCAAGAAGTCGGGTAATTTTTATAGATCAGCCAGATGATATGTACTAACAAGCAAGTTCACATAGAATACATTTCCAGTCGTACTATATTAAACCCAAAAACCATTTTGAGTATGTATTTAAGCGAGCTTTTGGTAGTATTAGTTGAAATTTAAGGAAAATTTATTTTGACTCTTAAATTGTAAGAAACGTTTAGCAACACGAAATTTCAAGATTGCCAAAGAAAGAAAGAGATGCAAAATAATATCTCTCGAAAATTAGCTGAAAGGAATTTTAATTGATTTCTTCAGTCGCATCTGACTTGATGAAGACGGCCCCGGCTGTCATCATAAGAAACTTCAAAATTAATGGCACTAGAATGGGAAATATTTCACGTAGTCTTCATCGTGCCTGGATTCAATCGAAGAAAAGTTAAAATTAAGTGCGTGCACCGTGAGCAATATTTCTTAATAATTGCGGTGATAAAATTAAGCTAATTGAGGAAAAGATTAAGTGCGTGCGCCGGCGCGATATTTCTAATCGTGACGTGCGAGTTTATATCTTTTTACGAAATGCTACTCCAACTCCTCACGGTCAGCAAAAATTTGATTTCAATCTCATTCGCATGAAATTAAGATGAATTAAGGTGTAGTGTGTGCAAAATTGCAAAGTGCACGTGGTCCGCGGTTATACCTACATTTATTTGTCGGATGGTGCCGCGTATCAAGAAGCTCCAGTTGTAGAACTGTTTTATCGAATTGTTACCACTGGACCGATTGGGCAAAAGTTATATATTCCGGAACACATTTGATAAAGAATCCGACAAGGTGAGGGAACATTAGATTTAAGCCCTTTTCTAATTAAATTTAATTTATTTTAGGTTTGACATGACAGATAAGATGCACCTCATTTGTTAATCAGTTTCCAGCTACCAAATTCAATTCCTTTGAGGATATCCTTCTAAAGGAAAGTCTTCGTAAAAAATAGACGGGTGCCCTTCTAAAGAAGAATGGTTAACATCGAATGTTTCCTCATCAGGATATATTTGCCATTGAGTAATTAAATAATACTGGAGTGGACAACCACGTGACAATGCAACAACCCCTGCGACCACTTTTCCTACTGCTACGCTCTTGTTTACATCGTAAGAGAGAGCCAAATGGCACAAGCAAACATGGCGAGCACGGAGACCGCTGGTGACTGGGTCCGCTTGAACATCCACCATAGCCGTGAGTAATTCTTCGATGAGGAAGTGTCCCAGAGTAAGCACTACCAGGTCGTTAGGGTCATCCGACATGAAAATTAAAGGCCTTGAATTAAGGTTGGCCTCCACCCCAGCCACCAGTGTATGCAGCTGCTCACAGGTGAGAATAGCTGATAAAGCACTTCGGAGGGGCAAGTTCTTAACTGACTTGACGGCCGCTACCCATAGTCCGCCAAAGTGAGGTACACGGGGTGGAATGAAGTGGGAACCTATTTCTTGGGTACTGCATGACCCGATCACATTGTGCTGAACTGCTGCCTCGTAAGGCGATGAAGAAAATTCGTGCAATTGTTTGTATGAACCCACAAAATTAGTAGCGTTGTCACAGCACAGTGACTTGCCATGTCCTCGTCTCCCGATGAATGAAAGCGTCTGTACTGAGATTGCTCACCAATTCCAAATAGATGGCTTTGATGGCAAAGCTGCAAAAGATAGTGGTGTAATCTTTCTGTGGCCGCACACCTCTACCTTGGTAATGCATTATCATGGCCCCCAAAGTCGACTCTCAATGTAATGAAATGGCTCATCATTTGGTCCAAAAGCTATGGAATTGCTCGAATACATCCCAAGCATTGTCGCACAGTGGATCTTGCCAGCTGCTTCCCTTTGTTAGGCCAGCAACGTTGGCTCATCGTGGCGAGTAGTGCCTCTGCTCTAAGATGGCAATTGTCACGGTGGATGTCCTAGATCAGCAATTTTGTAAACAAGATCATGTACGGTAGCAACGTCGGATGCTTGGTCTCAAAAGAGAACTGCGAAGCCTCCCACCAACGCGCAGGATTCTGTCCGAATCCAAAAAGAAGCCGGTCCCGACAGTCCCGACAGGGGACTATTTTTGTTGACCTGCCTCTTAAGTTGAATATCCCATGAGTCCTCGCCGAAGTCGTCTTTTTGAATGTATTTGACGATAACTCCCATGACTCTGGAGATTCCTTGACTTGTGGCCGCTGGACTCTGCACTTGAGGATGCTGGGAGCTTGATCCACAATGATCCAGAGCCTCCTGAATGAGTTTCCGTGCTGAACCTCCTGCAAGAAATGTTCGCCTTGGCTGGCGTTAGTATTGTTGCCTTGATTTGCTCTTCCTCCCATTCACAAGATCCTTCATTCCTGTACTCGCGAGGTCAGTTTGCCTTGGGCTTGCTCACGAATGATGGCCTATTCAACCATAGCTCGCAACCAGCTAGTCCAGCTGGGGCCAAGGCGCGTGATAGGACAATTCTACAAACAGGCAGAAATATCTCACCATGGGTTTGGTTTTGACCGCAATTGAATAGTCGAGGCACGATTGGCAACGAAGGTGTTGTAGGATGAAGCAGTAGATTTGATCCACGCCAACAAAATTTCAGCATCAGACCACAAACTATGGAAGATATCTGGTAGGTTGAGTGTTATTTTGATTGGCTTGGTTAGCTTCACTCCCCGCTTGGCAGCACAAAGTTCGAAGCGTGAAACCGTTAGCAGTTTAATTGTTGCTACCTTTGATTAAGAACATAGCAGCCTAACACTAGCTTGAACACTCCTCAATGTAGAGCAGATGTATATTGTGGCAACATATGCCATCTTTGGGGCATCACAGAAAATATATAAATGCAACTGCAACTCACAGAAAGTATATAAATGCAACTGGCTTCTCGCAGGCACAAAAATGTAGGGGAAAACGAACCTTCTGCAATGATGGTAGCTCACTGTGAAACTGGGCCCAGTGTGTGTGTACCTCGGCTGGCAAAGCTACAGCCCAATCTAGCTCCAGTTGCCGCAATGCTTGCAGGAACAACTTGACGCTTACAGTACCTGGTGCCAGGATTCCTAATAGATTGAACATCCAAGTGATGTCTGAAGTAATTATCTTATATGTGAATTTTACCTCAGCGAGATCCAGGTTGATGCCATTCATAAATTTCATGTACTGCAGCTTCAGTTCGGGACTCATTTCCATCCGCGTTCGAATGCAAGGAATTTGCGTATGGCAACGCTCCGCGATTTGCCTAGGCTTCCGGGATCCTCGTTGAAAGAAAGTTGAACCAAGAAACGACCATCACACTCCCGTTGCGTTCTCTAAGTGAACTGTGCTTCACAAGCCTTTCCAGTTGCTGTCTCCGATACTTCTTCTACCTCCCAAAACGTTCAACTGTCTCGTAAAATTCGGTGTCTTTTGCCAGGATTTCATATGTTTTTGTTTTTGGGAGGTGAAGGGCATTTACATACAGAGTGTGGGACTCCCATGCTCGCAAGAAGTTGGCTGGACTACGCACTCAACACCTCCCCTGTCAACATAATGATCTAGGGACCCTTTGACACATTACTTCGGGCCAGGTCTCGTTTTGTTACGCTGTGAGGCGCCTTCAAACTGGGGGATCCCTCCTTTAGCTGGAGGAGAGACGGGAAGAGGAAGTGCCAGAGAAGCAATCCCCCAGCCCCAACGCCCCCAGCTGATGTTAGCCCCTTTAATCTTTTAGGGCTGCCCGAGCATAATGTGCCACTTGGTTCCATTTGTCAACCAATTTGAGCATCACCGCGACTATACACGAATTATCAAGGGTTAGCTCTCCTGTCTCTTGTCGAGGAGTCTTCACAGGCTGTCCCATTTAATGCACGCAAAAATGGTGCGGCAGGCAGGGACTGTGACCTAACAATTTTATGCAGGTAAGACCGAAAACACCCATGCTCACTCAAAAGCTGCGTCAGATAGAAGTCAGTCTCACCATGCCTTCAATTTACACACGGTGTTACATCCAGAATGAGGCGCACAGTCCACCTTCTCCTCGTACAGTTCACCCAAGACTGCTGCCAATCATTGAGTGACCGCTGCCTCTCGTCGCAGACAACCATCTCCCTCGCATCCTCGCTTCAATGCATGTAAATAGCGTGGTGCTCTCCAGCAGGAAGTGCAACAGGTATCATGCCTGCAATATATCTCACTGTCGAATCAGAGACTGTCGTATACGAAGATGCAATTCTCATTACTCCTCTTCTCTATACCTGTGCCAACTGTTTTCGGTATACCTCCTTACTGAAGGCGCTGAGCTATAACTCTACCCAGTACCGATACTCCCGAAGCAGCCTCCTCCACCATTGCCCAGTGTCAGAAGCCCATCGTAGGACACATTGCACAGGTCCGAACCAACAATAGATTCCCAGAAGTGTCTAGCATGCACAATGGGAATCCAGGATTTCCCTCCCCCTTGCTGATCAGCACGAGCCTCGCCGCCTTCCATTGTACCGGGAAAACCCCGTCCCGTAGGCAAGGGTTGAATGTGCTGAATATACTCAGCTGGAACACCATCTGGACTTGGAGCCTTTGTTGTTTTCAGTGAAAGGACCGCCTCTTCCTGTTCCAGCTTTGTGAAGAGTGGACACTCGACTGCTTTTCCACCATGGACTGCATCAACACTCAACATCTCGTCCATCTTTTCCGCATCATATATGCAAGGTTTCCGCCGGGCACCATGCATCCGCACAACTACCTTGTAGCCAAGAACCCACGGATCTTTTTTCACTTTGTCCACTAGATCTTGCCAGCAGCGAGCCTTGCTGTTGCTAATCAATTTGCGAAGGCATTTCCTGGCCAACTTATAAGCTGCCACCCGGTTGCATTCCTCATCACGATTTCGTGCCCGTTGAGCCTCATGCCAAAGCTTGTGACACCCTCTTCAATTTTCAGCGGTTTCATTTGGCCATCAGTACACTGGGGGCTTGTCGTGCCGGGGTTCTCAACGGGGCATAGAAGTGTTGCAAGCTGTCGTAATGATGCTCATAGTGGAGGTCACCATGTCTTGAGCTGCCAGTTCTTCCATCTTCTGCAAATCTCCCTGCATCGGGGCACCTGCTGTGAGCAGCTCGATGAACCTCACGATGTCCATCGTTCTGATGTTCCATCTAATTGTAGAAAGCCAAAAGCACAGACATCGGGAGATAACATGCCAACCTCAAGCAGAATGCACTGATGATCACTGGCTAGGTAGTCTCTAATACTCTCCATTTGTGTATTCTCCGTACTAAGGACTCCGAGGCGAATGTCACAGCCTTCACAGCCAACACGCCGGAAAGTTAGCGTATTTTGGGTATTTAGTACGACAAGCGTCGTCCTGGCCACCATTTCCAGGATTCATTTTCCCCGCGGATCTGTTTGAGGCATGCCCCATTTGATTGCTTTAGCGTTAAAGTCTACTCCAGCAAGCACGTTCCTGTCTGCGTTCGAAACAGTGCCCTCTAAAGCACTTAACATCGCTTGGAAAGATGATATCGATTCGTTCGGCATTAGGTACACACTAAAGAAGGTGTTCCCTGAGCACTGAACCCTTACAAAACCATTCCCCCATCCACAGCTCTCCGCTTGGAAATCACTTTTTGAACCTAGATGGTGGCAATACTAGTTTCATCAAGATACCATGATGCCGAACTTTTATCATGGAGTTGCTCACTCAGCAGCATAGAATCGGCTTGCATGTCCCTCGCAAACTGCTCGAGCAGATTTTGGGCGGTTGAACTGCGGTGTTGGTTTAGTTGCAGGATGCGGGTCATCGAAGTTTTGATTTTGCCTTGGCTAGGACTTCCTTGGAAACCCAGCATTTCGCTGATGCCAAAACGTGTCCAAAATGTAGTCTTGGATCAGCATCCTTGCAAAGGATACAGTGTGCCTCCTTCGTGCACTCTTTTCTGTTATATCATATTTCATTGCATTTTTAACCTGATAGCCCTATCGGATCCTTTGCATACTTGTGTAGTGTGACCAAAGTCAAGGCAATTGAAACATTGAAGAGGCGTTGCTCTACGCCGTATCCTACAGGCGGGTTGCCACCTTTTTAGTACTTTGCCCTTGTTCAAAAATTGTTCGGCGTCCCTTTTGATCAAGTCAGTTATGGTCATGCGTTGTCCCCTATGGCTTTCTGGTGTCAGCCTTGTTTTAAATCTTCTCACACTAGGGAACTCCTTTTTGATGCCCTCGTCTACCCTGGCCAGATCTGTGACACAGTCAATGTCTCTTATTTCTATTGTTGCCATCGGCTTAAGCTTGGCTATAGTTGCACTTTTGCCGAGGACTTCCTTTACTGCGTCGCAGAATGCTTTCCTATTCTCGACCTCTGCTCCGAGTTCGACCAGTATGTGGCCTGACGACGTTGGTCGTACTGCTTTAATGGCTGTGTTGGTGTCTTCAGGCCTTACGTTTCCTCTAATGTCCCGCAGCACCTCCACGTAAGATCGCCCATCTTGGTGTTTTACGAGCAGTGCCTGCTGCCGGGGTCTTCTTTGGAACTTCTTTCTCTCCTGTTTCGTATCACGTCGTTTTTCTTGTTGAGCGTCCGTGTGAACTTTGTTTTCTGGTACTTTTTGAAGGAGTTTCTTTGCGGTTTCCTTCGCTCCTTTCATCGCCAGTATCTGGAACCTTTGATCTGGCATTCCGCAGCCATCAAGTGCCTTTCCTGTTCTTTCCTTCTTTTATCCCGATCTCCTTTGGCTGGGCTAGTCGCCATTCTTTTATTGATTTTGGACGGTGGTAGATTGTATTCTTTTCAGAACATCTCCCGCTTTTCGGAATAGCATTTCTTCTTAATGTCGCTGGGCAGAAATTGTACTTTGTGACCATCCTAGTTCCTCCACCACATTTTCAACGTTGGCAATGAAATCACACAACGTTGCTTTATTTGTCTGGTCAATCCTCTCCTTTCCTGCTGTAATCTCGCCGTGACCTTCAGGATGGTTCGTTGCTACATCGGGAATTACGGCCCTTGCTTCAGTCGCTTCGGTAGCGATTGCAGCAGTGACCATCAAATTCTCGATGTTGTTTATATTTTTGTCGACCGCTCGAACATCTGACGCATCCTGCAGAGTTTCTCAGTTTTCACTTTTTAGGACGCTTTGGCGTTTGCATTATTCTAGACAAGAATGTCTGTTAATCTCCGTTTTTTCGTTCATTTTCACTATCATTGTATTCATCGTCGTTTTTCTCATAATTATTACCGCACCCGTGTCTGAAGTCACATTTTTGGTACCATAGTTATATTTGCAGAGCAGGAAGGCCATACAGGGGTTGGCACATGGCCTTATGGGGGACAAATGCTCAGAGCCAGAACAGCACTAATCGAAAGTCCATCTCAATCAAACCTACACCAACCACCCAGTAGTACGAACTTCGAACATACTTCGAGGCCTAAGGTTTCACTGGGATGGAGACGCTATGATAGTTGAATTGGAATCATTCACGAACGAGTGTCACCTTGGTGCTACCGTGCAAAGCAACTAGGTCTAAACCATCATATCCACCAGCCCAAAGCATAAATCCCAGCTCGTTATCCAAGGCGTAATCCAGATTCAGTCTGGTTTGTTACCTGTCATCCCAGGAGGGCGTTTCACGGCACCCCCCATAACCCCGGGTCTGTAGGAGCGGCGCTCCGCAAAGAATACTAGCCTCCAAGCGTACTCTTGTTGACCAGCATTCCTGCTGCGTGGATTTCCTTAGGTACGTGGGGGTGGAACTCCCCAAAGAATGCTAGCCTCCAAGTGTACTCCTATCGGCCAGCATTCCCCCTGCGAAGTTTCCCCGGGTACGTGGGGGCGGAATTCTCTAAAGAATGCTAGCCTTCAAGAACACTTCTGTCGGTCAGCATTCCCCTGCGGGGAGGACTCCACATGTTACTGATGAAGTTTAGGATTGTCAACCGTTCCTGCTACAACTCAACTAAGCAGTATGTTCTAGAACACTGGAGGTTCGAGTTCCAATTTGATTTCTCTGATAGCCAAGATTTTGTAGAAATGTTCAGCGCTCAATAATATGTCGATCCTGTTGGTCTTGTGAAAGCTGGGATCTGATAGCTTGATATTAAGACCGCACACCAATACTCACTATTCCCTGAGCTCTCTCGGTTGTGCTACTGTTCTTTTCAATGAGCGTTGCAGTGTGTTTGGGATTCAACTTCTCTTTGGACTGTATGCATTGATATTAAATTAATCTGGGAGCCTGGATCCAATATAGTAATCAGAGCAAGCGCAGGCACTTCCATTGGTTGCGATGTGGAGTGAGTCATACTTGCACTACAGTTTCCATAACATTGCCTTCCCACCGAAAAGGAAAGTTCACAACTGGCTTGAAGAGTCTAGTCGTAAAAGATGTTCATTTTTATAAAATAAATAATTCTTAAAATATTGTATTAACCAATAACATGTAGATAGTATCCAGTGAGATCCATCTTTGCCGCCGGGAGCTTTGTTGTGTATGAAGGATACACATCATATCAAGCTCCCATTTTGTGCCAGTATACATAGTGTATACTGGCATTGTAACAAAATTGGCGTACCGTTTAGGATAAGATACAGATTTCGCAAATACCGCAGCACTGTATAATAAACTAAATGGGTTTTAAATCTCCTTTCGCAGCCGATATTCGACGCCAATCAACTCCTGTCTAACACCATTGCTAATAACACTGCAGTGGTGCTAGTATACATAGAGTTGTAACAAAATTGGCGTATCCTTTTGGATATCGATTTCGCAAATACTACAGCGCTGTATAGCAAAACTAAATGGGCTGTAAATATCCCTTCCCAACCAATATTCGACATCAATTAACTGTTGTTTAACACCAATGCTACGTACTCTGTCAATCAAGCTGAATCAGTATTCTCAACAATCTCTCTCAACATCTTAATAACAAAAATATAATATCAATATCCAATAGTTAATGCAGAGAATATCAATCCATATTCTTAACTGTAATTCTGTTGATCTAAAATTATCCACATAAACTTCTAAGCAATTCAAACATAATTTAACGTACAACATATCAAAGGCATAGAGTTTCAGTTAACTAACATGCAAAACAATAAACTGTACAAGTAAACATTAAACACAAGCAAGCATAATGAAAACAATTATAACGAGTTAACAATGGTGAAGGCAACATTACATCTTTTATCCCTCGAACAACTGAAAAAATAATAATAAAAATAATAATAATCATCATAAAAATAATAATAATGCGCTTCCAGGTTTAGGTCCTATTTTTAAATTAAAATTAATAATTTCCTGAGAGCATATAATGAATCAATACAATCTCTAGTCACTGCCCACTTATGTTTCATAAATTGATTACACACAAATATATGCGCTTGACAAAATAAATTAATGAGTAAGCACCTGGACAATAGTTTTAATGCAATGAAATTAAAATATAAAAAAATTGCATGAAACGAATATTAAAACGTGTTTACATACGAAAGAAAATTTCCCAGCACTAATGCTAAGTAAGTAACTAAAGTAATTTAAATATTCACTGAAATAATCCGAATAAATGAACTGTGAAGTTACAAAACTTTAGTTATTATAGCCCAATACAACGTAGGCTATCCCAACGCAAACAAATTTACCCTGAAACCAATTATCTCTCTCAAATCCCGCTCTATTTTACACTCAAATATGATTTCAGCACTCAATTTGCAATTTCATAGTGTTAGAAATAATTATATGGAAACTAGTGGCACTCAAGCCGATAAATACCGGCGAGCTTTTATAAATGAATTGAAAGAACTAACAAGTTGGGTGGTCCCCTTAAAACCATGCTACAAATGTGTCCTTCAAAACGAAACTGTCAGCTTTTTGTATTTGCAAAAAACAAAAGGCCCCTGTGCTATTGACCCGCAACCATCAACAGACACCCTAATCTTATGTCTATGTTATATAATAACTGGAGTGAAAACCAGTAGATTAAACAATAACCCCTAAGCCGCTGACTCAAGCTGTCAGTGGACACTCTATTTTAAGTTAAAAATCACTTAGGAAATAAAGAAGAGCCTCTGAGCTGTCAAATCAAGTTTTGACGGACACGCTATTTTTTGTTAGGAGTCGCTAAGGAAACCAACAATAGCCTCTGAGCCGTGGACCCTGTATAATAGCCTCTGAGCCGTTAAATCGCTATTTTTAGCCTTAAGTCACTATAGAAATAAATTATACATTCTGCGCTGCCCGATTTCAACTGTAGGTAGACACGCTACATTTAGTATTAAGTCCTATGCATACCAGTAAAGTAGACACCGATTTATCAATCAGTTGGAGCGTCTGAGCTGTTGATCTGAAATGGTTTGCAGACACACTCCCACTAGTTACTACGTTTTCCTGCCCAATACTTGCATTTTAACTGCTAACTACTAAATAATTAAAAACCCACACACTTCCCACCCTTTCGCATTGCACGTATCTTCAAGGTCAAAATCACTAGTTGTAACAAACAGCTAATGAAGTAACCAGTTAAAAATCTGCGGATAACTCAAGAAAATTCGAAAGCCCAGCCACATCCCACCCTTTCACTTTACATGTATCTTCAAGATCAACAATTGTAACAAATAGCAAATGAATTGACTTTGTGCAGCACTGTACTGTCTTCTAGCAAGGTCTAGGACAGCGTTACGCTAAACTAAACACTGGGGAGGAATTCGACGGAATGTATGGAGTGTTAAATGATGGCCCAAACTCTATGTTATAGTTTCGTTTCGACTCCCATATAACAAACACTTAACTCTACCATTCATAAATATCCAACGATGGTCGAAAAACCCCGCATGACATCATTCAACTCAAGTGTACATCTTTTCATCTCAATCAGAAAAAACTAACGTAAGAAACAAGCACTCCTTCAAAATAATCATCATCTTTAACATCGTACAACGAGTTATCAGGAACACTCCATAAAATATGCTACTTTTCTATACATGATACGATGGAATCGCTCTAAAAATAGCCTACCATAAACAAATACGCTACCACACATCGTTTTCAATACCGAAATATCTTGCATAATCATTAGTCTAAGCGATCTGTGGTAGTAGTGTGCTAACCCAAAACAAATCCAATGTATTGAAATCGAATTAGATCTTCTTCTTCTTCGACTCGGCACGAAAATACTTTATCTGAAAATAACACTCGAATATGTCAACGAACATACCCAAAAATCCCTATGATGATCAATCTAGCAAATTTCAAATGTAGTAGTATTGAAAATGCATACAAATATAGCAGCAACGACTTCACGCTCAACACAATCATACAAAATATGAAGTTTGTTAATTCTTATGCAACCATGTAGGCACTAAAAGTGATAACATGCATCCGGAAAGTATTAAATAATGACATCATGCAAGCATGCATCATTTCCTAAGGAGATAATAAATTAGAAATTCTCATACTCAAAATATCAACAAGTCTCAATGGAAGATATGGCTAAAGCAATTCGGAAATGATAAAAAATCTTAATAGAACAATCCATACAAATGTAAATAATATCTCAAAACTAGAAACCATAATGTTATGAATATGACGAGCAGAAAATACCACTCTATATTACACTGAAGCTAAACTAAATAATACAGACCCTGATTCAAATTAAATATAAAAATTCAGTCAAACAAGTGCATGCATATAATGCTTCTATATAGGACTAAAATATTTTTCTATGCAGTCTGTGTATAAACAAAGAATTATAACATAATACAAACAAAGCTCTCATGTCGATGATCTACTGAATTAATTTTTTTCTATATTATTCATCCTTTCAGTGCGTAACAAAACAAAACGCAAATGCTTAAACGATTCCACTCATAAGGACCACTACACTGATTCCTACATCCATCGTGTATAAACTCAATGAAAAAATAGCGTCCCAGACGCCCAAATTGTAAAATCTTTCCTAGACGACATTCATAATTAATCTGAAATTAGGAAAAGTTACTCAAAACATACGTATCAACATGGTGATATAAAAAAAATTGAGCATACTCACCAAATGCTCACTAAAAGGAGAAAATTATAGGCAAATGATAGGATATACGAACAAAATTAACAATACAAGATCATTCATTTGAAATTGAACTCATCCTGGAGGCATAATCATCCTAAAGCAGAAGAAATACCAGCATCCTAAAGCAGAAGAAATACCAGGCACAAGCATATAATGTTGTGATTCCCCACGATGGAAAAATTAAGGAATCGAAATTAAGAGACAAACAAAATGCTATAACAAGTAAACTAAACTATTGCCCAGTAAAAAATCGCATTCAACCACTTTACATACTGCTCTAAATACCAGGAACAGTTATCGATTTATCGATAGTGCCCTCAGACCGGGGAACCAAACGCGTCCCCAGGGTTGCGGATAGGGGAAGACCTTTCTCGAAAGGTTCGCTGCGAATAACCATTAAGCAGCCGCGGACAATGGTCGGCAGTGAAGGGAGAGTCTCAGGACAAATACCTGAGTGTCAATGATCTTCACTGTGACATGACGAAATATGTGGCATCATCAATTATCCATATATCCTGGCAGTAGGTAAAATGCTATGGGAACGGAAACCCAGTCAGAAAACCAAATCATGCAGGTCCACAAGGGGAACCAAATTACGGTGCAGGGGGTCGGATCCCCAGTACCGGCGGCAGAGGGTAGTGAGCGAGCAGGCTCCCGGCCGTCGTCATCCAGCGACTGCAATGTTATAGAAGTGGTGAACTTGGCTTCTGTAACAGATATAACTACAAGCAAACAGGACGCTAGCACGGAGAACCCTTTCAGGCAAAAACCGCTGTTGGCAAGAACACCGATAAAACAAGTCACCGATTGCAGGGGGAGGCAGCAAACTCCAGAAACACTGTCAAAGTCAACATCACAGGTTAAATCATCGGAGACAGACCCCAGACGGACTAACGAACGAAAGAAGGCAGAGTGCGTTGTGCAACTTGGCATCATTGCGGCCTTTGGGCGCAGTAGAAGGACTATGCGCACCCCGGAGCGTCCAGTGCAAGACGTACACAATCCGGATCAAGCTGCGACACCAACAGAGGCCAGTGTAAGACTGGGGGAGGGAGAAGTTTTGCCGTTGGCCGACGCCACTTCAAACGCGACCCAAGCGATAGAAGCAAAAGGGCTAGGAAACAGGGGCCTCTCCCAAGAGGTGGCGCCAAATAACACAATCGCCCTTGACCGCGCCGAAGAGGAGCGGCTTACTCGGATAGCGGGGACTATCGTCAAACAACTGAGGGCTGCCTGCGAGGTGCAGAAAAACATAGGCAAGAGTGTCAAGAATGGCATTCTTGAACTGGAGGAGCTTTTTGGCCGCATAACGCACTGCAGGCGGAGGTGGCTTGCAACCGAAAAGCACCAAAAAGACACGCTCTCCCTCGAGGCATCAGTGGGTCCTAGAAGCAGCAAAAGAATGGCCGGTAGCCCAATTGAAGGCGACTGTGAGAAAAGGAGGAAGGACGAGACCATAAACGAAGTTGACACTCCAGGCGAGGAGTTTCATGTGGTGCGAAACAAGGCAGCGAAAAAAGCGGCCCAAAAGCTACTCCTAGAAAAAAACAGACAAAGAGCTCAACCACGGAAAGAACAAAAAACCCCCCGATATACCGCAGAAAACAAAAAGCGAACCGCGGCGCAAACCCTTGCGAGAGGCGTTGCTTATTAAACCCACTAAGGGCCGAACCTACGCAGATGTCCTCCGTGAAATTAAAGGAGCGGTCAAGCCAGACGACACCAAAACTGCCATCAAAGCAGTTCGACCAACCCGGACCGGTGGCCTGCTGGTGGAATTCGGCCCAGAGGCCACAAACAAAGATGCATTCCGTGACGCGGTTCAAAAGGTTCTTGGAGATGCGGCAACGGTTGCCTCGCTCGAACCAATGGCCACCCTGGAAATCAGAGACCTCGACTGCGTCACGGACAAAGCTGAAGTAGAGGATGCCATTAGGAGGGAGTTCCCCAGCTTAAGTGAAGTCAAGGCAAGATTGACACGTGAAAACATAAGGGGGCAACGCATGGCTATTGTCGAACTAGCTGATAAAGACGCCCAGCAAATCCTGGCGAAGGGCAAAATTAAGATAGGTTGAGTGATCTGCAGGATACGGAGAAGAGCGATCCCTATCCGCTGCTTCAGATGCTTCGAATACGGACACACCGCGTATGGCTGTAGGGGACCCGACAGGAGATCTCTGTGCTACAAATGTGGTGAAACGGGGCACAAAAGGAAGGAGTGCACGAACGAGGCAAAATGCATTCTTTACAAGGATGCTAAGCTAGCACCCGGCGACCTCAAACATGAGCCGGGGACAGGGAGATGCTGGGTTTTCAAGGAGGCCCTAACTAAAGCCAAATCGATACTCAAATGATCCGTATCCTGCAGGTCAATTTGCACCGAAGCACAAACGCCCAGGACCTACTTGAGCAGTTTGCGAGTGATAAGAAAGCTGACCTCCTGTTGCTGAGCGAGCAACATCATAACAAGGACTCGCAAGCGTGGTACCCTAACAAATCTAATACCTCGGCCAATTGGGTTCGAGACAGCACCCGCCTTCAGGTGCAGGGCCATGGACGCGGGGATGGTTTTGTGTGGGTGCGGTGTTCAGGGATAACATATTTCAGTGTTTATCTGATGCCTAACGGGGCAATGCGATCCTTTCGAACCAAACTCGATGCCCTGGAGGACGCTGTCTCGAACACAGAGGGCCACATGCTGGCCGGGGGAGACTTCAACGCTAGAGCCATTGAATGGGGTATGCCACAATCCGACCCAAGGGGAAAGCAAATCTTTGACATGGCGGCCAGAACAGCGCTTTTTGTCCTAAATACTGGTAACACCCCTACTTTCCGCCGCTGGGGTTGCGTAGGAACGATACCCGATGTGACACTCGCTTCGGAGTCACTGGTACCTAGAGTACACAACTGGTGAGTACTAGAGGACTACTCGCTAGTGACCACCAGTATATAGTGGTTGAGATTCACGACGGTGCCACTCTGCGTGCATATGCCCAAACTTCAATCCTCGGATGGAGGACTGGAAGGATGGACGTTGAGAGGTTCGCTGACGCGCTTACGGCAGGCGCACCGTTGCTGGGAGCTCCACCAGTGGAGGGCCTACAGCCAAGGACTTGGTGAGCTCAACTATGAGTACCATCATAGCTGCTTGCGAGTCTTCCATGCCCCGTCGGAGACCCCGACACGGTAAGCCTCCAGTATACTGGGGGTCAAACGAGATCGCTGAACAAAGAAGCGAGTGTCACAAACTTCGGCGAGAGGCCTAGCGGGCGCGAACACGGGAGGAGGCAGGCACTAGGCTAGCAGCATACAGGTCCGGCAGGAAATATCTTCGCAGGCTTATTAAAAAGAGCAAGGCCCGATGCTGGCAAGATCTCGTGGACGATGTAAATAGGGATCCGTGGGGCC
Organism: Odontomyia ornata; assembly: GCA_963969285.1. Lineage (NCBI taxonomy): Eukaryota > Metazoa > Arthropoda > Insecta > Diptera > Stratiomyidae > Odontomyia > Odontomyia ornata. The sequence goes on along the minus strand of OZ017743.1, from coordinate 60,583,566 downwards.
TTGGCTACAAGCTGGTCATGGGGAAACTTGGTGCCCTACGGAAGCCTTGTATACATGACGCGGAAAAGATGGACGCGATAGTGCGGGGACTCTTCCCCGCCCATCCCGTCCGTGTTGACACTGTCCGTGGTGAAACAGCAGTCGAGTGCCCACTCTTCACACAGCTGGAACTGGAGGAGGCAGTCCTCTCCCCGAAAGCGAGGAAGGCTCCAGGTCCAGATGGTGTCCCAGCTGAGGTGTTGCAGCTCGTCTATCACCATTGTCCTGACTTGCTGCTCAGCACATTCAACGCTTGCCTACGGGACGGGGTTTTCCCGGTACGATGGAAGGTGGCGAGGCTCGTGCTGGTCAGCAAAGGGAAGGGAAATCCCGCATCGCCGTCTGCATACCGCCCGTTATGCATGCTAGACACGGCTGGGAAAGTGCTAGAGAAACTCATCAAGGGAAGACTCACTGACGCGATTCGTGCTGCTGGGGACCTATCTCCTCGGCAGTACGGCTTTAGAGCAGGACGTTCTACCATTGATGCGATCGCAGAGGTGGTGAACGTGGTCCAAAAGGCAGAGGCATATAGTCGCACCAAGCGACGGATCGTCCTGTTGGTGACACTCGACGTCAGGAATGCCTTTAACTCCGCTAGATGGGTGGATATTCTGGACACGCTGGAAAACTCTTTTCAAGTTCCAGAATATCTAATGCGGCTTTTGAGGAACTACCTAAAGGACCGAAGCCTGCTCTACGACACGACACAGGGCCAACGAAGGATGGAAATTACATCGGGTGTTGCCCAGGGATCTATCCTTGGTCCGGACCTATGGAACGTGTCTTACGACGGGCTACTGAGACTTGAGATGCCAGATGAGTCGCGCTTGGTTGGCCATGCGGATGATGTTGCGGCTCTGGTCGCCGGACGCACCGTTGAACAAACGCAACTTAGGCTAGGTATGCTAATGCGCCGAGTGAGGGACTGGATGACTGCTCGCGGGCTCAGTTTAGCACTGGAGAAAACCGAAGTGGTCATTTTGACAAAAAAGAGAATCCCTAGAGTAAGGATGATCAGTATTGGAGATATCAAAATCGAATCGAAGCCAGCGGTGAAGTACCTGGGGCTACTGATCGACTCGAAGATGAGTTTCTCTGAGCAAATCAGGGCAACGGCTGAGAAGGCTGCTTCGGGAATATCGGCCCTGAGTCAACTTATGGCCAACGTTGCGGGACCCACCCCATCAAGAAGACACCTCTTGATGAGTGCTGTAGGGTCAGTGCTACTGTACGGAGCAGAGGTATGGGGCGACGCTCTCAGCAAGGAGGTATACAGGAAACGTTTGGCACGGGTACAGAGAAGAGGAGGACTGAGAATTGCATCTTCGTATCCAACAGTCTCCGACTCGGCGGTGAGAGTGATTGCAGACGTGATACCTGCCGCCCTCCTTGCTAGAGAGCGCCACGCTATTTACCTGTGCCGAAACGAGGATGCGAGGGAGATGGTTGTCCGCGAGGAGAGACAACGCTCGCTCAACGATTTGCAGCAGTCTTGGGTGAATTGCACGAAGGGAAGGTGGACTGCGCGCCTCATCCCAGATGTGAGACAGTGGCTAAATCAAAGGCATGGTGAGACTGACTTCTATCTGACCCAACTTTTGAGCGGGCACGGGTGCTTTCAATCTTACCTACACAAGATCGGTAAGTCACGGTCTCCCGATTGGCGGTTTTGCCCAGGAGAGGAGGACAATGCCTGTCACACATTTTTTGCGTGTACAAAATGGGTCAGGCTGCGAAGGGAACTCTACAGGGAGACGGGAGAGCTCACCCCGGATAATATAGTTGCAGTGATGCTCGAATCGGTTGACAAATGGAACCAGGTGGCACAATATGCTCGGGCAGTCCTAAAATATAAAAGGGACTCGCAGTAGCCGGAGGTGCTGGGGCTGGGGGATCGCTCTTTTGGCATTTCCTCTTCCCCTCTCCCCTCCCGCTAGGAAAGGGACTCCCCAGCTTGAAGGCGCCCCACGGCGTAACAAAATGGGACCATTCCCGAAGCAATGTGTCAAACGGTTCCAGGCTAGGTTCTCAGATTGACAGGGGAGGTGTTTAGTGGGTAGTCCAAGGGTATCCTCCATTGGAGTCCCACACTGCCAGACTCGGCGGGCATAAATGCCTTCACCTCCCTACCACAAAAAAAAATACCAGGAACACATGACAACAAACATTAAGAACTCTTTCACTACATCCAAGACTTGGGCAATCAGCATAGTAGTCTAACCGAAAAAATCAAAGTCATCTTGCGACCCAACGGACGCCATGCCACTTCTGTTCTACGAAGAAGATTCTGACGCCTTAAAACTGCCACCCATGGGCAATTCAACGCGCTTTCAGTCCCAATCTTGACAAGCGAAATCAATTACAAATATGCCACGCGTCCCCGACGCCAACTCACTTGCCTTAAAGCATTAACTACTGAACAAATTGGCACCCGAATCACCATCCTCCAGCAAATGACGCACATCATTCCTACTCGTCAACAAGGCTATCCGTACTTAAGAACAGGCATCCTATGATGAGCAACGCAGAAATTTAACCACACGCTTACAAGGCAAATCTATGGCTCACAGTATCCATCGTGGTGGAAACCCACACCTCAAATTACATTCTCCGACAAGCAACACTCATGACATTTACTCGGCTACATCACCATCCTTCCTCAGCCACAGACATCAGTGGAGAAGCAAACTGCACCTTAAGCAAGCACCCATTAAGTAAATTCTGATGCCTTAGAGCACCCATTGAAAGGCAAACCCCGTCGCCTATCCATAATGCAAAGTCACCCACCTATGGCAACGCCCACCGTCACCACGCAACCACTCGCACCATAAAAAACGTCCACCAAGCAAAATTGGTCATTTCCACAATCTGGCGTCCATTCTTAGCCAAAGACACCAATCCTAATACTTCAAGCTAGCAACTCTAGACACATTAAAACAGCCATGGATATAAAATCAAAGACTAACTCCTATTAATCTGAAGCTCACCTAACGATCCGATAGAAATACATGCTGATAAATCTTGCGCTCTCGTGTATTAATTGAAGATATGGTACTATCCTAGACTATAGTCAGTATGCCTGGTTTCATTATTTAGCATTAGAGGCTAGGGGGATATATATTTAGCTAAGATCCGCATCTATTTGAAATGATTTCCTATTATTTTGAATCTCACTTCTAGGGTGGAAAAAACAATTAATATTTTAGTTTGTAATAATCTTTACCCAAACATACGCAAGAGGAGAATCGCTCCGCAGAGAACATGGCGAGGACATTATATCCACTAGGCCGCAATTTCTATGTCCGCAAAAATTACTTCGCGGAGGGAAGACTTGCAATAAAAACGCCTTGATGATTCAATCACAAATCTTAATTTTATTCAACCATACACTTTTCTTTCACTTAACCTATGTCTTACACAGCTAATTTGTTTTCTGTTCTTTTTTACAAGTGTAAGCAAAAATTTATTATTTGACACAATTCTACGTATGCTTTTCATTAAATCGATTTTATTGCCTCATGAACAAAAACTTACATGTCTCCATATTACCAATATGTCAACATATGCATTTTATTTTCTTCTCTGGATAAATATCCATAGTCCATATATTATGCATACACTCGTATGTCAATAACCCATGCTCTTACGTATCACCTGGGTATGGTCGCTAACCTCTTGATGAGTAATACAATTAGCGTGCCTTGAGTATGGTCAGGGAATACCTCCACACGTGATGGGTTATGATTTTATCGCAACGTGATACTCGACATTCAGAATGAGTGTAGGAGAAATAAAAGTAATTGCATTGTATGATTATGTTTGAAACCAGTTGACGAGGGATCCGGGAAACAAGCAATCTCCCTCTTTAGCAGGACGAGCATTGACAGCGACGGAAGAAAATGCTAATAAACATGGACGATACTGACCGATGATTTATCCCATCGAAGATACCGGAAAGTTTTGAGTTGGTGGTAACAAACCAGTATTTTGAATTTGTGGCGATCAATTTCATCATTTCGATTTGTGAATTATGAATTATGAACTTGGCTTGCGAGTAACTTAAGGAATTTAATAATACTGAGCTGCTATCGGTAAGCTTATCTGAAGAGCTCCAGGTGGTTTCCTGGCTCATTTCATGATATTATCTCGTAATTTTTCCTGCCTCCCCCTTTGTTGGGTTTGCTTTTAGTTCCGTGGATAGGTTGTGTCGTTTGAATTCTCTTGGCGTTTTGTTTCAGGTGTGGTAGCAGGTTGTGTTTTTAAAATTCATTTGGTGTCCTGATTTAGGTGTGGTAGCAGAATAGCTGCGGTAAACCGTTGACTCGTGGCACCCACGCTCGTCTCTGGCGAGCAATACTGAGGCCAACAGAGCCTTCAACCGGAGCACCCTCGAGGGAAGGGTAATAATTTTTAGACAAAAATTTTACAACCAAAGATTGTAGGTGATGGCTTTTAACAAATTGATGAACGATCCCTTGGCTCAAAACGACTTGACATAAAACACTAAGAGGCTTCATGACGAGACCAAGGAACGCATGATGGACGTTGAGACGATGGATATCCCAAATACTGCATTGAGACCTGATATTGGTTTATATCCTACTAAAGAAATTGGATAAAACCACTCACGGCTTATATGAACAGTCTCTGATGAATCTCAGATCATTACAAACTACCAAGTACCTAATAGAGTTATTGGAGGCACGTTCCCCGTCACTTGAAGTCCTTAACGGCAAAGTCATAGAGAAAGTCGAAATACTCATGGAAGGTCAAGGTTCTACCTTCCTGGTGAATTTTGACAAATTAGCGTGATATGTTTGTAAGCAGTCACATCGTCTATTTTCTTGCGAGGAATTTAGAGAACAATCGATACCGCAGTGATATGAATTTGTAAACAAAAATCAATTATGCCGCAATTAACTCAAGCCTGGAAATCGAGCATCTGGCTGGACAGCTGGAGTGTGCATTAATTACAAGTTGAAACACAACGCTTTTCTTCATCGAGACTTCGGAGAGCAAATGGCGAGAAATAGGCCATCAACCAATCCGGTTCTTAGGGGTCATCATCTGGAACAAAGACAGCGTTGATGACACAAATGGCATCAAACGGAGGGTCTTATGTACTGTTAGGCACAATAGAAGTTGTAGCGTCAACCACTAACGGCAAATATATATATGACCCAGCTTTTGAGCGGGCGCGGGGGTTTCGCCTAGGAGAGGAGGACAATGCCTGTCACACATTTTTTGCGTGTACAAAATGGGTCAGGCTGCAAAGGGAACTCTACAGGGAGACGGGAGAGCTCACCCCGGATAATATAGTTGCGGTGATGCTCGAATCGGTTGACAAATGGAACCAGGTGGCACAATATGCTCGGGCAGTCCTAAAATATAAAAGGGACTCACAGCAGCCGGAGGCGCTGAGGCTGGGGGATCGCTCTTCTGGCATTTCCTCTTCCCCTCTCCCCTCCCGCTAGGAAAGGGACTCCCCAGCTTGAAGGCGTCCCACGGCGTAACAAAACGAGACCTGGCCCGAAGTAATGTGTCAAACGGTTCCAGGCTAGGTTCTCAGATTGACAGGGGAGGTGTTTAGTGGGTAGTCCAAGGGTATCCTCCATGGGAGTCCCACACTGCCAGACTCGGCGGGCGTAAATGCCTTCACCTCCCTACCACAAAAAAAAAATACCAAGAACACATGACAACAAACATTAAGAACTCTTTCACTACATCCAAGACTTGGGCAATCAGCATAGTAGTCTAACCGAAAAAATCAAAGTCATCTTGCGACCCAACGGACGCCATGCCACTTCTGTTCTACGAAGAAGATTCTGACGCCTTAAGACTGCCACCCATGGGCAATTCAACGCGCACTCAGTCCCAATCTTGACAAGTGAAATCAATTACAAATATGCCACGCGTCCCCGACGCCAACTCACTTGCCTTAAAGCATTAACTACTGAACAAATTGACACCCCAATCACCATCCTCCAACAAATGACGCACATCATTCCTACTCGTCAACAAGGCTATCCGTACTTAAGAACAGGCATCCTATGATGAGCAACGCAGAAATTTAACCACACGCTTACAAGGCAAATCTATGGCTCACAGTATCCATCGTGGTGGAAACCCACACCTCAAATTACATTCTCCGAACAAGCAACACTCATGACATTTACTCGGCTACATCACCATCCTTCCTCAGCCACAGACATCAGTGGAGAAGCAAACTGCACCTTAAGCAAGCACCCATTAAGTAAATTCTGATGCATTAGAGCACCCATTGAAAGGCAAACCCCGTCGCCCATCCATAATGCAAAGTCACCCACCTATGGCAACGCCCACCGTCACCACGCAACCACTCGCACCATAAAAAACGTCCACCAAGCAAAATTGGTCATTTCCACAATCTGGCGTCCATTCTTAGCCAAAGACACCAATCCTAATACTTCTAGCAGCAACTCTAGACATGGACCTCCTCCACATTAAAACAGCCATGGATATAAAATCAAAGACTAACTCCTATTAATCTGAAGCTCACCTAACGATCCGATAGAAACACATGCTGATAAATCTTGCGCTCTCGTGTATTAATTGAAGATATGGTACTATCCTAGACTATAGTCAGTATGCCTGGTTTCACTATTTAGCATTAGAGGCTAGGGGGATATATATTTAGCTAAGATCCGCATCTATTTGAAATGATTTACTATTATTTTGAATCTCACTTCTAGGGTGGAAAAACCAATTAATATTTCAGTTTGTAATAATCTTTACCCAAACCTACGCAAGAGGAGAATCGCTCCGCAGAGAACATGGCGAGGACATTATATCCACTAGGCCGCAATTTCTATGTCCGCAAAAATTACTTCGCGGAGGGAAGACTCGCAATAAAAACGCCTTGATGATTCAATCACAAATCTTAATTTTATTCAACCATACACTTTTCTTTCACTTAACCTATGTCTTACACAGCTAATTTGTTTTCTGTTCTTTTTTACAAGTGTAAGCAAAAATTTATTATTTGACACAATTCTACGTATGCTTTTCATTAAATCGATTTTATTGCCTCATGAACAAAAACTTACATGTCTCCATATTACCAATATGTCAACATATGCATTTTATTTTCTTCTCTGGATAAATATCCATAGTCCATATATTATGCATACACTCGTATGTCAATAACCCATGCTCTTGCGTATCACCTGGGTATGGTCGCTAACCTCTTGAAGAGTAATACAATTAGCGTGCCTTGAGTATGGTCAGGGAATACCTCCACACGTGATGGGTTATGATTTTATCGCAACGTGATACTCGACATTCAGAATGAGTGTAGGAGAAATAAAAGTAATTGCATTGTATGATTATGTTTGAAACCAGTTGACGAGGGATCCGGGAAACAAGCAATCTCCCTCTTTAGCAGGACGAGCATTGGCGGCGACGGAAGAAAATGCTAATAAACATGGACGATACTGACCGATGATTTATCCCATCGAAGATACCGGAAAGTTTAGAGTTCGTGGCAACAAACCAGTATTTTGAATTTGTGGCGATCAATTTGATCATTTCGATTTGTGAATTATGAATTATGAACTTGGCTTGCGAGTAACTTAAGGAATTTAATAATACTGAGCTTCTATCGGTAAGCTTATCTGAAGAGCTCCAGGTGGTTTCCTGGCTCATTTCATGATATTATCTCGTAATTTTTCCTGCCTCCCCCTTTGTTGGGTTTGCTTTTAGTTCCGTGGATAGGTTGTGTCGTTTGAATTCTCTTGGCGTTTTGTTTCAGGTGTGGTAGCAGGTTGTGTTTTTAAAATTCATTTGGTGTCCTGATTTAGGTGTGGTAGCAGAATAGCTGCGGTAAACCGTTGACTCGTGGCACCCACGCCCGTCTCTGGCGAGCAATACTGAGGCCAACAGAGCCTTCAACCGGAGCACCCTCGAGGGAAGGGTAATAATTTTTAGACAAAAATTTTACAACCAAAGATTGTAGGTGATGGCTTTTAACAAATTGATGAACGATCCCTTGGCTCAAAACGACTTGACATAAAACACTAAGAGGCTTCATGACGAGACCAAGGAACGCATGATGGACGTTGAGACGATGGATATCCCAAATACTGCATTGAGACCTGATATTGGTTTATATCCTACTAAAGAAATTGGATAAAACCACTCACGGCTTATATGAACAGTCTCTGATGAATCTCAGATCATTACAAACTACCAAGTACCTAATAGAGTTATTGGAGGCACGTTCCCCGTCACTTGAAGTCCTTAACGGCAAAGTCATAGAGAAAGTCGAAATACTCATGGAAGGTCAAGGTTCTACCTTCCTGGTGAATTTTGACAAATTAGCGTGATATGTTTGTAAGCAGTCACATCGTCTATTTTCTTGCGAGGAATTTAGAGAACAATCGATACCGCAGTGATATGAATTTGTAAACAAAAATCAATTATGCCGCAATTAACTCAAGCCTGGAAATCGAGCATCTGGCTGGACAGCTGGAGTGTGCATTACTTACAAGTTGAAACACAACGCTTTTCTTCATCGAGACTTCGGAGAGCAAATGGCGAGAAATAGCCCATCAACCAATCCGGTTCTTAGGGGTCATCATCTGGAACAAAGACAGCGTTGATGACACAAATGGCATCAAACGGAGGGTCTTATGTACTGTTAGGCACAATAGAAGTTGTAGCGTCAACCACTAACGGCAAATATATATATGACCCAGCTTTTGAGCGGGCACGGGGGTTTTCCGCCTTACCTGCGCAAGATCGGTAAGTCACGGTCTCCCGATTGTCGGTTTCGCCTAGGAGAGGAGGACAATGCCTGTCACACATTTTTTGCGTGTACAAAATGGGTCAGGCAGCAAAGGGAATTCTACAGGGAGACGGGAGAGCTCACCCCGGATAATATAGTTGCGGTGATGCTCGAATCGGTTGACAAATGGAACCAGGTGGCACAATATGCTCGGGCAGTCCTAAAATATAAAAGGGACTCACAGCAGCCGGAGGCGCTGAGGCTGGGGGATCACTCTTCTGGCATTTCCTCTTCCCCTCTCCCCTCCCGCTAGGAAAGGGACTCCCCAGCTTGAAGGCGTCCCACGGCGTAACAAAACGAGACCTGGCCCAAAGTAATGTGTCAAACGGTTCCAGGCTAGGTTCTCAGATTGACAGGGGAGGTGTTTAGTGGGTAGTCCAAGGGTATCCTCCATGGGAGTCCCACACTGCCAGACTCGGCGGGCGTAAATGCCTTCACCTCCCTACCACACAAAAAAATACCAAGAACACATGACAACAAACATTAAGAACTCTTTCACTACATCCAAGACTTGGGCAATCAGCATAGTAGTCTAACCGAAAAAATCAAAGTCATCTTGCGACCCAACGGACGCCATGCCACTTCTGTTCTACGAAGAAGATTCTGACGCCTTAAAACTGCCACCCATGGGCAATTCAACGCGCTTTCAGTCCCAATCTTGACAAGCGAAATCAATTACAAATATGCCACGCGTCCCCGACGCCAACTCACTTGCCTTAAAGCATTAACTACTAAACAAATTGACACCCCAATCACCATCCTCCAACAAATGACGCACATCATTCCTACTCGTCAACAAGGCTATCCGTACTTAAGAACAGGCATCCTATGATGAGCAACGCAGAAATTTAACCACACGCTTACAAGGCAAATCTATGGCTCACAGTATCCATCGTGGTGGAAACCCACACCTCAAATTACATTCTCCGACAAGCAACACTCATGACATTTACTCGGCTACATCACCATCCTTCCTCAGCCACAGACATCAGTGGAGAAGCAAACTGCACCTTAAGCAAGCACCCATTAAGTAAATTCTGATGCCTTAGAGCACCCATTGAAAGGCAAACCCCGTCGCCCATCCATAATGCAAAGTCACCCACCTATGGCAACGCCCACCGTCACCACGCAACCACTCGCACCATAAAAAACGTCCACCAAGCAAAATTGGTCATTTCCACAATCTGGCGTCCATTCTTAGCCAAAGACACCAATCCTAATACTTCAAGCTAGCAACTCTAGACATGGACCTCCTCCACATTAAAACAGCCATGGATATAAAATCAAAGACTAACTCCTATTAATCTGAAGCTCACCTAACGATCCGATAGAAACACATGCTGATAAATCTTGCGCTCTCGTGTATTAATTGAAGATATGGTACTATCCTAGACTATAGTCAGTATGCCTGGTTTCATTATTTAGCATTAGAGGCTAGGGGGATATATATTTAGCTAAGATCCGCATCTATTTGAAATGATTTACTATTATTTTGAATCTCACTTCTAGGGTGGAAAAAACAATTAATATTTTAGTTTGTAATAATCTTTACCCAAACATACGCAAGAGGAGAATCGCTCCGCAGAGAACATGGCGAGGACATTATATCCACTAGGCCGCAATTTCTATGTCCGCAAAAATTACTTCGCGGAGGGAAGACTTGCAATAAAAACGCCTTGATGATTCAATCACAAATCCTAATTTTATTCAACCATACACTTTTCTTTCACTTAACCTATGTCTTACACAGCTAATTTGTTTTCTGTTCTTTTTTACAAGTGTAAGCAAAAATTTATTATTTGACACAATTCTACGTATGCTTTTCATTAAATCGATTTTATTGCCTCATGAACAAAAACTTACATGTCTCCATATTACCAATATGTCAACATATGCATTTTATTTTCTTCTCTGGATAAATATCCATAGTCCATATATTATGCATACACTCGTATGTCAATAACCCATGCTCTTGCGTATCACCTGGGTATGGTCGCTAACCTCTTGATGAGTAATACAATTAGCGTGCCTTGAGTATGGTCAGGGAATACCTCCACACGTGATGGGTTATGATTTTATCGCAACGTGATACTCGACATTCAGAATGAGTGTAGGAGAAATAAAAGTAATTGCATTGTATGATTATGTTTGAAACCAGTTGACGAGGGATCCGGAAAACAAGCAATCTCCCTCTTTAGCAGGACGAGCATTGGCGGCGACGGAAGAAAATGCTAATAAGCATGGACGATACTGACCGATGATTTATCCCATCGAAGATACCGGAAAGTTTTGAGTTGGTGGTAACAAACCAGTATTTTGAATTTGTGGCGATCAATTTGATCATTTCGATTTGTGAATTATGAATTATGAACTTGGCTTGCGAGAAACTTAAGGAATTTAATAATACTGAGCTTCTATCGGTAAGCTTATCTGAAGAGCTCCAGGTGGTTTCCTGGCTCATTTCATGATATTATCTCGTAATTTTTCCTGCCTCCCCCTTTGTTGGGTTTGCTTTTAGTTCCGTGGATAGGTTGTGTCGTTTGAATTCTCTTGGCGTTTTGTTTCAGGTGTGGTAGCAGGTTGTGTTTTTAAGATTCATTTGGTGTCCTGATTTAGGTGTGGTAGCAGAATAGCTGCGGTAAACCGTTGACTCGTGGCACCCACGCCCGTCTCTGGCGAGCAATACTGAGGCCAACAGAGCCTTCAACCGGTGCACCCTCGAGGGAAGGGTAATAATTTTTAGACAAAAATTTTGCAACCAAAGATTGTAGGTGATGGCTTTTAACAAATTGATGAACGATCCCTTGGCTCAAAACGACTTGACACAAAACACTAAGAGGCTTCATGACGAGACCAAGGAACGCATGATGGACGTTGAGACGATGGATATCCCAAATACTGCATTGAGACCTGATATTGGTTTATATCCTACTAAAGAAATTGGATAAAACCACTCACGGCTTATATGAACAGTCTCTGATGAATCTCAGATCATTACAAACTACCAAGTACCTAATAGAGTTATTAGAGGCACGTTTCCCGTCACTTGAAGTCCTTAACGGCAAAGTCATAGAGAAAGTCGAAATACTCATGGAAGGTCAAGGTTCTACCTTCCTGGTGAATTTTGACAAATTAGCGTGATATGTTTGTAAGCAGTTACATCGTCTATTTTCTTGCGAGGAATTTAGAGAACAATCGATACCGCAGTGATATGTATTTGTAAACAAAAATCAATTATGCCGCAATTAACTCAAGCCTGGAAATCGAGCATCTGGCTGGACAGCTGGAGTGTGCATCAATTACAAGTTGAAGCACAACGCTTTTCTTCATCGAGACTTCGGAGAGCAAATGGCGAGAAATAGGCCATCAACCAATTCGGTTCTTAGGGGCATCATCTGGAACAAAGACAGCGTTGATGACACAAATGGCATCAAACGGAGGGTCTTATGTACTGTTAGGCACAATAGAAGTTGTAGTGTCAACCACTAACGGCAAATATATATATGACCCAGCTTTTGAGCGGGCACGGGGGTTTTCAGTCTTACCTGCGCAAGATCGGTAAGTCACGGTCTCCCGATTGTCGGTTTTGCCCATGAGAGGAGGACAATGCCTGTCACACATTTTTTGCGTGTACAAAATGGGTCAGGCAGCGAAGGGAACTCTACAGGGAGACGGGAGAGCTCACCCCGGATAATATAGTTGCGGTGATGCTCGAATCGGTTGACAAATGGAACCAGGTGGCACATTATGCTCGGGCAGTCCTAAAATATAAAAGGGACTCACAGCAGCCAGAGGCGCTGAGGCTGGGGGATCGCTCTTCTGGCATTTCCTCTTCCCCTCTCCCCTCCCGCTAGGAAAGGGACTCCCCAGCTTGAAGGCGTCCCACGGCATAACAAAACGAGACCTGGCCCGAAGTAATGTGTCAAACGGTTCCAGGCTAGGTTCTCAGATTGACAGGGGAGGTGTTTAGTGGGTAGTCCAAGGGTATCCTCCATGGGAGTCCCACACTGCCAGACTCGGCGGGCGTAAATGCCTTCACCTCCCTACCACAAAAAAAATACCAAGAACACATGACAACAAACATTAAGAACTCTTTCACTACATCCAAGACTTGGGCAATCAGCATAGTAGTCTAACCGAAAAAATCAAAGTCATCTTGCGACCCAACGGACGCCATGCCACTTCTGTTCTACGAAGAAGATTCTGACGCCTTAAGACTGCCACCCATGGGCAATTCAACGCGCACTCAGTCCCAATCTTGACAAGCGAAATCAATTACAAATATGCCACGCGTCCCCGACGCCAACTCACTTGCCTTAAAGCATTAACTACTGAACAAATTGACACCCCAATCACCATCCTCCAGCAAACGACGCACATCATTCCTACTCGTCAACAAGGCTATCCGTACTTAAGAACAGGCATCCTATGATGAGCAACGCAGAAATTTAACCACGCGCTTACAAGGCAAATCTATGGCTCACAGTATTCATCGTGGTGGAAACCCACACCCCAAATTACATTCTCCGACAAGCAACACTCATGACATTTACTCGGCTACATCACCATCCTTCCTCAGCCACAGACATCAGTGGAGAAGCAAACTGCACCTTAAGCAAGCACCCATTAAGTAAATTCTGATGCCTTAGAGCACCCATTGAAAGGCAAACCCCGTCGCCCATCCATAATGCAAAGTCACCCACCTATGGCAACGCCCACCGTCACCACGCAACCACTCGCACCATAAAAAACGTCCACCAAGCAAAATTGGTCATTTCCACAATCTGGCGTCCATTCTTAGCCAAAGACACCAATCCTAATACTTCAAGCTAGCAACTCTAGACATGGACCTCCTCCACATTAAAACAGCCATGGATATAAAATCAAAGACTAACTCCTATTAATCTGAAGCTCACCTAACGATCCGATAGAAACACATGCTGATAAATCTTGCGCTCTCGTGTATTAATTGAAGATATGGTACTATCCTAGACTATAGTCAGTATGCCTGGTTTCACTATTTAGCATTAGAGGCTAGGGGGATATATATTTAGCTAAGATCCGCATCTATTTGAAATGATTTACTATTATTTTGAATCTCACTTCTAGGGTGGAAAAAACAATTAATATTTTAGTTTGTAATAATCTTTACCCAAACCTACGCAAGAGGAGAATCGCTCCGCAGAGAACATGGCGAGGACATTATATCCACTAGGCCGCAATTTCTATGTCCGCAAAAATTACTTCGCGGAGGGAAGACTTGCAATAAAAACGCCTTGATGATTCAATCACAAATCTTAATTTTATTCAACCATACACTTTTCTTTCACTTAACCTATGTCTTACACAGCTAATTTGTTTTCTGTTCTTTTTTACAAGTGTAAGCAAAAATTTATTATTTGACACAATTCTACGTATGCTTTTCATCAAATCGATTTTATTGCCTCATGAACAAAAACTTACATGTCTCCATATTACCAATATGTCAACATATGCATTTTATTTTCTTCTCTGGATAAATATCCATAGTCCATATATTATGCATACACTCGTATGTCAATAACCCATGCTCTTACGTATCACCTGGGTATGGTCGCTAACCTCTTGATGAGTAATACAATTAGCGTGCCTTGAGTATGGTCAGGGAATACCTCCACACGTGATGGGTTATGATTTTATCGCAACGTGATACTCGACATTCAGAATGAGTGTAGGAGAAATAAAAGTAATTGCATTGTATGATTATGTTTGAAACCAGTTGACGAGGGATCCGGGAAACAAACAATCTCCCTCTTTAGCAGGACGAGCATTGGCGGCGACGGAAGAAAATGCTAATAAACATGGACGATACTGACCGATGATTTATCCCATCGAAGATACCGGAAAGTTTTGAGTTGGTGGCAACAAACCAGTATTTTGAATTTGTGGCGATCAATTTGATCATTTCGATTTGTGAATTATGAATTATGAACTTGGCTTGCGAGTAACTTAAGGAATTTAATAATACTGAGCTTCTATCGGTAAGCTTATCTGAAGAGCTCCAGGTGGTTTCCTGGCTCATTTCATGATATTATCTCGTAATTTTTCCTGCCTCCCCCTTTGTTGGGTTTGCTTTTAGTTCCGTGGATAGGTTGTGTCGTTTGAATTCTCTTGGCGTTTTGTTTCAGGTGTGGTAGCAGGTTGTGTTTTTAAGATTCATTTGGTGTCCTGATTTAGGTGTGGTAGCAGAATAGCTGCGGTAAACCGTTGACTCGTGGCACCCACGCCCATCTTCGGCGAGCAATACTGAGGCCAACAGAGCCTTCAACCGGAGCACCCTCGAGGGAAGGGTAATAATTTTTAGACAAAAATTTTACAACCAAAGATTGTAGGTGATGGCTTTTAACAAATTGATGAACGATCCCTTGGCTCAAAACGACTTGACATAAAACACTAAGAGGCTTCATGACGAGACCAAGGAACGCATGATGGACGTTGAGACGGTGGATATCCCAAATACTGCATTGAGACCTGATATTGGTTTATATCCTAATAAAGAAATTGGATAAAACCACTCACGGCTTATATGAACAGTCTCTGATGAATCTCAGATAATTACAAACTACCAAGTACCTAATAAAGTTATTGGAGGCACGTTTCCCGTCACTCGAAGTCCTTAACGGCAAAGTCATAGAGAAAGTCGAAATACTCATGGAAGGTCAAGGTTCTACCTTCCTGGTGAATTTTGACAAATTAGCGTGATATGTTTGTAAGCAGTCACATCGTCTATTTTCTTGCGAGGAATTTAGAGAACAATCGATACCGCAGTGATATGAATTTGTAAACAAAAATCAATTATGCCGCAATTAACTCAAGCCTGGAAATCGAGCATCTGGCTGGACAGCTGGAGTGTGCATCAATTACAAGTTGAAGCACAACGCTTTTCTCCATCGAGACTTCGGAGAGCAAATGGCGAGAAATAGGCCATCAACCAATCCGGTTCTTAGGGGTCATCATCTGGAACAAAGACAGCGTTGATGACACAAATGGCATCAAACGGAGGGTCTTATGTACTGTTAGGCACAATAGAAGTTGTAGCGTCAACCACTAACGGCAAATATATATATGACCCAGCTTTTGAGCGGGCACGGGGGTTTTCAGTCTTACCTGCGCAAGATCGGTAAGTCACGGTCTCCCGACTGTCGGTTTCGCCCAGGAGAGGAGGACAATGCCTGTCACACATTTTTGCGTGCACAAAATGGGTCAGGCAGCGAAGGGAACTTTACAGAGAGACGGGGGAGCTCACCCCGTATAATATAGTTGCGGTGATGCTCGAATCGGTTGACAAATGGAACCAGGTGGCACATTATGCTCGGGCAGTCCTAAAATATAAAAGGGACTCACAGCAGCCGGAGGCGCTGAGGCTGGGGGATCGCTCTTCTGGCATTTCCTCCTCCCCTCTCCCCTCCCACTAGGAAAGGGACTCCCCAGCTTGAAGGCGTCCCACGGCGTAACAAAACAATGTGTCAAACGGTTCCAGGCAAGGTTCTCAGATTGACAGGGGAGGTGTTTAGTGGGTAGTCCAAGGGTATCCTCCATGGGAGTCCCACACTGCCAGACTCGGCGGGCGTAAATGCCTTCACCTCCCTACCATAAAAAAAAAACGGCAAATATATTAATTGCCAAGCAGCATTGAACTCAGGGTCCCAAATCAACTGCATAACTGAAAAGCTTGCCAATAAGCATAACCACAAATCAACCTGTACAGCATACGAGAGTATTGATGTAAACCACTGTACCAAATAATGCTTTGCTTTGGCATCCCAGCCAAATTAGTCCGTCTTGCAAAAATGATACGGGCATCGACGACCTCGCAAGCTTGCATCAATAACCAAATCACCAATGACTTTGAGACAAATATCGGACTAAAGCAGGGAGATGGGCTGGCCCCATTACTATTCAATTTGGCTCTGTAGTAGTTTATAAGGAAGCTACATGTCGATATGCGAGGTACATTACTATACAAGTCGAGGTAAGTAGTGGCCTATGTAGATGACATCAACATTTTTTCACGGTCATCAACAACTGCCAAAGAACTCTTCCTGAATCTTGACAGCAAAGCAAAACTAGTAGGGCTACAAATCAATGAAAATAAAGCAAAGCTCATTACGCAGTCAAGGAAATATACCTCAAATATACAAAATATCACACTTGGTGAATGCAATATCGTAAATGTTAGTAAATTGGTGGAAAAGACGAAATACACCGAAGAATACAGCTTGCAAAAATATATTATATTCATATATAGTTATTTTATGAGTGACTACCCTTTTTCAGGGCACGTGAACGAGATCCACATCATCACATTATTCAGTTATCATCATGGATAGCGATACCATGAAATTACAAGGGCAGTCCATAAGTACTTAGCCTAAAAAAAAAAGCAAAAATTTTGGAAAGATGACGATTGATTTCTCAACATAATCCCCTTTTAGCTCTATGCACTTGAACCGATAATGCTCCAATTTCTTTAAATCGTCTTGAAAATACCTTTTCTCGGGGTCTGCAAAGTAGGTCTCCTCATTCGACTCAAGGCTCTGCCCAGCGAGTGACTTTTTCAAATTTGGAAATAAAATGAAATTACACGGGGCCAAACCTGGATGGGAACGTGCTCGTAGCCAAAAGATCTCAAGCCCTACAAACAGCAAACAAACCGCCTAGAGTGCCACCTATCCACACAGCCTCCCTAGTAGATCAGTAACCCAAAAATTTCAAGCTAGCAACCCTATACATGGATCTCCTCTAGATTAAAACAGCCATGGATAAATCGAAGACCAGCTACTATTATTCTGAAGTGGAAGAGCTTCAGATTAAAAGCAGCTATCCGATATAAGCACACGCTAGCAAACCTTGCACTCTCATCTATTAATTGAAGATATGGTACTATCCTAGACCATAGTCAGTATGCCTAGTTTCACTATTTAGCTTTTTTTTTGTGGTAGGGAGGTGAATGCCATTTATGCACAGAGTGTGGGACTTCCATGCTCGCAAGAAGGTGACTACCCCTGTCAACCTGAGAACCCATCCGCGAACCGTTTGACAAATTACTTCGGGCTAGGTCTCATTTTGTTACGCCGTGAGGCGCCTTCAAGCTCAGGGATCCCTTTCCTAGCAGGAGGGGAGACGTGGGGAGGAAGTGCCATAGAAGCGATCCCCAACCCCAGCGCGCCTAGCTGCTATGAGTCCCTTTTATATTTCAGGACTGCCCGAGCATAATGTGCCACCTGGTTCCATTTGTCAACCGATGCGAGCATCAACGCAACTATATTATCCGGAGTAAGCTCTTCTGTCTCCCTGTAGAGCTCCCTTCGCAGCCTGACCCGTTTTGTACACGCAAAAAATGTGTGGCAGGCATTATCCTCCTCTTCTGGGCAAAATCGACAATCGGGGGACCGTGACTTACCAATCTTGTGCAGGTAAGACTGAAAACACCCATGCCCGCTCAAAAGTTGGATCAGACTATTTAACATTAGAGGCTACTAAAACTCAGGATACTTACCCACTTAACCAAGAGACGGATATATTTACCTAAGACTGGCACCTAGTTATCCCAGCCATATACTTATACCAATTCAACACATGTACCTGTGGCGAACACTAAGAAATGTTAATGATCGGTTCCACCGCAGCAGCACTGAGTGCGCTGGAGAAGAATGCAACATAATCCAAGTTCTCTCTAGTTCGGAGGAGGAATGGTGCGAGCTGTCAAAAAGACGAGTGCAAATAATTAATTAAGTTTATGCGTAATGATTGATTTAATAAATTAGTGCAAGTACATAATCGAACTGTTGTGCGTCGTTTATACGAACAGCAGTGAAGAAAGGAAGACTACCAAATTCATTTGTGACCCCTGTCTTCAGAAAATTCAAAAGTTTCCATTTAGTGAGGTTAAGTTGAATAACCAAACAAACTACATACCAGTGTATATTTGTTGTCAATCTTCAATACCAACGTTTATCAATACGCATTCGGTCAACCCTGCCAAACTCAAAGTGGACAACGCATTAAAAGGTCGCACCAAAGTACACCTAATAGGTGTACAGAAAATACATTATTGAATCTTGCAAACGAGACATCGAACGCTCAAATGGACTCGGTATTGTTGAAACCTCAAGGAAATTTGGAACTGGAGTTAAGTCCAAGCAGTTTGGCAGCAATACACCAAATAAAACTGCCACGACAAGAGAGAATCGAAGCAATCGCAAATTATTAAAGACCAGAAATCATCGCCGAAGTGCGCCGTTTCCTCGGCATAGTGAACTGTTACTGTCTAACCATTCAGGCTCCGCTGACTGCGTTGTTGAAAGACTCAAAAAAAATAACAAACGGCAAATTGTATGGACAACCATTTTAGAAAGAGCATTTGAGGATTGCAATAACAGTATAGTACTGTCAACCTTGTTGGCAGATCCATCCCCAAAGTCTCAATTAGCCCTAACAATAGATGCCTCAGACATGACAATAAGGGGGGAGCCTAGAACCACTGGCGGGAGAAACATGGGAACCACTCAGATTCTTCGCACGAAAGCTCAGTGAAACAGAATGAAAATACAGTACTTATGATCGCGAACTACTTGCTGTATACGCAGCCATTCAATTTTTCCGGTATCTTCGTTGTAAAAACCGATCACAAACCGCTGACATATGCTTTCACACAAAAGCTTGAAAATGCATCACCAAGGCAACTGCGCCAACTTTATTACATAGCACAGTTCACCACAGAAAAAGTCCATATTTCCAGATCCAGCAACACCGTCGCAGATATACTGTCGAGAGTGAGCGAGATCATAATGCCAACTACATTAGATTTGAAGAAACTCGAACGAGAACAAGGGTTGGACAAAGAGTTGAAAGACATTCTGAATGGCACGACGGCCCTAAGATTCAAAGAAAATAACTCGTAATAATTCTGCAATCTATTGCGATACATTAAACGGCCAGAACAGGCCATACGTTCCGCTCTCGATGAGACACCAGGCTTTCGCCACAATCCACAATCTTGCTCATCCAGGCGTAAAATCAACAGTACAATTACTAAAAACCAAATTCATATGGCCAAATTTGAAAAAAGATGCAGCACACTGGACTCGCACCTGCATCAGTTCCCAAAGAAGCAAAGTTCAACGTCACATCAGAAATATTCCCAATCACATCGACATTCCAAGTTCAAGGTTCGATCATATCAACATAGACATTATCACGCTACCCACAGTCCACAACTACAAGTACTGATGATCGATTCTCTCGTTGGCCCGAAGCAATGCCTCTGCAGGACATAACAGCCGAGACAGTAGCGAAGGCATTCTACTCTACTTGGATCTCCTGATTCGGTGCACCTATAAAAATTTCAACAGATCAAGGCACTCAATTTGATTCCTCGTTGTTTCGTGCCTTAACAAATTTGATCGACGCCAAAAGGATAAGAACAACACCATACTACCAGGTGGCAAATGGAATGATCGAAAGTTGACACAGGACATCCAAGACAGCATTAATGGCCCATGTTTGTGATCAACAAACACCATGGCCAGATTTCCTTCCAACGGTCCTCCTGGGTTTACGAGCAGCAGTTAAGCCTGACATCGGTACATCTCCGGCAGAACTATTATACAATGAGTAAGCTCCCTAGAGAATTTTTTAAAAACGAAGCTTTTCCATCAGATACGTGTACGTTCGTCGAAATCATCATAGAACAAATGCGTAACATTCGTCCGAAGACAACCGCGCACCACATCAAACAAGATTTAATCGATTCACACCATCTGAACAAGTGCTCGCATGTATTTTTGAGAACGGATCCTGTTCGTAGGCCACTGGAACCGTATGTGGTGATTAGCAGATCAACCAACTGTTGCGAGCGAACACAGACAGCATACTCGGATATATTTCCGCTTCATTACTGCAGTAGTTGCGAGCGAGCAAACACTACCTTTGTACCCGCACTTCAACCATGAAAATTAGTCAAAGAAGCACATACGCAACTAAATAAGCGAGCGGTAAAAAAAACAAACAAGGTTAACCCACAATGATATTCACATCGTTAACGATATGCTTTGGGTGTGCCTCGAAGAGAGGTAAGCGGAAAGGAAAACCGAAAGTTCCGGGGTGAACACTCATTTGCTTGATATCCCCAGTGGGAAAGCCAAAAACTTAAGCTAAAAGCATTTATTCGAAGCCAAAAGCAAAAAGCACTCTTTCGGCCAATTTCCCCAGTTTCGAATATTCACCATCCGAGCGAGCGAAACGAAGCGGGAAGGAAAACTTTCGTGGAACGAGAGCGCACATGTTCGGCTACTCAGCGAATTTTAAGAGAATTTAGGTTGAAAGCTTACGAAAGAACAGTATTTAAAGTTCTTGAGCAAAGCATGCAAGCAGTGTGTATTCAAGTCCAAAAAGGAGCGTGCTGCTACCCATTATTTAAGTACGACGATTAATTACGCGGTTGAAGTTTGAGACGTAAGTGTTGTTCAGTGTACGACTAAGTGGTAAGGGCTGAGGTGTTGGCTTGAGCCGCGATCCTCCATCGGGCTTTTGGCGTTGCACTCCGTGTGGCCACCCCGATCCACAAGGCCGTCTTCTTAGTTCCCTCTACAGGCTAGTGCTCACTTGTGAAGTGCGACAGGTCAAGTTAAAAGCGCTCCACTCATTATTAATATAAGTTTTCAATAATTTAAAACATGGAATGTAATTTTGAAAAAACAAGCTTAAATTTTCGAATTTCCCACAATCTCTTGAGGTGAAATAGCAAAACTGGAGACATTTAGCGGAAGAATGTTTCATTTTTCCTTTCCGCTTACCTCTCTTCGGAGCACACTTAAAGCATATCGTTCACGATGTGAAAATCATTGCGGGTTAACCGCTCGCTTATTTACTTGCGTGTGTGCGTCTTTGACTAATTTGCATTGGCGTAGTGCGAGCACATAGGTAGTGTCTGCTCGCTCGCAACTACTGCAGTAATGAAGCGGAAATATATCCGAGTATGTTGTTTGTATTCGCTCGTTACATTTCCTCCGTCAGTTGAAAATAGGATTTAGTGTACTTGGAAAGTACAATAAATGGTTGCTCTACTCCCGTGATCCGGATTACTTAATGCATCCCCAATGGATTATGTTCGCTTTTGGTTTTTCGCAAATTTTGTTGTTGGTTGATTTCCGCTACATCCCCTTTGGTGCAAATCATTAGTATTTTCGCACTGTTACCCCTATTGCTGTTGTTCACTCACTTCTTGCTGCTTGTCGTTCTGCTGCTGGTTTTGCGCATAATTTACCAACTGCTATCGTAATTCTATCGTTAAATTTCGTGTATTGACGTTACTTAGTATGTCGTTACAAGTCAACGTTATAATTGTAAATTTCCACATTTATGAACTAATGAGTTTGATACTATACAATGTTTTGTTTGATTCAATCATAAGTTAATATAATAGTATTTCGTTTGGTACCATAAGTTGATGCTAATTAATATGTATTACATGTAAATGCTGCATTCATAAACTACTACAATTATAAATTAATAAGTTGAAGTTTTATTTCATACAATGCTTTGTTTGATTCAATCATAAATTAATATATTAATATTTCGTTTAGTACCATAAGTTGATGCTAATTAATACGTATTTCATGTCGGTGTTGCCTTTGTAAACTATTACAATTAAAAATTACTTAGTTAAGATTTGATTTTATACAATTATATAATTATTTTGTTTGGTACCTTGAGCTTAATGTTAATTAATATGTATGACATATCCATGTTGCTTTCATAAACGACTACAAATTAATAAGTTAAAGTTTGATTTTATACAATGTTTTGTTTGATTCAATCATAAGTTACTATACTGATACTTTAGTATTTCTTTGGATACAATGAGCTAGTTTGGTTCTATATAGTCGTTGATCAATATTTTGTTTGTTTCAATCATTGATCAGTATAATTATTCACTATTATCTTTTTTTGATAAAATCTTATGTCAAATGTTCGTGTTTGGTTTAATTCTGTACAGTAAATAACCTGTGCTTCATTTCATACAATTATAAATTAAGAGGTTAATATTTCATTTGATTCTGTACAATAATGGAATAGTGTTACGTTTGATTCTGTCGTAAATGGCAGGATTATAAATCATTTCGGTTTACTATAATATTGAAAAACCTACTGAACATACTTTCCGTTCTTAAATCTAATAAACTATTATATATTTCATTTACATTTGAAGAATACCGGAATTCAATTTCTTCTTTGCAATAGGTGTATAATCGGCTTTACACTTCATTTTCACATCCATATTCAGTGCCGATTTTCCTTTTAATTAAAGGTATACATCAATGGTTTGCTTATTACTTAGCTCAAATTATTTTTTGTATCTTATTGTTGCATATTTTGTACCCTTTTTTGTATAATTTTTTTTTTAAATACTGTAACTACAAATGCCAAAAATAGAATTCAACGTTTTGTTTGGTAAGTGGTTATTATTAGTGTGTTACTGTTTGATTAGTGCAGGTTTTGGTAAATCATAAACAGTCAGCGTTAGTGAGGATTTAATGTGAACAACGTTCAATATAGTTCAAATATACAAA
The DNA here is from genome assembly GCA_963969285.1 of Odontomyia ornata. Classification (NCBI taxonomy): domain Eukaryota; kingdom Metazoa; phylum Arthropoda; class Insecta; order Diptera; family Stratiomyidae; genus Odontomyia; species Odontomyia ornata. The sequence continues at coordinate 60,560,088 of OZ017743.1, read as the reverse complement.
AAAAAAATCGGTTTCTTTATACCAACCATGGTTTATTTATACTCTATTAAATTACTTTCTTTAATGCTATAACAAAAGCATTCTATATATGCTTCGGCTAGCATTTTCTTAAATTATGTATTGTGCGAATAGGTTAATAGGGAAGTTTCAATAGGAAATATTGTCAAAGCTTTAGCGGTTGTTTATTGGAAACGAGTTAATATGTAAACGGGGAATGAATATTTCACACGATCGATAGTTTTGCCGAGAGAATAGCTTTCCATTGTTGTAGCTTGGGAGTCGTTGTTGTTGTATTCCCAAGACTTTAGTATAAGCTATCTTGGGTTTATAGGGCGCGAAGATAATGAGTGTGATAAATAAACTTCCCCTTAGTCTGTATGGTTAATGTTGTTAAAGGGGGTGGAGTCATGGACTGAAGGTTTATGTAATTGTTTTTGCTCGCCGCTTACGAGCTTTGAGGTATGATTAGCATTGCTTCTGCAATGACGCATGAGCAAATTGAATGAAGCGATATACTGTAGCTTTCATATGCGCTAAATGCTAGGAAGTATGTTTTGTATGTACTGATTCGTGGTCGGTTGGTAATTGCCTTGAAGAGCATTTGTTTTAAATTAAGTCGGCTTAATGCATTTTGTAGTGGGCAGGGCTTTTAATCCATCTATACTATGAGATTGTGTAAGAGGAAGAGCTTTTAAGTTATATGCATTTCATTGTCGTTCAATTGGCTTAAATTGTCTATTACATACGTTTTTATCCATTTGTGGTGGTAAAAACGGAGGGATGGTTAGAATTGTATTCAGCAGTATGTGTAAATAGTTGTGGATTATCAATAAATCGGAATGTACTATTTATTATGAATGTTTTTATTAAGTTTAGAAATGTTCAATGAGTTAATTTAAATTAAGTTGATCTTTTCCTGAAATTGAAATCAGAAGGAGCGTTTGTAAGCTTAAAAGTTTTGGTATATAATTTTATTGATTTTAGTAAATTGTTAAACAGAAATACTTCGGTGGAAATATCTTGCGAGAACAATTATTGTAAAAGATGGTCGAAGCGACACTGTCACTACATGTTAGGCTTCGAAACATATAGTTTCGGCCTTCATTTAAGACCCTTTATGTGTTTTATCTAATTTTTCGCTGAAGCGTGTCTGCTTAGTTCGACAGGATGCTTCCTAGACCTTGCTGGAAGACAGTACAGTGCCGTGCGAGGTTACTTCATTAGCCGTTTGTAAAATTTTTGATCTCGATCTTGAGAAAACGATTGTTTCATAGTTCACATACTTCGACTGTTTCAGTGTAGCTTGAAATTAACTTTGTTTCATGGTTATTTGCCCTTAAAAATTGCCGTTCTCATGTAAATTATTCTTTATATTTGTTAGGCGAAGTTTATTTACATATTAGATTTGCTCTTCAATGTTATTGTATTTAAAAAATTATTGCTCAGATGTCTATCTATTTAGTTTTTACTTGAATGTTTGTTTTTGTTTGCTCTTTGAATTGATTCACAGGCAATTCGAATGCTTATTCAATTCGAAAGATAAGACTTTTTTATGCATGTGGGTACGCGTATTGTTTAAGTAGTTGGAGCGATAAATGATATCGTATTTCTGTAAAAATGGGCACGCGTTTGTTTGCTCACTACTCAGTTTTCGTTTTGCTTATTTGTGTTTAGTATTTACTTGTAATGTTTTGTGTTTTGCATGTTAGTTGATTGAAACTTTATGTCTTCTGTAAATTATACGTTGGGTTTGAATCATAGTGGTACATACAGGAGACGGCGAAAGATCAAATTCATGAAGCCACGAGCTTTTGCCTTTGCTATTGTGATAACTCGCATAGGCTCGAAGCTGATTTTGAAATCGGGGTCGACAGTTCGTTCATCATATGATAAGGTGTATCATACTCTTGGCGATAAACTTTATGCGAATGCAGCGTTTGAAAATTAATTGTTTACTACAAAAAGAAAGCCAAACAATTGTCCCACTTTTGACCTACGTAGAAAATTTCATCATTCTTGTGGTTTGAGAGAAAACTTGCTGTGACACACGGACGGATGGACAGGCGGACGAAAAGGTAGATCGTGATTTTAATAGGGCATTGTAAAAATATTTTACAATCCCCTTAAATGGTCTGTTGTATAAATGCTTACAAGTTACGCCATTAAAAATGTTTCCATGATAAACATTCATTACATCAGTTGCTACTAAAATAGCAAATTGCGCTTACCTTCTGAACTTTGTGGGCCGCCATTTTGAAGGCATGCATTTGATTTTGGATTTTTAAAAATATTTCAATCTTAGAGTCTCATCAGTCAATTTGCCCAATCTCATTCAAATCAGTTTCCCTCTAGACAGGGCAAAAGTATTAAATTTTTAATGAAAATGGCAGCGAAAAATATTAGGTTTAAAATTTTCGACTTCTTTATTTTTCATCCGATTTTGATGATTTTTTGCTTAGTACAAGGACTTAGTATAATTATTCATAATCTAAAGTTTCATTAACAACAATTGAAAAATTTGGCCACTAGATGGCCACAAAAATCTAAAAAAATCGCATATGCATGTATGTGCACCAAAACAGTAAAATGTTTAGACCTAATTGTTTTCCATCTTGAAAATAAATTTCATTCACATCGAATCAAAATTGGGTCTTTCAGAAGCCTTTGAAATTTCTAGCTTCAACTAGCCGCAATTTTGTTTTTAGAGACCTGATCTCTAGTTTTTTTTACATATTTCTTTAGACATTTACAGTTTTTACCAAAGAACCGAATTTAATTAACATCGGTTGAAAAGTTTGGTCCCAACCATTCCCATCTTACTCAGGCCCATAAGGAAATCAATTAACGTACCTGACATCACTTCCCGTACCAGAAACAGCTGATCAGTAGCTCTAAATTTCGATAAACAGATACTTTTGAGATTGTCAAATATGACATTTCTCAAATGAAATTTAGCCGAAATGATACAAACGTGATCGAAATACATATATTTGCGCGCTAATGTCTTCGACGTCTCATATTTAAAATAAATCGTTGACATAGTACTGATAAAATTTCAAACTACAGTCATATGTGCTGTCAAAAATCTTTGAAAAATTTTGTTTAATGTAAACAGCACTAGATGGCACTGATTAGGCTTCTCGAAGAGGTTAGTTCGCGACGTGACGCGGTGTTTCCGTTTTCGGGCCTGAGTAAGAAGGCAACGCCACAACTACAACATCCAATGCTTACTCGGTTTTCGACGTCTGAGCGGCCGCCATTTTATTTTTTATTGCGAAATTCATCGCACAATAAACCTCTGTACCAAATTTCATCCAAATAGGAGCCACGGTTTGGTCAGAAATGAAATCACGAATGTTTGTCTAAAATGGCTGCCATTTTGTTTTCCCTCGACTAATTTAGCTGGTTAAACAACTTAACTGATATATTTACCCAATACGCCTTTCCTTAAAATTTTGAGAAATTTACTTAAGAAAGGTGAATAAAATTTTTTGAAAGCGGTGGTATATAAGTGATATTACATGGTGATTCAATATCAGCTCCATAAAATGCATTTCATCCTTTGTAGGGCACTTTCAAGTCGGCTTTCTTCGTTTTCCGGTAAATAAACAAAAATTTTCAAATTAAACCGCCATGCATGCATTTCTGCATTGATTGGCTCGATTTTCAATAACAATTTCAGTCCCATCACCACGGCTCCAGAAACCTAGAAAAACATTTTTAAATTCAACCGACCAGTTTTCGAAATTAATAAAACAGCTCCCATATTGTAGGTGCACTGCACTGATACGAGATCTCGTATTTGAGAAAACTTTCAAAGTTTTTCAATTAAAATGTTTACTCCGATACACGAAACTTTTAAAACACCTTCGGAACAACAAAACGAATTATTTTCAACAATTTAATCTTAAGAACATTATGGACGGAGCCGACAAAACTTCAACATTTGCGCGGAACATCTATTTCACATGCAATTTGCACTTTGATAATTGCGAACTTGTACTTAAAAACACAATTAATTACTTCAACACGAAGCTTTAAGGATAACTTACGCTCATTTAAATCCGTAGGAATAAAAATCAGAAAAAAAGCGCGTAAATACTAACAATGCAATCGAGTTTCAGTTGCATGTTATCGGAATTCTATGACCGGCGTCAAATCTGTTTCAACCGAGAAAAGTATTTAAATTCGCGTCTCCCATAAAGCGTTTATAGCAGGCACGATTCACACAACATTCGAAATTATGTTTTCATTCACGAAACGCACCGAAAACCTGGGCGGACACAAAAAATATCACGTAACTTACCTAATGAAAAATACTCGATGACGCTTTCAAATTTTTACTCACGTTTACACATTAAACACTTTATTTTCGAAATCACTTATAAAATCCACCCGAAACAAGCGTTTTCATTGAAAATTTTTAAAAATTACGATCTTTGATGGAATTTTCGCAAGAATTGTCAACTGACTGTTTTCCATCAGCTGAAACATTATTTCCGAAACCACGGGTATCACAATTGTTGATTTCGATCGAAAACGATTTAAATGTGGCACACTTTGTCGTTTGTTAGGACATTTTATGGAGAAGAAAGAAGTTTGTTGAACAATATTTGGAGGCATTGTTTAATATTGTAAATGCTGTATGATCATTAGAGAGAAAACTTAAAATAATGAACTTTATTAGCTATTTCGAAATTAATTTCGAACAATTATAGCATTTGGGCAATCATACGTAAGTTCATTCGTAAAAGTTCAAAAGCTTTCGAAAATTGGAGTATACGTGCATGAAATGTTCATTTGAATTGAGCATGTATTAAGAGACTTCAATATTTTATATGGGAAATTAAATCTCGCCGTCTCCAGTGTATACCTCTATGGTTTGAATAAGTTAGGAGTTAGTTTGAATGACATTCAGATAATAAAGATGAGATTGAAGATATATGAATGAAGGAGTAAATGAATGAAGAATTAAATGTTCAATTTGACTATTTGATTTTGGGACTGATCTTATTTGATGGACATTATGAATAGAAAGAATACTATATTTGAATGTTGATATTATGTTTTAGTTATTAAAATGATCAATATAATTATCTGTTTCTTTTAGAGGCTAATCTGGGTGAATGATCAGTATGAGTAGCGTTTGTATTACACTTGGATACTGAGATTGTATTTTTGTTAATTAATGGATTAATATGACTATTTTATTTTTATTTTGTTGAAATAATTGATCTAACTTTGGACACAGTATATGTAGTATCAATATTATATTTGGATATTAATACATATATTTTTTTTATTTAAATAGTTAAAATTATTATTTAATTTTTTTTAAGAAGGTTGATCTAGTTTGACGGACAGTATCAGTAGTGTCATACAGGCGTTGAATGATTTCAGATATCGGCTGAGTGCATGGATTTTTCAGCCCTTTTAAATTTGCTAAACAGTGCATTACACTGTGGTCTCCGCAAAACGTACTAGCTGCGCCAATTTCGTTACAACGAGTATACCCTATGTATACTGGTATGAACTGGGAGCTCATTTGATGTGTATCCTATATACATCATCCCGGGATGAAATCTCATTGTAACACCACTTACCTGCTACTCTATCCATCGCAACCAAATCAGCAAAGGCAAATGTTTATTTTATTAATTGTTTTTTTTTATTGTTCATTTGTTTTTTCAAAATTACATACTATATTTTAATTTATTGAAAACTTATATTAATAATGAGTGAAGCGCTTTTCATTTGACCTGTTTCATTTTACAGGTGAGCACCAGCCTGTAGAGGGAACTAAGAAGACGGCCTTGTGGATCGGGGTGGTCACACGGCATGCAACGCCAAAAGACCGATGGAAGATCGCGGCTCAAGCCAACACTTCACCTCTTACCACTTAATCGTACACTGAACAACACTTACGTCTCAAACTTCAACCGCGTAATTAATCGTCGTACTTAAATAATGGGTAGCAGCACGCTCCTTTTTGGACTTGAATACACACTGCTCGCATGCTTTGCCCAAGAACTTTAAATACTGTTCTTTCGTAAGCTTTCAACCTAAATTCTCTTAAAATTCGCTAAGTAGCCGAACACGTGCGCTCCCGTTCCACGAAAGTTTTTCTTCCCGCTTCGTCTCGCTCGCTCGGATGGTGAATATTCGAAACTGGGGAAATTGGCCGAAAGAGTGCTTTTTGCTTTTGGCTTCGAATAAATGCTTTTAGCTTAAGTTTTTGGCTTTCCCACGGTCTCTTGAGGTGAAATAGGGAAACTGGCGACATCAAGCGAATGAGTGTTCACGCCGGAACTTTCGGTTTTCCTTTCCGCTTACCCTCTTCGAAGCACACCCAAAGTATATCATTCACGATGTGAATATCATTGTGGGTTAACCTTTTTTGTTTATTTTACCGCTCACTTATTTACTTGCGTATGTGCCTCTTTGACTAATTTTCATTGGCGATATGCTCGCAGCTACTGCAGTTATGAAGCGGAAATATATCCAAGTATGTTGTGTGTGTTGGCTCAAAATACGACCGTATATTGACAATCAAAGTAAAAGACAAACATATTAATGTTTCGACGGGGAGATTGAAACCAGCATATTTTGCAAACGGGGGACCCCGGGAACATATAAGCAACAAACAAACAACATAAAAAGCCTCCAATTCGTTGTTCACGGAGCCCAGTCTGGATTCAAATACATCGAGGGACAAACGAAACGAAGATCCACAACCAATCCACGACGATTGCCCACGTTTCACCAACTGTCCAACTCGAACATATGGAAAAAAAAACTAAACAGCTAACAATCGACATGAGCAAAGACATCTGTTATTGTGACATTCGCCAAACTCTCAGCTGATTTGCTTCTATGTTGGCTCTGTCGCTAGAAGGGGGGTACTGTGGCGAACATTTAGAAATGTTAATGATCGGTTCCACCGCAGCAGCGCTGAGTATGCTAGGGAAGAATGAAAACATAATCCAAGTTCTCTCTAGTTCGGAGGTCAAAAAGACGAGTGCGAATAATTATTTAAGTTTGTGCGTAATGACTGATTTAATAAATTAGTGTAAGTACATAATCGAACTGTTGTGTGTCGTTTATACGAACAGCAATGAAGAAAGGAAGACTACATATTCTCATACCCAAAACACATACTCTCTCCCTGCAACCACCCAAGAAATCCACACCTATCCTGGGCACAGATTTTCTTATCACAGGCATCCGCCAACACTAAGCTGATAGACACAACCAAGCTACATATCCTCCCCTCAACCACCCAAGAAATCCACACCTATTCTAGGCTAACAGCTTTTTATCCCAGGCAATATAACCCTAATACACACACCCACACACGCCAGACATTCATCCAAGACAAACTTTAAAGTTTGTAGGGAAAAAACGGGTTAAAACCCGCATTATCTACCTACTGATATTCATACTTACAAGTAGTAATTCATATAATCTTATTAACCTGTAATTGGCTATCCTGAATTGCATTTGTTACTTAGTTCTATAGTATTCACTTACCCATATTTGAGTTAACGGTGTTTTTTGCTTTTTTTCATGTTTCAGCACTAAAGCCCCTTTTACCCTTCTTGGTCGTATGTGTCGACACTCGAGATGGTGATATGTTCATTAGCCATGTCTTTTCCGAGTGTCCATCCACTCAGCTGCAATACACTCTGATTTGAAGCGAGTACGTGCCAAAGCTGAACGGGACAGTCCGTTTAACGAAGGACTTGAAACAAATCTTACTGAAGGAATTGAACCAGGAACCTTCAGCTAACGGGATTGCATTTCGTTACCTGTAATTCCTTAGTAAGTCAGAGATTTACGTCTTATTTTCTTATTCACTTAATATTAATTTGCTTTGACATTGAAAAATTGACCTACTAAGATTAAATTTATTCATACAATACATTTTTAACGCTCACTTACCTTTAATTTCTCTAACACACGAAGCCATTTCGCTTCTTCGGTTGAACTTCCCATATCTGATGTAACTTTTTCCCGAACAAACAATGACTGTATTGTACTTGATTTCTTAAATGCTGATTATAATAGTATTAAATTTTATCTTGCCAATATTGATTGGAACTATCTTTCAAGGTTAGATTTAGAGGAAGCAGTCTCTTCATTCTATAACACACTCTTCGAATGCATTGAGACTCATGCTCCTAAAATAAAGAAAAAACCCAAAGTTTCCGAGCTCTGGCTTGATCGCGACCTTCGACATCTGCGGAATCAAAGGATGGAAAGGTAACCAGATTGACGCTGTTTACACGAACTTCACCAAAGCTTTTGACGAATCGATCATGCAATTTTGATCTCCAAGCTTCTGAAGTTTGGCACCTCCTGGTCCTTACTGAGTTGGATTGCATCAAACCTGAATAATCGAACACAGTTTGTAAATTTCCAGGGCAATTTTTCAAGAGAATTTATTCCCTCTTCTGGAGTGCCATAAGGTAGCCACCCGGGGCCCTCTTTTATTCAATACTTTATTTCTGACTTGTTTGAAATTTAAAGTGACGTACCTCATCTTCTGTATGCTGATGACCTCAAAATATAACACACCGTCAATTCCGATTCCGAGGCTATTTTTCTGTAAGCCAAAATAAATTCATTATGAAATGGTGTAACGATAACAGGCTTTATCTAAATGTTGGAGAGTGTTATGTGATAAGGTTCTCGAGAAAAAATTCAGTTTTTCAGCACACTTATAACCTGAATGATTCCCCACTTCAAAAAGTTGACCAGATCTCTGACCTGGGCGTTCTGTTGGACGGCAAGTTGAATTTCCATTTTCAATACGATACAATTCTTACTCGGGTCACCAAAACTCTAAAAATCTCATTTGTTCGCCCCCTCCTTGAATATGGTTGCATTATTTAGAATCCATGCTTTGGGAATCACAGCATCCGCATTGAATCTGTCCAGAAACAGTTTATTCTTTTCGCCTTGCGTGATGCTTATGACCCAAGAGACTTCGCTAACTTGCCACCTTACCAGCAAAGATTAAATGTTTTGAATATTTCCTCGCTCTCATCACGAAGAACTATCTTAAGTTCTTGCTTTGTTTTGGATGTAATCAATAAGATAGTAAATGTTGCATCACTATCAAGCAAAATTCTCGTTCAAAGATACGATTCAACATACTAGGAACACTCGTCTGCTTCATGAAGACCAACATAAAATCACCTACGCAGACAACGAGCCAATTAATAGGTGTTGCAAGATCTTCATCTCTATGAGTGAACATTACTCTTCTTCTATCTCAATACATAACTTCAAAAAAAGGTTACTGACGCATCAAAGTAAGTTATTGTTAAATATATATTTACTTTTTTTGTGATTTGTTTAGATATAAATACTTTTTTGTGATTGATATCAAATAAATAAATATATTTCAATTTCAAAGTATTGGCCTACGGATGTTTAAAATATCTTCCATTTTTTATTTTTTGGCTCCATGAATTTAAATGTCGAAACTCCTAACCCATGTATTTCTGCTTTCTTTGAGGAAAATTGTATTATTGTGAATTACACTTCCTTCATTTGACCCATGTACTGAGTACAGATATATAAATACTTTTAGCAATTGAAAATTATAAGCACTGTTTGCACGGGTTTAATAGAATTCAGTGAGTCCGAGTTTCATAATTTAAGCATTGTATAAATAACTATAATAATAGTACAACGGCTCAAGTGACGATGTTTTGGCAGTTTATACCAGGATATCCAATATTGTCCGCTGTGCACTCAAATATTAGCGCCTTCGGCCACAATAAACCCGGGACCTACAGTGAATGGCAATTTTCCATAATACAAACGCCTTGTCGAGGTCAGTGCCCGTGGTTGAGGCAATGGATGGAGTGCAGGGATCCGAAAGTAAATGGGTATCGGGAATCAGATCCAAGCTGTAATCGAATCCGGGTAGCTAGACAGACAAGCAAATTGAGAGTGGATCGTTATGGAAGAAGATTCCAGGTCAGAAAATTTTGCAACATTGCCATGACGACTCTCACAGTTATATATTGACTGCTTTAGATTATTTTATCAAGATGCATCACAAGGGACCTGAGGGAAGCCGCGGAAAAGAGCACGAAGTGATATAATCTGCGGAGTTGACTACGGCCTTTTGAGGTCAATGACATAGTTTGGCGACGAAATTTACCGTCCTTTCAAGATTGCCCGGAACGTGTTTGCGTCAATATATAAATTCGTAGATACAGAGGGATGCGAAGCCAGACTGTGGTATGCCAAAGACCTCAAGCTGTACATCGAATGAGATGGACATATGCCCAGAACAGGTAAAAGGGCGAAGGGGAGTGCCTTAAGGAGGAAGAAATGAAACAGAAAATTTTACACCTAATATGAAACGGACAACACCACATAGAATAAGGAATACATGAATAAACTCGATTTGGTGCCATCCTGTTCGTCTAATTTTCTTTTTTTGCTTTTTCTTTAAGTTGGTTTATTTTTTCTCTCCTCTTCTAATATTTTTTCATAGGGGAGTGATCCGAGCTAAAATATAATACAGAGGGCGTTAGCATAGGTACGCTCGTACTTTGATGAACATCTTTTTAGGCTAGTGAGTTTGATCTAGAATATGAAAGTTGAGTATTGGTCGTCAGAGTCTTAATGGAAATGGATTACGCCACGTAGAATAAAAAATACGTGAATAAACTTTACCTTAACCGATCTATAGTCCGGGACGTTGCTCGCGTGGAGCAGTCCGCCAATTCAGTGCAAACCTGGTCATCTAGATTTCTTATTTTTTGCTTTTTTTTACGTTGGTTTATTTTTCCCCTCCTCTTCTTAAATTTGTTCGTAGAGGAGTGGTCCGAGCTAAAATAGAATACAGAGGGTGTTAGCATATTTACGCTCGTACTTTGCTGAAAGTTTTGTTTTTAGGCTAGTGAGTTTAATCTAGAATAGGAGAGTTGAGTATTCGTCGTTAGAGTCTAAAGAGCTGTGGATTATAGTTAGAGTAAGATAAGCTGAGAATAAGTTATTCGATTTTCAAAGGTTGTGGCCTAGGTCTAAGACACGGGTAGTTGAAGTTATCATTAAGTTCAATAACGGAGATACTAGAGAATCGGTGATTTCTTTTGAAATTGTTTGGAGTTTCTGTTTGAATAAATGATATGGTTTGTTTGATTTGAATAAATTGTATTACCAAAGGGCCTTACATCCGGTCCAGTTTTATTATTTGTTTCTCCAGTTTATCTTCTATCCCCTTCATCTTGTTGTATCTGGTCGAGCTTTATTTTCTTTTTTACTTTCTTTCTTTCCTTTCCCTCCCTCTCTCACTCCTAAAAGGAAATGTAAAACAAAGGACTAAGTATATTAAGTTTAGGAATTCAAAAATAGTACGAAAATGATGTTTTAATGTGTAGAGTATCGTAAAAGCTAGGAGCCAAGTTTTGTATCAATCTTGAAATGAAGCATAAGCACATAATCATGCTTGGATTGAACGACAATTAAAATGGCGGATGATCGTAGGTTTTATTGAATATGTTAGATTGTTATGTACCGAAATTCCAGTTTTGAAAATAGTTCCCCCGAATGTTGACAGGAGTGGTCTTGTAATTAACCGCTTCACAAATAAGATGGTGGTCGGCGTTTACGTATAAAAATGAAGGATTTACGGAGTAAGGAAATAAGGTATTCACTACGTTGTTAGAAGTTATAGGACTATGGCGCAAAACAGCATAAGTTTCGATATTAGGGTAGTAGAACTAGTAATAGCTTGACATATCGCCATCAATATTTTCATAGTTTTTTCTCTTCCTTTTTTATATGTTTTTGTTATCAAAACGTCGAGCTAGTCGATAATTACCAGCAGATTGTAGGTCGATGATTAGGATAGTTAAAATTCAGACGGGCACTAGATACATCTCCGCTAAATACTACCAGGTGGATAGCTATTGAGAAGAAACAAAAATAAGCCTGAGTTCGGGCTGAAGCAGTGGATTTCAGGCAAACCACTCAAAGCTGGTGGGGAGATGTTACGAGGAATCTTTGTTTCACACCCTACTACTTGGAAGGAACCCTCAAAAATATTATCTACGAGAGACCATTAGAAAACGAAGAATTTATTTTGGGCACCGGGATAGATATGCCCGCCGCAAGCAAAGGTTTAAAGTTAGGGATAGTTGTGAAAAAAAGAAATTTCAGATGGTTTTCCGAATTGAAAAGTACTGTGTGAAGAAGAGTGATAAACAGAATGTATGTAACTAGTACTAAGTCTGCAGAGAAATCCACTTCTTTACTATATCAAGGAAAGGAAAAGCATCCTTTGATGGGACGCCAAAACAGCGGGAACAAATGGTCGTCACCTGCGATCCCTCCAACTTTGAAGCGCCTTTGGACATCAAATCAGAGAAATTGTCATAAGGTCGCTTTAGGGTGCCACGAAATTTTGGATCTGTATGGGATCTTGTGGCGGTGGCAGCTAGCAAGATATCTACCAAGTATTGGGTCCACCAACAGAACAACACATCGCCTATATGCACCGCAAATTGCACAAAGGGTTAAGATATTTACATCCGATGGGAAAAATACAAAGGGACATGAAAGGAGCAAATACCCTGCTCACGGAGATGCAAAACAGATGAATTTTGGCGTATCAGCACAGATTTTATCGACAAAAACTACAACAGCTGCAACTAGCAACGATGCTAGGGTCAATACGAGCTCAAAAAATGAAAATAAGCACAATCGACAGGAAGACCTTTCCTGCTGTAACACACTCATTCTGCTCACCAATCGGACTTATTTAACACTTCAAATCAATTGGAAATACCTTGTCCACGTATGACAAACTTACGGAAGTAACTGCGTATGATGAAATATGCGGACAGCCTTTCGTTTTATTTTTTAAATAAATTTTCGATAAATAAATAAACATTGGCAAATCCACAGCACCACACTGACAGAATTCCAGTCACTTTGGCATTTTCACCATATGTACTAGACAAAGGGGAACTTACATTTCAATTGCCCGATATGACAACAGTTTGTGTGCCGCTGCTAGATCGCACACAGCCAAAAGAATGTTCATTTCCCCGACAAGAATTCAACGGATTCCCGTTTGAAACCAGTTGACGAAGGATCCGGGAAACAAGCAATCTCCCTCTTTAGCAGGACGACCATTGACAGCGACGGAAGAAAATGCTAATAAACATGGACGATACTGACCGATGATTTATCCCATCGAAGATTGCGGAAAGTTTTGAGTTGGTGGTGACAAGCCAGTATTTTGAATTTGTGGCGATCAATTTGATCATTTTGATTTGTGAATTATTAATTATGAACTTGGCTTGCGAGTAGCTTAAGGAATTTAATAATACTGAGCTTCTATCGAAAAGCTTATCTGAAGAGCTCCAGGTGGTTTCCTGGCTCATTTCATGATATTATCTCGTAATTTATCTTGCCACTCCCTTTGTTGGGTTTTTGGTTCCGTGGGTATGTTGTGCCGTTTAATACTCTTGGCGTTTTATTTCAGGTGTGGTAGTAGGTTGTGTTTTTAAGATTCATTTGGTGTCCTGATTTAGGCGTGGTAGCGGAACAGCTCCGGTAAACCGTTGACTCGTGGCACCCACGCCCGTCTCCGGCGAGCAATATTGAGGCCAACAGAGCCTTCAACCGGAGCACCCTCGAGGGAAGGGGAATAATTTTTAGACAAAAATTTTACAACCAAAGACTGTTGGTGATGGCTTTTAGCAAATTGATGAACGAACGCTTGGCTCAAAACGACCTGGCATGTAACACCAAGAGGCTTCATGACAAGACCAAGGAACACATGATGGGCGTTGAGACGATGGATATCCCAAAAACAGCATTGAGACCTGATATTGGTTTATATTCTACTAAAGAAATTGGATAAAACCACTCACGGCTTATATGAACAGTATCTGATGAATCTCAGATCATTACAAACTACCAAGTACCTGATAGAGTTCTTGGAGGCACGTTTCCCGTCCATTGAAGCCCTAAACGACAAAGTCATAGAGAAAGTCGAAATACTCACGAAAGGAATTCTACCTTCCTGGCGAATTCCGACAAATTGACATGGTATGTTTGTAAGCAGTCTCATCATCTATTTTCCTGCAAAGAATTTAGAGAACAATCGTTATCGCAACGACATGAATTTGCAAACAAAAATCAATTATGCCGCAATTGTCTCAAGCCTGCAAATCCAGCATCTGGCAGCACAGCTAGAGCGTGCATTAAATGCAAGTTGAAGCAAAACACTTTTCTTCATTGAGACTTTGGAGAGTGAATGGCGACAAATAGGCCATCAACCAATCCGAATCCGAGGGGTCATCATCTGGAACAAAGACAGCTTTGATGACACAAATGGCATCAAACGGAGGGTCTTATGTACTGTTAGGCAAAATAGAAGTTGTAGTGTCAACCACTAACGGCCAACATATTAATTGCCAAGCAGCATTGAACTCAGGGTCCCAAATCAACTGCATAACTGAAAAGCTTGCCAATAAGCATAACCACAAATCAACCTGTACAGCATACGACAGTATTGATCGTAAACCACTGTACCAAATAATGCTTTGCTTTGGCATCCCCGCCAAATTAGTCCGTCTTACAAAAATGACAAGTTCGTCGACAACCTCCGCATCAATAACCAACTCACCAATGCCTTTAACACAAATATTGGACTAAGGCAGGGAGATGGGCTGGCCCCATTACTATTCAATTTGGCTCTGTAGTTGTTCATAAGGAAGCTACATGTCGATACGCGAGGTACATTACTATACAAGTCGAGGTAAGTAGTAGCCTTTGCGGATGACATCAACATTTTCTCACGGTCATTAATAACTGCCAAAGAACTCTTCCTGAAACTCGACAGCGAAGCAAAACTAGTAGGGCTACAAATCAAAGCAAATAAAACAAAGCTCATTACGCAGTCAAGGAAAAATACCTCAAATACACAAAATATCATATTTGGTGAATGCTGTATCGGAAATGTTAGTAAATTGATGTATTTAGGCGCCAAAAAAAAGGATAGTGAAAGAGACGAAATACACCGAAGAATACAGCTTGCAAATAATATATTTTATTCAGTTTTGATGATCTTGAAAACTAGCCGCATATACAGTAAAACAAACATGGACCCTAACCCAAGCATCCGTAAATATATTGACGCCTTTCAGCGACGGGTCCTGAGGCGAATAATTGGCGCGAAGCCAATTATTCGCCTCATTGGTCCCAGTGGACCAATGGCGATTTCGATACAACCATGAGCTGTATGAATTTTTTGGCAAACTGGAGGTCTCAACGATTATAAGGCGATGGAAGCTGCAATGGGCTGGCCACATGAATTGTATGGATGAACAACGGATACATAAAAAGGTATTCGTTGGGAAAACTGAAGGTCGGAGACTAGCGGGGAAACCGAGGAAACGCTGGTCTAACTTGGTCGACGAAGATAGTTTATCCCTGCTCAGATCTCGAAATTGGAGGACGCGGTCAATGGACTGAGACAGTTGGAGGCGCTATTTGCAGAAAGTGGAGGCCCGAGAGAGGCTGAAGTGCTAAGAAGAAGAAGGGGAATAGATTATTTGGACACAAGCACTTGGGACTTGCCTGTAAGCCTCAAATTAGCTGACCCACAACTCCGAAACTAGGTTCAATCATAATCCTGATTGGAGCCACACACTATTAATACATACTTCATAACGAGAGCAGTAAATTTTTGCAAGATCTTCCCTTTCTGAAAAATACAGTTGGTTGGGTTACCGATTGAAGTGTTACATGACAGTAAAGTTATAATTCAACATTATGCTACATCTGCACCCAAGAATCTGTCGACTTAAATGCACAAATGGAGCGATTTTGCCAACTCTAAACCATTGAAAATTCTCCCTCACAAACAACTAAAGGAAGAAAGTGTGAAAGGCTATTCAAAGAAACCACCAAAAAAGGCTTTGGGCCTTTTTATTATGAAACTTTTCGTTGTCTAAAGAACCCTTAGGGGAATCAAACGAGCTGGCACTTTGTCGATTTACTGCCATCAAATCAAAACTCCTATGTTGCCGAGCCTCAAGAAAGAATACAGTTATTTTATGAGCGACTACCCTTTTTTAGGGCACATGAACGAGATCCATAGAAGGCGTATATCTAGTTTCTCCCACATCATTCAGTTATCAAACAGGATAGTGATACCATGAAATTACTAGGGCGGTCCCATAAGTACTTAGCCTAAAAAGAAAAACCAAAATTTTGGAAAGGGGACGATTGATTTCTCAACATAATCCCCTCTTAGCTCTATGCACTTGAACCGATGACGCTCCAACTTCTTTAAGTCGTCTTGGAAATACGTTTTCTCGGGGTCTGCAAAGTAGTTCTCCTCATTCGACTCAAGTCTCTGCCCAGCGAGTGACTTTTTTAAATTTGGAAATAAAAAGAAATTACTCGGGGCCGAATCTGGATGGGGATGCAGTTCGTAGCCAAAGGATCTCAAGCCCTACAAACAGTAAACAAACTGCCTAGAGTGCCACCTATCCACACAGCTTCCCTAATAGATCAGTAACCCATAAACTTCAGATTGATGGCAGCTATCCGATTTAAACATACGCTATCAAATCTTGCGCTCTCATCTATTAATTGAAGATATGATACTATCCTAAACTATAGTCAGTATGCCTAGTTTCACTATTTAGCATTTTTTTGTGGTAGGGAGGTGAATGCCATTTATGCACAGAATGTGAGACTCCCATAATTGCAAGAAGGCGACTGGACTACCCACTAAACACCTCCCCTGTCAACCTTAGAACCCAGCCTGGAACCGTTTGACACATTACTTTGGGCTAGGTTTCGTTCCGTTACGCTGTGAGGTGCCTTCAAGCTCAGGGATCCCTTCGCTAGCGGGAGAGGAAGAAGAAGTGCCAGAAGAGCGATCCCCCAGTCCCAGCGCACACGGCTGCTATGAGTCCCTTGTATATTTTAGGACTGCCCGAGCATAATGTGCCACCTGGTTCCATTTGTCAACCGATGCGAGCATCAACGCAACTATATTATCCGGAGTAAGCTCTTCTGTCTCCCTGTAGAGTTCCCTTCGCAGCCTGACCCGTTTTGTACACGCAAAAAATGTGTGGCAGGCATTATCCTCCTCTTCTGGGCAAAACCGACAATCGGGGGACCGTGACTTACCAATCTTGTGCAGGTAAGACTGAAAACACCCATGCCCGCTCAAAAGTTGGATCAGACTATTTAACATTAGAGGCTACTAAAACTCAGGATACTTACCCACTTAACCAAGAGACGGATATATTTACCTAAGACTGGCACCTAGTTATCCCAGCCATACACTTATACCAATTCAACACATGTACCTGTGGCGAACACTAAGAAATGTTAATGATCGGTTCCACCGCAGCAGCGCTAAGTGTGCTAAGGAAGAATGCAACATAATCCAAGTTCTCTCTAGTTTGGAGGAAGAATGGCGCGAGCTGTCAAAAAGACGAGTGCGAATAATTATTTAAGTTTATGCGTAATGATTGATTTAATAAATTAGTGCAAGTACATAATCGAACTGTTGTGCGTCGTTTATACGAACAGAAGTGAAGAAAGGAAGACTACAATTGGTGACGCCTGTGTTCAGAGCATTCAAAAGTTTCCATTTAGTGAGGTCAAGTTGAATAACCAAACAAACTACATACCAGTGTATATTTGTTGCCAATCTTCTATAGCAACGTTTATCAATACGCATTCGGTCAACCCTGCCAAACTCAAAGTGGAAAGGCGTCGGGATTCCGCAACAAAGTACAATAACTGTATAGTACAGTATAGTACAATCAACCTTGCAATAACAGTATAGTACAGTCAACCTTGTTGGCAGATCCATCCCCAAAGTCTCAATTAGCCCTAACAATAGACGCCTCAGACACGACAATAAGGGGGAAGCCTAGAACAACTGGCGGGAGAAACATGGGAACCACTCAGATTCTTCTCACGAAAGCTCAGTGAAACAGAAAGAAAATACAGTACTTATGATCGCGAACTACTTGCTATATACGCAGCCATTCAATTTTTCCGGTATCTTCGTTGTAAAAACTGATCACAAACCGCTGACATATGCTTTCACACAAAAGCTTGAAAAGGCATCACCAAAGCAACTGCGCCAACTTTATTACATAGCACAGTTCACCACAGAAAAAGTCCATATTTCTAGACCCAGCAACACCGTCGCAGATATACTGTCGAGCGTGAGCGAGATCATAATGCCAACTACATTAGATTTGAAGAAACTCGAACGAGAACAAGGGTTGGACAAAGAGTTGAAAGACATTCTGAATGACACTACGGCCCTAAGATTCAAAGAAAATAACTCGTAATAATTTTGCGATCTATTGCGATACATTAAACGGCCAGAACAGGCCATACGTTCCGCTCTCGATGAGACACCGGGTTTTCGCCACAATCCACAATCTTGCTCATCCAGGCGTAAAATCAACAGTACAATTACTAAGAACCAAATTCGTATGGCCAAATTTGAAAAAAAAGTAGCACACTGGACTCGCACCTGCATCAGTTCCCAAAGAAGCAAAGTTCAACGCCACATCAGAAATATTCCCAATCACATCGACATTCCAAGTTCAATGTTCGATCATATCAACATAGACATTATCACGCTACCCACAGCCCACAACTACAAGTACTGTTAAACCATGATAGATCGATTCTCTCGTTGGCCTGAAGCAACGCCTTTGCAGGACATAACAGCCGAGACAGTAGCGAAGGCATTTTACTCCACTTGGATCTCCTGATTCGGTGCACCTAAAAAAATGTCGACAGATCAAAGCACTCAATTTGAATCCTCGCTGTTTCGTGCCTTGACAAATTTGATCGATGCCAAAAGGATAAGAACAACACCATACCACCAGGCGGCAAATGGAATGATCAAATGGTGACACAGGACATTCAAGACAGCATTAATAGCTCATGTTTGTGATCAACAAACACCATGGCCAGAGCTCCTTCCAACGGTCCTCCTGGGTTTACGAGCAGCAGTTAAGCCTAACATCGGTACATCTCCGGCAGAACTATTATACAACGAGTAAGCTACCTGAAGAATTTTTTACAAACAAAGCTTTTCCATCAGAAACATCACATCAAACAATATTTAATCGTTTCACACCATCTCAACAAGTGCTCGCATGTATTTTTGAGAACGGATGCTGTTCGTAGGCCACTGGAACCACCGTATACTGGGCCGTATGAGGTGTTTAGCAGACCAACCGACCGCATATTCACAATCAAAGTAAAAGGCAAACAGATGAATGCCCCGACGAAGAGATTGAAACCACCATATAATGCAAACGAGGAACCCCGGGAACAAATAAACAACACACATACAACATCCCAAACCTCCAATTCGTTGCTCACGGAGCCCAGTCTGGATTCAAACGCATTGAGGGACAAATGAAACGAAGATCCACAACCAATCCACGACGATTGCCCACGTTTCACCAACTTTTCAACTCGAACATATGGAAAAAAAACTAAACAGTTAACAATCGACATGAGCAAAGACATCTGTTATCGTGACGTTCGCCAAACTCTCAGCTGATTTGCTTCGATGTTGGCTCTGTCGCTAGAAGGGGGGTATTGTGGCGAACCCTTAGAAATGTTAATGATCGGTTCTACCGCAGCAGTGCTGAGTGTGCTAGGGAAGAATGAAAACATAATCCAAGTTCTCTCAAGTTCGGAGGAGGAACGGCGTGAGCTGTCAAAAAGACGAGTGCGAATAATTATTTAAGTTTGTGCGTAATGACTGATTTAATAAATTAGTGTAAGTACATAATCGAACTGTTATGCGTCATTTATACGAACAGCAGTGAAGAAAGGAAGACTACATATTCTCATACCCAAAACACATACTCTCTCCCTGCAACCACCCAAGAAATCCACACCTATCCTGGGCAAAGATTTTCTTATCACAGGCATCCGCCAACACTAAGCTGATACACGCAACCAAGCTACTCACCCTCCCCTCAACCACCCACGAAATCCACACCTATTCCAGGCTAACAGCTTTTTATCCTAGGCAATATAACCCTAATACACACACCCACACACGCCAGACATTCATCCAAGACAACATTTAAAGTTTGTATGGAAAAAGTGGGTTAAAACCCGCATTATCTACCTACTGATATTCAAGCTTACAAGTAGTTATTCATATAATCTATATATATAACCTGTAATTGGCTATCGTGAATTGCATTTGTTACTTAGTTCTATAGTATTGACTTACCTATAATTGAGTTTTTATGTTTTTTGTTTCAGCATTACAGCCCCTTTCGCCCTTCTTGGCCATATTTATCGACACTCGAGATGGTGATATGTTCAGTAACCATGCCTTTTCCGAGTGTCCACCCAGCTGCAATACATTCTGATTTGAAGCGAGTATGTGGCAAAGCTGAACGGGACAGTCCGTTTAAAGAAGGTCTTGAAACAAATCTCACTGAGGAAATTTAACCAGGAACCTTCAGCTAACGGGGTTGTATTTCATTACCTGTAATTCCCTAGCAAGTCAGAGATTTACGTCGTATTTTCTTGTTCACTTACTATTAATTTGTTTTGATATTGAAAAATTGACCTACTAAAATAGAATTTATACATATTGTACAATACATTTTTAACGCTCACTTACCTTTAATTTATTTCAGTTTCAAAGCATTAGCCTATGGAGGTTTAAGATATCTTCCATTTGTTATTTTTTTGGCTCCATAAATTTAAATGTCGAAACTCCTAACCCGTATATTTCTGCTTTCTTTGAGGAAAATTGTATTATTATAATTACATTTTCTTCATTTGCCCTTTGTTTTGAGAGTAAGCAGTATTGATACATAAATACTTTTAGCAATTGAAAATTATAAGCACTGTTTGCACGGGTTGAATAGAATTCAGTGAGACCGAGTTTCATAATTTAAGTATTGTATAAATAACTACGATAATGGTATAACGTCCAATATTGTCCGCTGTGCACTCAAATATTAGCGTCCTGAGCCTTTCACTAAATCGATAAATTCATCGAAAATAACACAATACCATATCGACGGTAATCACAACACCATAAAGTGATGAAATAATTTATAAAACATGAGAGTTTTACCAGTATAACATAAAGGGTTCTCCAATAAGAGGTGTTATTTTGATATTAAAAGAAAATTCGCATTTTTTAATATAAATGAACGGATGTTTATTTCATCATAAGCCGCTCCTATATAAGACCAAGAGGAAGACTCTACTACAGAAAAAGTGTGTTTTGCGGTATTATGAGCGTTGGAGAAGCTTCGGCCTCACATTGAAAAAGACCAATTTAAAGTAATAACAGACCACCATTCCCTAGTCTGGCTCAGCAACCTTGAAGACCCGACTGGACGGCTGGTTCAATAGGGCAGTACGGCTACAGCAATTCAATTTCAAGGCAGCGCACAGGAAGGATAAAGACCATTTGGTTCTTAATGCTCTGTTGAGCATAGTATACTCAACAAGTGACCACACTCTATCAACCCTCCGGAAAAATTCGAACACAAGCCGAACAGAGAGCCATAAATCTAGCAGGTAAGTAGGTAAATGCTGATGCGAGGATTGGCTCGAATATAAACATATGCTTCAATGAGAGATTTCAGGATTACCATATCTCAAAACATCAATAACTTTGCAGAAAAACAAATTCGTTCCATGCAATCTTTTAGTTTTTTATTAGGATGTGGTAGCACTCCCATGTTCTGAAATGCGTAAAAGAACACGTGCGTCGGAAATTTTATTTGCATTTTGCTTTGTTTCTTGAGCGTGCCAAACATGGGATCAGCTCTCATGCCCCGGATCAGCTGACGTGCCCCTGAGAAAATTCAAAAAGTGTGCAACACAGGGTAAATGAAAGGTGTGGGTACTAGTTGAGTACACTATGCTGTCGAGGTCAGTGCCCGTGGTTGAGGCAATGGACGGAGTTCAGGGATCCGAAAGTAAATGGGTACCGGGAATGAGATCCAAGCTGTAATCGAATCCAGGTGGCTATACAGACTAGCAAATTGAAAGTGGATAGTCATGGAAGAAGATTTCAGGTCACTGTGGAGAATCGAGCGGAAATATTGGGAAGCGCGTGATTCTGAAACCAAAGCGAGAGAAAATTTTGCAACACTGCCATGACGATTCTCACAGCTATATATTGACTGCTTTAGATTATTTTAGCAATTTGCCGCTTATTTTCTCCTAAAAAAATCTTACATCTAATATGAAACGGACGACAACACATAGAATAAGCAATACATGAATAAACTCGATTTGGTGCCATCCTGTTTGTCTAATTTTCTTATTTTGCTTTTTCTTTAAGTTAGTTTATTTTTCCTCTCCTCTTCTAAAATTTGTTTGGGGAGTGGTCTGAGCTAAAATATAATACAGAGGGCGTTAGCATAGGTACGCTCGTACTTTGATGAACGTCTTTTTAGGCTAGCGTGTTTGATCTAGATTAGGAAATTTGAGTATTGGTCGGCAAAGTCTTAAGGGAAATGGATTACGCCACGTAGAATACCTTAACCGATCTATACTCCGGGACGTTTCTCGCGTGGAGCAGTCCGCCAATTCAGTGCAAACCTGGTCATCTAGATTTCTTTTTTTTTTTGCTTTTTTTACGTTGGTTTATTTTTCCCCTCCTCTTCTTAAATTTGTTCGTAGAGAAGTGGTCCGAGCTAAAATAGAATACAGAGGGCGTTTGCATATTTACGCTCGTACTTTGCTGAAAGTTTTGTTTTTAGGCTAGTGAGTTTAATCTAGAATAGGAGAGTTGAGTATTCGTCATTAGAGTCTTAAGAGCTGTAGGTTATAGTTAGAGTAAGATAAGTTGAGAATAGGTTATTCGATTTTCAAAGGCTGTGGCCTAGGTCTAAGACCCGGGTAGTTGAAGTTATCATTAAGTTCAATAACGGAGATACTAGAGAATCGGTGATTTCTTTTGAAATTGTTTGGAGTTTCTGTTTGAATGTATGTATGTTTGATTTGAATAAATGGTATTACCAAAGGGCCTTACATCCGGTCCAGTTTTATTATTTGTTTCTCCAGTTTTACTTCTATCCCCTTCATCTTTTTGTATCGGGTCGAGCTTTATTTTCTTTTTTCCTTTCTTTCCTTCCTTTCCCTTCCTCTCTCGCTCCTAAAAGTAAATGTAAAAATTTAGAAGTTAACGTGAGTCAGGACTAAGTGTATTAACTTTAGGAGTTCAAAAATAGTACGAAAATGATTTTTTAATAGGTAGAGTACTGTAAAAGCTAGAAGCCAATTTTTTTATTTATCTTGAATTGAAGCATAAGCACATAATCATGCCTAGATTAAACGACAATGAGAATGGCGGATGATCGTAGGTTTTATTGAATATGTTAGATTGTTAGGTATCGAAATTCCAGTTTTGAAAATAGTTCCCCCAAATGTTGACAGGAGTGATCTTGTAATTAGCTGCTTCGCAAATAAAATGGTGGTGGGTGTTTTAGGTACAAAAATGAAGGATTTACGAAGTAAGGAAATAAGGTATTCACTACGTTGTTAGAAATTATAGGACTATGGCGCAAAACAGCATAAGTTTCGATATTAGGGAAGTAGAACTAGTAATAGCTTGACATATCGCCATCAATATTTTCATAGTTTTTTCTCTTTCTTTCTTATATATTTTTGTTATCAAAACGTCGAGCTAGTCGATAATTACCAGCAGATTGTAGGTCGATGATTAGGATAGTTAAAATTCAAACAGACACTAGTTACATCTCCGCTAAATACTACCAGGTGGATAGCTATTGAGAAGAAACAACAATAAGCCTCAGAGCTTGGGCAGAAGCAGTGGATTCCAGAGAAACCACTCAAAGCTGGTGGGGAGATGTTACGAGCAATCCTTGTTTCACACCCTACCACTTGGAAGGAACCCTCACAAATATTATCTACGAGAGACCATTAGAAAACGAAGAATTTATTTTGGGCACCGGGATAGATAAGCCCGCCACAAGTAAAGGTTTAAAGTTAGGGATAGTTGTGAAAAAAAGAAATTTCAGATGGTTTTTCCAATTGAAAAGTACTGTGTGAAGTAGAGTGATAATCAAAATGTATGTAACTAGTGCGTAAGCCTGGAGAGAAATTCACTTCTACACTACACCAAGGAAAGGAAAAAGCAACGGGAACAAATGGCTGTCAACTGTGATTCCTCCAACCTTGAAGCGCCATTGGACATCAAATCAGAGAAAATGTCATAGGGTCGCTTTAGGGTGCCACGAAATTTTGGATTTGTATGGGATCTTGTGGCGGTGACAGCTAACAGGATATCTACCAAGTATTGGGTCCACCAACAGAACAACACATCGCCTATATGCACCGTAAATTGCACAAAGGGTTAAGATATTTACATCCGATGGGAAAAATACATAGGGACATGAAAGGAGCGGCGTATCAGCACAGATTTTATCGACAAAAACTACAACAGCTGCAACTAGCAACGATGCTAGGGTCCATACGAGTTCAAAAAATGAAAATAAGCACAATCGACAGGAAGACCTTTCCTGCTGTAACACACTCATTCTGCTCACTTATTAACACTTCAAATTAATTGGAAATACCTTGTCTACGTATGACAAACTTACGGAAGTAACTGCGTATGATGAAATATGCGGACAGCCTTTCGTTTTATTTTTTAAATAAATTTTCGATAAATAAATAAACATTGGCAAATCCACAGGACCACACTGACAGAATTTCAGTCTCTTTGGCATTTTCACCATATGTACTAGACGAAGGGGAACTTACATTTCAATTGCCCGATATGACAACAGTTTGTGTGCCGCTGCTAGATCGCACACAGCCAAAAGAATGTTCATTTCCCCGACAAGAACTCAACGGATTCCCGTTTGAAACCAGTTGACGAAGGATCCGGGAAACAAGCAATCTCCCTCTTTAGCTAGGACGACCATTGGCGGCGACGGAAGAAAATGCTAATAAACATGGACGATACTGACCGATGATTTATCCCATCGAAGATTGCGGAAAGTTTTGAGTTGGTGGTGACAAGCCAGTATTTTGAATTTGTGGCGATCAATTTGATCATTTTGATTTGTGAATTATTACTTATGAACTTGGCTTGCGAGTAGCTTAGGGAATTCAATAATACTGAGCTTCTATCGAAAAGCTTATCCGAAGAGCTCCAGGTGGTTTCCTGGCTCATTTCATGATATTATCTCGTAATTTTTCCTGCCTCCCACCTTTGTTGGATTTTTAGTTCCGTGGATAGGTTGTGCCGTTTAATACTCTTGGCGTTTTGTTTCAGGTGTGGTAGTAGGTTGTGTTTTTAAGATTCATTTGGTGTCCTGATTTAGGCGTGGTAGCGGAATAGCTCCGGTAAACCGTTGACTCGTGGCACCCACGCCCGTCTCCGGCGAGCAATACTGAGGCCAACAGAGCCTTCAACCGGAGCACCCTCGAGGGAAGGGGAATAATTTTTAGACAAAAATTTTACAACCAAAGACTGTTGGTGATGGCTTTTAGCAAATTGATGAACGAACGCTTGGCTCAAAACGACCTGGCATGTAACACCAAGAGGCTTCATGACAAGACCAAGGAACACATGATGGGCGTTGAGACGATGGATATCCCAAAAACAGCATTGAGACCTGATATTGGTTTATATTCTACTAAAGAAATTGGATAAAACCACTCACGGCTTATATGAACAGTATCTGATGAATCTCAGATCATTACAAATTACCAAGTACCTGATAGAGTTCTTGGAGGCACGTTTCCCGTCCATTGAAGCCCTTAACGACAAAGTCATAGAAAAAGTCGAAATACTCACGAAAGGAATTCTACCTTCCTGGCGAACCCCGACAAATTGACGTGATATGTTTGTAAGCAGTCCCATCATCTATTTTCCTGCAAAGAATTTAGAGAACAATCGTTATCGCAACGACATGAATTTGCAAACAAAAATCAATTATGCCGCAATTGTCTCAAGCCTGCAAATCGAGCATCTGGCAGCACAGCTGGAGCGTGCATTAAATGCATGTTGAAGCAAAATACTTTTCTTCATTGAGACTTCGGAGAGCAAATGTTGAGAAATAGGCCATCAACCAATCCGGTTCCGAGGGGTCATCATCTGGAACAAAGACAGCGTTGATGACACAAATGGCATCAAACGGAGGGTCTTATGTACTGTTAGGCAAAATAGAAGTTGTAGTGTCAACCACTAACAGCCAACATATTAATTGCCAAGCAGTATTGAACTCAGGGTCCCAAATTAACTGCATAACTGAAAAGCTTGCCAATAAGCATAACCACAAATCAACCTGTACAGCATACGACAGTATTGATCGTAAACCACTGTACCAAATAATGCTTTGCTTTGGTATCCCCGCCAAATTAGTCCGTATTACAAAAATGACAAGTTCATTGACGACCTCCGCATCAAGAACCAACTCACCAACGCCTTTAACACAAATATTGGACTAAAGCAGGGAGATGGGCTGGCCCCATTACTATTCAATTTGGCTCTGTAGTTGTTCATAAGGGAGCTACATGTCGATACGCGAGGTACATTACTATACAAGTCGAGGTAAGTAGTAGCCTTTGCGGATGACATCAACATTTTCTCACGGTCATTAATAACTGCCAAAGAACTCTTCCTGAAACTCGACAGCGAAGCAAAACTAGTAGGGCTACAAATCAATGCAAATAAAACAAAGCTCATTACGTAGTCAAGGAAAAATACCTCAAATACACAAAATATCATATTTGGTGAATGCAGTATCGAAAATGTTAGTAAATTGGTGTATTTGGGTGCCAAAATAACAAAAACGGATAGTAAAAGAGACGAAATACACCGTAGAATACAACCGTAGAATACAGCCTGCAAATAATATATTTTATTCAGTTTTGATGATCTTGAAAACCAGCTGCATACACAGGAAAATAAAGTATTATGCTATGGGTGTGAAATATGGACCCTGACTCAAGGCAAATAATCAGAGCGAAGCTAGACGGAGACCAATGGCGAATTCGATACAACCATGAGTTGTATGAAATTTTTGACAAACCGGAGGTCTCAACGATTGTAAGACTGCGGAAGCTGCAATGGCCTGGCCACATAAATCGTATGGACGAAGAACGGATACCCAAAAAGGTATTCGTTGGGAGAGCTGAAGGCCGGAACACTAGTGGGAAACCGAGGAAACGCTGGTCTGACTCGGTTGACGAAGATCATTCATTCCTGCTTCGATTTTGAAATTGGAGGACGCGGTCAATAGACTGAGACTGTTGGAGGCGCTATTTGCAGGAAGTGAAGGCCCGAGAAGGGCTGAAGTGCTGAGAAGAAGAAGAAGAAAGTATTTGGACACAAGCGCTTGGGACTTGACTGTAAGCCTCAAATTAGCTGACCCACAACTCTCGAAGCTAGGTTCAATCATAATCCTGATCGATGCCGCACATTATTAATACATACTTCATAACAAGAGCATTAAACTTTTGCAAGATCTTCCCTTTCTCCAAAATATGGTTGGTTGGGTTACCGATTGAAGTATTACGTGACAGCAAAATCATAATACAGCATTATGCTACATCTGCACCCAAGAATCTGTCGACTTAAATGCACAAATGGAGCGATTTTGCCAACTCTAAACCATTGAAAATTCTCCCTCACAAACAACCAAAGGAAGGAAGTGTGAAAGGCTATTCAAAGAAACCACCAAAAGAACGACATTGGGCCTTTTTATTATGAAACTTTCGTTCTCCAAAGAACTCTCAGATTCAGGGGAGTCAAATAGGCTGGCACTTTGTCGATTTACTGCCATCAAACGAAAACTCCTATGTTATATAGTTATTTCATGAGTGACTACCCACTTTTAGGGCACATGAACGAGGTCCATAGAAAACGTATATCTGGTCCAAATTACTTTCTGTTGCATCATTCAGTTATCAAACAGGATAGAGATACCATGAAATTACAAGGGTAGTCCCATAAGAACTTAGCCTTAAAAAGAAAACCAAAAATTTTAGGAAGGGGACGACTGATTTCTCAACATGATATCCTCTTAGCTCTGTGCAATTGAACCAGCAATGCTCCAACTTCTTTAAGTCGCCTTGGGAATACGTTTTTTCGGGGTCTGCAAACTAGGCCTCCTCATTCGACTCAAGTCTCTGCCCGGCAAGTAACTTTTTCAAATTTGGAAATAAAAGGAAATCACACGGGGCCGAATCTGGATGGGGTTGCAGTTCATAGCAAAAAGATCTCAAGCCCTACAAACAGCAAACAAACTACCTAGAATTCCACCTATGCACACAGGTTCCCTAATAGATCAGCAACCCATAAACTTCAAGCTAGCAACTCTATACATGGATCTCTTCTAGATTAAAACAGCCATGGATAAATCAAAGACTAGCTACTATTAATGTGAAGTAGCTATCCGATATAAACATACGCTATCAAATCTTTCGTTCTCATCTATTAATTGAAGATATGGTACTTTCCAAGACAGTATGCCTAGTTTCACTATTTAGCAATAGAGGCTACTAAAACTCAGGATACTTCCTCACTGAATCATGAGACGGATATATATTTATATAAGACTGGCACCTACTTACTCCAGCCATACACCTTCACCAATTCAACACATGTACAATCATACCCAAGACACATACTCTCTCCCTGCAAACACCCTAGAAATCCACACCTCTCCTGGGCACACATTTTCTTATCACAGGCAGCCGCCAACACTAATCTGATACACACACCCACACACCCTTCCGGCAACCACCCAGGATATCCACACCTATTCCAGGCTAACAGCTTTTTATCCCAGGGAATACAAACCTAACACACACACACACGCCAGACATTCATCCAAGACAACATTTAAAGTTTTGTTGCGAATTCCGGCGTACCGACTCTCTCCCATTCGCAACTTCTAATTACCGCCGTAATATTTCCACATTCCTTTGGGCACTCCTACCTTTTCCTCTGTGTATTCATTTAATTTTATTAACATTCTTCCAATTTCCCTTCAATTTTTATTTCTTCATCATCACAATCCTACTCTTAAAATCATATAACATGTACTAATAATTTCAATTTTCCCACTAACATTCCATTTATTAATTCCCACTAACAAACTTCATTCACTACCTTTTCCCTAACAAAACCTAATTCCTTTCCTTCATACTAACTAATTCTGTTTACTAATTCCCACTAACAAATTTTATTTTTTATACTAACAAGAATTAATTCACGTTTCCCTACTAACAAAATTCAATCCCATGCCCAAATGCAACGTTCAAGTTGCTTATGAGATGAATGGGAGATCAACAATCCATGCCACCATTAGCTGCGTCGTGAGTTCTCGATCGAGGGTCTGCTGGAACCCTGAGTTCAAGTTCCCCTGGGCGCACGGAAGCACTCTTTTTGGGGTATCGGCAAAACCAATAGCTTCCGAAATGTGTATATGTGACACTTTGAATTCAACCAAGCGCTTCTTGGAGTGTTCAAATCGCCATATGTAAAACAATGGATATTATTGAGTTTGCCGATATGGACCAAAAGATGTGTGGGTAGCGGAATCGAAGTGTAATGAACTTCGATTACGTTACCCAGATGCGACAGCGGTAATTGGAGAGGAATTGAATTGCGGGATCGGATTGGATAAAAGTGAAAGTAAAATTAAGTGGTGAGGATGGAGGCAGTCAGATTTTGATTTGGAAAAGACGAGGAAGTTTTCGGAGTGGAATAAAATTGATTTTTGGGTAGTGGGTATTTGACTGTTAAGATAAAAATGAATTGTGTTTTGCGGTGCGGAATGGTGAATTTGTAAAAAAACGAGATTCCGGATTTGGTTTTATGAAGAAGAGGGAGTTTTTTTTGGGATAGAGTCTGATTTTGGAGTGGATAAATGATTGGTTTCGCAATAGTGACAGTGAAAAAGGGATGAATCTGTTTGAGGCGGAGGTGAACAGAAGAAAAAAAGACATACGTGTATTAAAAATTGCGAATTAAAGAAAAGAAAAAGAAAGAAAAAGAAGAATTCACAGGTTTATAGTTTGTCGTGAATATTATTATTGAATATTTTTGAAATGGAATATTAAAACAAGGAATTATAGTTGAGGTAGTAGTGCAGCTAATGAACTTCTAAGCAAAAGATAGTCCAAGTGGATACAGTGATTGGATTAAGAAAAAATAACGGTTAAAGAAAAATTAAGTGGCAAGTGCTAGCCTTAATAACAGCTGAATACTCAAGTGCCGGTACTCGTAAACTATAAAAAAAGGAAAAAACGCAAGAATAATATCTGTGGGCGGATTCCTTCTGGTAGATAAATTGAATTTGGAGGAATAATTGAAAATATACGTGAAGTAATTATTTCAACTTAATGGGGATAAGCTGCCGTACAGCGGATTAGTGGCTGCGTAAATTATAAAATTTAAAGTAAAGTTTATATTGTTGTTTTGTGGTTTTATGCTAACGTAAAGGAAAAGAAAACATAACGTAAAGCTCGTGAATTTAATCTGTTTCAGTGATTTTTTTTCAGTGCCCCTCCCTTCAGTTGCCGAGCACTCAGCAGCACCAATAGGGGTGAGTAATGCACATATTTTAGTTTTCTATATTAATTTTTTTTTCGATTTCTCTCCATAATAATTTTTGCCGAATTCTCTCAACAGTTTACAATTCAGAGGCTAGTTTTGTTTTACAATATTATTTTTTTTCACCAATTGTTGTTGTGTATTTTCTTAAATTGAAATAAAAATGGCCACAATGTATTAAGATAACAATTATTTTTCATTTCTCAATGTGACCTCCCCTTTCCCATCCTTTTCCCTTTGTGCTAGTGTTTATGTAAGGTGGCTCAGCAAGAGCAGAGGGTGTCCCGAAAGACCCACGACACGACTGAGCGCTAGCCGGCCTCAGTATGCCACCTCAGGCTACACACCTCTCTGCTAATTACTTAATGTCTGCAACTGCGGTGACTTCCGTGGTTGCAACAGATGGCGCACAACGTGGGGATTTTGATTTGGAAAAGGCGAGGAAGTTTTCGGAGTGGAATAAAATTGATTTTTGGGTAGTGGGTATTTGACTATTAAGATAAAAATGAATTGTGTTTTGCGGTGCGGAATGGTGAATTCGTAAAAAAACGAGATTCCGGATTTAGTTTTGTGAAGAAGAAGGAGTTTTTTTTGGGATAGAGTCTGATTTTGGAGTGGATAAATGATTGTTTTCGCAATAGTGACAGTGAAAAAGGGATGAATCTGTTTGAGGCGGAGGTGAACAGAAGAAAAAAGACATAAGTGTATTAAAAATCGCGAATTAAAGAAAAGAAAAAGAAAGAAAAAGAAGAATTCACAGGTTTATAGTTTGTCGTGAATATTATTATTTAATATTTTCGAAATGGAATATTAAAACAAGGAATTATAGTTGAGGTAGTAGTGCAGCTAATGAACTTCTTAGCAAAAGATAGTCCAAGTGGATACAGTGTTTGGATTAAGAAAAAATATCGGTTAAAGAAAAATTAAGTGGCAAGTGCTAGCCTTAATAACAGCTGAATACTCAAGTGCCGGTACTCGTAAACTGTAAAAAAAGGAAAAAACGCAAGAATAATATCTGTGGGCGGATTCCTTCTGGTAGATAAATTGAATTTGGAGGAATAATTGAAAATATACGTGAAGTAATTATTTCAAGTTAATGGGGATAAGCTGCCGTACAGCGGATTAGTGGCTGCGTAAATTATAAAATTTAAAGTAAAGTTTATATTGTTGTTTTGTGGTTTTATGCTAACGTAAAGGAAAAGAAAACATAACGTAAACGGTTCGCTGGCCACTACATGGACATAGATATTCGTCGCGAAATAGATGCCCGAAAGGAAAAACCTGGAGAGTCTTTCCAAATCTTTTTCGACGATATTATGGCCAAAGCGGTACGTCTGAAAAATCGCCTCTCCGACTGTGACCTTCAGCGCATACTCAGTCTGAACATGAGCCAGCGTCTGCGAGATCACTTGGCGGGAATTGATTTCTCTTCGGTACGGGAGCTTTCCCGGCGGTGTCGGGCCATAGAAGCTATCTGGTACCCTGATGGAATCCCAGAGCCACGAAGCACAATGCGTGGGATCCATAAACTTCATGAAGTCTCTTGGGAGGAGGATAATTGGCCTTCGGAAAATATGACGGGAAGGTCAAGACCAGCGCAACCGTATTCCCTTGATATACGACAAACTCGGCAGTATACTGAACAGGCTGAGTTCACACCCCGTGGACAATATCCCGAATTATCAGCGGTGGACTCGCAATTATCTGCAAGGAGTGCATGCGTAGCAAATAGACACGGTATATCAAAGATTTCTCATTCCACTGGCAGTAATCAAACACCATCACCCTTCCATAACGCTGATCTGTATGCCTCAGCTCCGATTCTTCAGCTTCTACGTGGCCCGGATACGAATTTAACGTCTGCTGGAATTGTCTAGACCTTGGACATACTTATCGGTATTGCCCTCAAGTAGTCCAGCGCAGATTCTGTTTTGGATGCGGAGCTCAAAACGTCCTTCGTCCCAACTGCCCTCATTGCCGTATGTCGGGAAACATCAGACGGGGTGTGCCGAATCAGGGGGACCAACCACACCCTCTGACGCCTGTCACCCCAATAACCTACGAGACCAGCGCCACCAATACAGACCCCAAGTTGAGACGCCGTCTATAGATGTTCGTGATCTTGTTTTCTCTGACGGTCTGAGCACCTCAGACCGTCAGATCCCAACTTCATCCGAAATAATGAAAAGACGGGCGATGATCGTGAATCACCCGCTAGTTTTAGAGCACGACCTTTTCGGGATCGCTTTCGAAGATCCTGGCGCCAGGCGTCTCTTGAAGCGGAAACAATAGGCCCTACACAGAGATTTCCGTCAAGGGTCGCAAATGGACGGGCTTGCTTGAAAGCGGAGCCAGTGTTAGTATTCTCGGAGCCGGAGCCTTGAACCTGCTGTCGGATTTGGGTTTGCATATGCATACCATGCATGCTCATGTTCAGACTGCATCAGAGCACAAGGATCCAGTTCTGGGATACGTCACCACATTGGTGCAATTTAATAAAACCACCAAATTGATGAGATTCCTAGTTGTTCCTTCCTTGACGCACGCAGTGTATCTTGGAATTGACTTCTGGGATCTCTTCAAAATAGCACCAATCCAGCTCAACGCTATCGAAACAGCCTCGGAACCTCTGAGCCCTGAATTTCATCTGCTGTCCCCAAAAGATCAGCAACGACTGGACTTCGTCAAACAACAGTTTCCATCGTATAATGAAAAAGGCTTGGGTAGGACCAGTCTCGAGTCTCATCACATCGACACTGGTTCCGCTCGACCCATCAAGCAGCGGCATTATGCTGTCTCGCCTGTTATACAGAAACTGTTGTATGACGAACTCGATCGTATGTTGGGTAATAGAGGAAAGCCAGAGTTCGTGGAGTTCTCCTATGACCCTTGTCAGGAAACCCGGCAAGGTGCGTTTATGCCTTGACGCTCGACGCCTCAACGAGGTGACCATTAAGGACGCCTATATGTTGTCACTGATTGAAGGTCTTTTGGCACGGTTGCAGAGTACCAGGTTCATTGCCAGCTTGGACCTGAAGGATGCCTTTTGGCAAATACCATTGGATGAGACAAGTAAGGAGAAAACGGCCTTTACTGTCCCTGGCAGGCCCTTGTACCATTTCAAGTTCATGCCGTTCGGTTCGCGTAATGCTCCCTAAACGATGTGTCGGTTGATGCATAAAGTAATACCGCATGAGCTGCAGGACAAGGTAATTGTTTACCTAGATGACCTCCTTGTTACAAGTTCAACATTTGATGAGCACTTGGAGCTCCTGAGTACTGTTGCTAAACTGCTCAGGGACGCTAACTTGACCATCAATGTTGAAAAAAGCAAGTTCGTCAAGAAGGAGATCAAATATCTTGGCTTCGTAGTGAGTGATGGTATCCTGCGCACCGACCCGGAGAAGGTTTCAGGTATAGTCTCCTATCCTGAACCCCGAACGGCCAAAGACGTGAGACGGTTCATGGGCATGGCAGGATGGTACAGGCATTTCATTCCAAACTTCGCCTCGGTTACGGCCCCTCTAACGGATTTGCTAAAGGGCAAACGTGCCTTCAAGTGGTCTGCTTCCGCCACTAGTGCCTTCAATAAAGTGAAGCAATTGTTGATTTCTGCTCCAGTGCTGGCCAACCCCGACTTTACGAAGCACTTCTATATCCAGTGTGACGCAAGTACAGTGGGTATTGGAAGTGTTTTGTTCCAGAAGGACGATGAGGGTGGAGAGCATTCAATCGCATATATGTCTATGAAGCTCAACGCTGCGCAACGTAACTATAGCATTACAGAATTGGAATGCTTAGCTGCGGTGCAGAGCGTAAAGAGATTCAGGGCCTATATCGAAGGGTTGCCTCTCACCATCATAACCGACCATGCCAGTCTTAAATGGCTGATGCAGCAGTCGGACCTTTCTGGTCGATTGGCTCGCTGGAGTCTGAAATAACAAGGGTTCAATTTCTAAATTGAACACCGGAAAGGTGCCCTTAACGTTGTTCCCGATGCGTTGTCAAGAACATGCTCGGAGGACGAGCGGGTAAACTCGATCATCCCCTGTCTCCCGGAGCACGGACACATTGGTGGTTCAATCCCGGAGTCTGCGTTTCAGGAGCCCGAATATGAGCATCTCAAGGAGCAAATCTTGAAACAACCCGATCAGTTTCAGAATTTGCACCTTGCAGATGGTCGAATCTATATAAGTACTGGTTCTCCTGTAACGTCGACTACTGATATTCCCAGAACAAAACTATGGGTTCCTGAGGGTCACCAACGAGCTCTCATAGTACGAGCTCATGACGATCCCCGGGGCTCTCATTGTGGAATTCGCAAAACAACTGAAGTTTCGCAAAGGTCTTATTATTGGCCTCGTTTGCGTCAAGGTGTGATTCAGCACATCAAGAATTGCCTGATATGCAAACAGGTCAAACCGGCAAATTCCACAATGAGACCCCTATGGGAGCATCACGAGACTCCAAACGACCTATGCAGCGCCTGTTTGTGGACTTCATGGGCCCATACCCTCGTTCAAAATCAGGGAATACCCAATTTTTCGTGGTCCTGGATCATTACACCAAGTTCGTATGGCTCAAGCCCATGACGAAAGCCACCGCAGAGTCAGTCGTGCGATATTTGGAGCGCAAAATCTTTCTGACCTTTGGAGTGCCTGAATGGCTTCACTCTGACAATGGGGTACAGTTCACCTCCAAGGTATTCAGCAAACTTATGAATGACTATGGAATGCAGCATTGCTTCACCCCATATCATTCACCGCAGGCGAATGCCTCAGAGAGGTCAAACCAGTCGACACTGAACGCAATTAGAGCCTATATAGGGTCTGATCACGGCAAGTGGGACGAGAATCTTCCAGCCTCATGTTTTGCCTTCCGCAAGGTGATTCATGAGTCCACGGGATATTCACCCTACTTTCTCATGTTCGGGTACCACCCTATCCAACATGGTTCCGAGTACGCCCTCCTCAGAAGCCTGACTGCCTTTGAGGATGGTGAGGTACAGCTAAGTGCTAACAGTGATCGACTGCAAGCTGTACAGGACCAAGTCAGATGCAAATTGCAAGAAGCCTACCAAAAGGGAGCTCAACGCTACAACCTTCGTGTTCGTCCTCGTGAGCTACTCCAGGGTCAGAAGGTTTTCGTGCGTAATTTCACTGTGAGCAACGCCGCAGATCGCCTTGCAGCCAAATTCGCTCCACGATTCACTCCTGCAGTGGTCCGGCGTCGTATTGGGCAAGTGGCATATGAGCTTGAGGATGAATCCGGTAAGCTGCTTGGGACCTTTCACGCCAAAGACATCCGATCTGATTCATGATTACCCCTGCCGACCTTCTTTGTTTGCCCGGTTGAATGAGACACTCAGGGTCTGGGTCGTCCCCACGATTGTTGCGAATTCCGGCGTACCGACTCTCTCCCATTCGCAACTTCTAATTGCCGCCGTAACATTTCCACCTTCCTTCGGGCACTCCTACCTTTTCCTCTGTGTATTCATTTAATTTTACTAACATTCTTCCAATTTCCCTTCAATTTTTATTTCTTCATCATCACAATCCTACTCTTATTTCCAACTAAAATCATATAACATATACTAATAATTTCAATTTTCCCACTAACAACATTCCATTTATTAATTCCCACTAACAAACTTCATTCACTACCTTTTCCCTAACAAAACCTAATTCCTTTCCTTCATATTAACTAATTCTATTTACTAATTCCCACTAACAAATTTTATTTTTTATACTAACAAAAATTAATTCACGTTTCCCTACTAACAAAATTCAATCCCATGCCCAAATGCAACGTTCAAGTTGCTTATGAGATGAATGGGAGATCGACAATCCATGGCACCATTAGCTGCGTCGTGAGTTCTCGATCGAGGGTCTGCTGGAACCCTGAGTTCAAGTTCCCCCGGGCGCATGGAAGCACTCTTTTTGGGGTATCGGCAAAACCAATAGCTTCCGAAATGTGTATATGTGACACTTTGAATTCAACCAAGCGCTTCTTGGAGTGTTCAAATCGCCATATGTAAAACAATGGATATTATTGAGTTTGCCGATATGGACCAAAAGATGTGTGGGTAGTGGAATCGAAGTGTAATGAACTTCGATTACGTTACCCAGATGCGACAGCGGTAATTGGAGAGGAATTGGATTGCGAAATCGGATTGGATAAAGGTGAAAGTGAAATTAAGTGGTGAGGATGGAGGCAGTCAGATTTTGATTTGGAAAAGACGAGGAAGTTTTCGGAGTGGAATAAAATTGATTTTTGGGTAGTGGGTATTTGACATAATAAAAATGAATTGTGTTTTGCGGTGCGGAATGGTGAATTCGTAAAAAAACGAGATTCTGGATTTGGTTTTGTGAAGAAGAGGGAGTTTTTTTTGGGATAGAGTCTGATTTTGGAGTGGATAAATGATTGGTTTCGCAATAGTGACAGTGAAAAAGGGATGAATCTGTTTGAGGTGGAGGTGAACAGAAGAAACAAAGACATACTTGTATTAAAAATCGCGAATTAAAGAAAAGAAAAAGAAATAAAAAGAAGAATTCACAGGTTTATAGTTTGTCGTGAATATTATTATTGAATATTTTCGATATGGAATATTAAAACAAGGAATTATAGTTGAGGTAGTAGTGCAGCTAATGAACTTCTTAGCAAAAGATAGTCCAAGTGGATACAGTGTTTGGATTAAGAAAAAATATCGGTTAAAGAAAAATTAAGTGGCAAGTGCTAGCCTTAATAACAGCTGAATACTCAAGTGCCGGTACTCGAAAACTATAAAAAAAAGGAAAAAACGCAAGAATAATATCTGTGGGCGGATTCCTTCTGGTAGATAAATTGAATTTGGAGGAATAATTGAAAATATACGTGAAGTAATTATTTCAACTTAATGGGGATAAGCTGCCGTACAGCGGATTAGTGGCTGCGTAAATTATAAAATTTAAAGTAAAGTTTATATTGTTGTTTTGTGGTTTTATGCTAACGTAAAGGAAAAGAAAACATAACGTAAAGTTCGTGAATTTAATCTGTTTCAGTGATTTTTTTCAGTGCCCCTCCCTTCAGTTGCCGAGCGCTCAGCAGCACCAATAGGGGTGAGTAATGCACATATTTTAGTTTTCTATAATAATTTTTTTTTCGATTTCTCTCCATAATAATTTTTGCCGAATTCTCTCAACAGTTTACAATTCAGAGGCTAGTTTTGTTTTACAATATAATATTTTTTTTCACCAATTGTTGTTGTGTATTTTCTTAAATTGAAATAAAAATGGCCACAATGTATTAATATAACAATTATTTTTCATTTCTCAATGTGACCTCCCCTTTCCCATCCTTTTCCCTTTGTGCTAGTGTTCATGTAAGGTGGCTCAGCACAAGCAGAGGGTGTCCCGGAAGACCCACGACACGACTGAGCGCTAGCCGGCCTCAGTATGCCACCCCGGGCTACACACCTCTCTGCTAATTACTTAATGTCTGCAACTGCGGTGACTTCCGTGGTTGCAACAGTTTGTTTTGAATAAGTAGGTTAAAAACCGCTTTATCAACCTACTGATGTTCATACTAACAAGTAGTAATTCATAAAAGCTTATTAACCTGTAACTGGCTATCCTGAATTGCATTTGTTACTTGGTTCTATAGTACTCACTAACCCATAATTGAGTTTTTTTTGTTTTTGTTTTTTTTTTTTGTTTTTTTCTTCCTTCAGTACTGCAGCCCCTTGCGCCCTTCTTGGTCATATGTATCGACACTCGAGATGGTGATTTGTTCAGTAACCATGTCTTTTCCAAGAGTCCATCCACCCAGCTGCAATGCATCCTGATTTGAAGCGAGTACGTGCATAAGCTGAACGCGATGATACTACAGTCCGTTTGAAGAAGGACTTGAAACAAATCTCACTGAAGAAATTTAGCCAGGAACCTTCAGCTAACGGGTTTGTATTTCATTACCTGTGATTCCTTAGTAACTCAGAGATTTACGACGTATTTTCTTGTTCACTTACTATTTGCTTTGCTTTGACATTGAAAAATTGAACTACTAAAATAGAATTTATGCACACAATACATTTTTAATGCTCACTTACCTTTAATTTATTTCAATTTCAAAGTTTTGGCCTACGGAGGTTTAAGATATCTTCCATTTTTTTTTTTGGCTCCATGAATTTAAATATCGAGACTCCTAACCCGTATATTTCTGCTTTCTTTGAGGAAAATTGTATTGTTGTAATTACATTTCCTTCATTTGCCCTTCGTTTTGAGAGTAAACAGTACTGATATATAAATACTTTTAACAATTGAAAATTATAAGCACTGTTTGCACATGTTCAATAGAATTCAGTGAGTTCGATTTTCATAATTTAAGTATTGTATAAATAACTACAATAATGGTATAACGGTTCAAGTGACGATGTTTTGGCAATTTATCCCAGGATATCCGATATTGTCCGCTGTGCACTCAAATATTAGCGTCCTCGCCCACAGCAATCCCGGGACCTACAGTGAATAACAAGTTTCCAATTTGCAAGCGCCTTTCAATAAATCGATAAATTCATCGAAAGTAACACAATACCTTGTCGACGGTGACCACAACACCATAAAGTGATGAATGAATAACACATGAGAGTTTTGCCTATATATAGGGTTTTCCAATAAGAGGTGTTATTTTGATATTGAAAGAAAAATGCCATTTTTTAATATAAATGATCGGATGTTTATTTCATTATAAGCCACTCTATATATGGCTTCTTCACTTTCTCGTCAAAAAGTTGGACCAAAAAAGCCAGTTATATGAGCGATCCATGAAGAAGCCTAAGGAAAACCAATCTATACAATCTTTTCTGGTCTTCTTAGAGTTCCGATTCCAATCGTTTGAGGCAATCCGCCAGAAGGAAAAATCGAGCACTGCAAAGGCACTAACCTCAACAACATCTAACAACAGAAGGACATCATGCATAATTTGCCAGCAAGCAGTATATCCATTATACGCTTGCAAACAGTTCTTGCAGACGTTGGCCGCAACCAGATTGGAGTGTATCCAAAAACACAGATTGTGTGTAAATTGTTTGCGAGTTGGGCACAAGGCAGGTGCCTGCACATTGCGAGCTTGTAGTAAGTGCACCTGAACCCAGCTCAGAGTAATGAAGCCAAAAAGTATACCCCCAAGCCAAAAAATATACCCCAAGCCAACTCAGCAAGAAAGGCAGATCGTCAAGCTTTCTTCCCTTGCAGCTTATTCTAACCATGAGTGCCATAGCTGCATACTCTTTGGTACAACAAAAGTACTAGTCAATGTTTGCATTGGGGGGACCATTGCGTGCAGGACATTGCTAGATTCCGACTCTCAGGTGAATTTGGTGAAGGAGAGACTGGTAAGGCGA
This sequence comes from Odontomyia ornata, assembly GCA_963969285.1. Classification (NCBI taxonomy): domain Eukaryota; kingdom Metazoa; phylum Arthropoda; class Insecta; order Diptera; family Stratiomyidae; genus Odontomyia; species Odontomyia ornata. The sequence continues at coordinate 60,520,081 of OZ017743.1, read as the reverse complement.
CTCGGTGTGTCTACTAAAAAGGTAAACTTGCAGATTGAGGGAATTAGAGGAGCATCGAGAAGCGCCAGGCAACGAATCAATCTAGAGGTCCGATCTCGACTCACGCAGTTTTCACCAAGAATTGAAGCGTTTATTCTGCCTGAAATTGTATCCAAGCAACCAGCTCAGCACGTGGATATCAGCTCTTGGGAAATCTCTTCAACTGTATCGCTCGCAGACCCTACATTCAATCAACCAGAGCACGTGGACTTACTTTTGGGAGGTGAATTTTATCATGAACTCATAACTTCAGGTCTGTTAAAGCTATCTGTAGCTACTCCCATTCTTCAAAATACAGTATGGATGGATAATGTCCAGAAGAGTCAATCAGGAGCATGTGAGTCATGCTACATGTGGTGCTTTCACTGCTGAAGAGGAAATCGCCAAGGAGCTGGTAGAGCGACTTTGGAGGATCGACAAGAGAATCTTGGAGGCTAGCATTCTTTGTGGAGCTCCGCCCCCACGTGCCCGAGGAAATTCAACTATCATACCGTTTCCGTCCCGGTAAAACCTTGGCAGGCCTTGGAGTGCGTTCGAAGTTCGCACCATTGGGTTAGTGGTGTAGGTTCGGTTGAGACGGACTCCCAATTAGCGCTTGTCTGGCTCTGAGCACTTGTTGGCTTGTGCCAACCCTCGCATGGCCTCCCTGCTCTGCAAAGATAACCATGGGACCAAAATGGCGACTAAATCAAAAGACCGAAAACATCCAAAAAAAGAAACGAAAAATAATAACAACGACGACGCAACCAGCGGTTGCAGCAACGGTGTTAACAGTACATCGAGGGCGGTACTAACCATGACAAAAACGAAGAATAACACAATGACAGTGAAGACAGATGAAAAACGGAGAATAGCAGACAGTCTGGTCCAGACTGAGATCCCTGCGGAGCTCGGGCGCAGCAAAAAAATTAAGCGAATGCCAGAGCGTCCTATTAAGGAAAAGCGGGAAACTCTGCACGATTCTACAGGTATTCGAGCGATTGAAGATAACATAAAGCCCATCGAAAATTTGATTGTCACTGCTGCGATCGTTACCAAAGCGACCGATGCAAGGATCGCAAATCCCGACATAGCAAAGAAACATCCTGAAGCCAACGAGGAGATTACGGCACGAAAAGCAACGTAAGGCCAGAAAAATTAAGCGACGTTGTGCGATTGCACCGCCAACGTTGAAAATGTGGCGGAGGTACAGCACTCGGAAACGGAACGCGATAACCTCTCCCAAGGATGGTTGCAAGGTACGATTGCGGCCCAGCAATGCAAAGAAGAAAGACTACTCCGAAAAGCGGGAGATGTTCTGAAAAGAATACAATCTGCATGCGACTCCCCAGAAATCAGCAAAGCAGCAAAGGCAGGGCTCCTTGAACTAGAGGAGCTCCTAGATCGCATAGGGCACTATCGGAGGAGCTGGTTAAGGGCCGAAGACGAATAGAAGGCTAAAGAGGCGCTTGGGGCGAAATCTAAAGGCGACATGCGGATAGCTCCACCATTAAAAGTCAATAAAAGAATGGCGTCTAGCCCAATCGAAGGAGATCGGGATAAAAGAAGGAAGGAAGAGACACTTGATGGGTGTGGAGCACCTGATCTCGAATTTTAGACAGTGCCTGCAAAAGGAGCGAAGAAAGACGCAAAGAAACTCCTCCAAAAAAAGCCAGAAAGTAAAGTTTGCGCGGGCGCCCAATCAGAAAAAGGACCTGATGCAGAACAGGAGAGGCAGAAGCCTCAACGAAGACCCCATTGGGAGCAGAGGCCGGCAATAAAGAAGCATTCTGCGACGCAGTAAAGAAAATCCTCGGCAAAAGCGCAACTATAGCCCCGCTCGAGCCGATGGCAACGAACGAAATACGAGACATTGACTGCGTGACAGATCTGGCCGAGGTAGAAGAGGCCATCAAGAGGGAGTTCCCTAGCGTGGGAAGGATCAAAGCGAGACTGACACCAGAAAACAACAGGGGACAACGCACGGCCATAGTTGACTTGACCGAAAAGGACGCCGAACAATTCCTGAACAAGGACAAAGTACGAATTGGGTGGGTTGTCTGTAGGATACGGCGAAGAGCAACGCCTCTTTAAAGTTTCAAACGCCTTGGTTATGGTCACACTACACAAGAATGCAAAGGACCCGATAGGAGTTCCCTATGTTACAAATGCGGTGAATTGGGGCATGAAAGAAAATAGTGTACGAAGGGGGCATACTGTATTCTTTGCAAGGATGCTGATCCAAAATCTGATTTTGGACACATCTTGGGATCAGGAAAATGCCGGGTGTTCCAGGAAGCCCTTGCTAAGGCCAAATCAGAAATTCGATGACCCGCATCCTGCAGCTGAATCTACACCGCAGTTCAACCGCCCAAAATCTGCTTGAGCAGTTTGCGAGGGACACGAAAGCCGACTTGTTGCTGCTGAGTAAGCAACTCCATAATAAAAGTCCTGCATTATAGTATTCTGATGAAACTGGTACTGCCGCCATCTGTGTTCCGAACAGTGACTTTCAAGCGGAGAGTTGTGGATGGGGGGATGGTTTCGTGTGGATTCGGTGCTCAGGGACCACCTTCTTTAGTGTGTACCTAACGCCTACCGAATCGATATCATCTTTCCAAAGCCAAGCTTCAGGCTTTGGAGGGCACTGTCTTGAACGCAGAGGGCAAAGTGCTCGTTGGGGGCGACTTCAACGCTAAAGCGATCGAATGGGGCATGCCTCAGATGGATCCGCGGTGAAAAATAATCCTGGGAATGGAGGCCAGGACGGCCCTAGTCGTACTAAAATCCGGAGATACGCTGACTTTCCGCCGTATTGGCTGTGAGGGAACCATACCGGACGTGGCATTTGCCTCGGAGTCCGTAGTACGGAGGATACACAACTGGAAAGTATTAGAGGACTACTCAGCCAGTGATCATCAGTGCATTCTGCTTGAGATAAGTGATGCTGTCCCCCGACGTCCGTGCCCTCGGCATTCTAGAACTGGATGGAACATCGGAAGGATGGACGTCGAGAGGTTTGTCAAGGTGCTCACAGCAGATGAGCCGTTGCAGGGAGTTTCAGAGGGGACGGAATAACTGGCAGCTCAAGACGTGGTGAACTCTACTATGAGCATCATTACGACTGGTTGCAAAGCTTCTATGCCCCATCGAAGACCCCGGCACGGCAAGCCCCTAGTGTACTGGCGGTCCACTGAAATCGCTGAAAAGCGAAGAGAGTGTCACAAGCTTCGACGTGAGGCTCAGTGGGCCCGGAGCCGGGCCGAGGCATGCACCTGGATGGCAGCATATAAGTCGGCCAGGAAATGCCTTCGTAAACTGATCAACAGGGGGAATGACGGTCGACCCTAGAGGGGGAATGCCGGTCGACCCCACGGGGGAATGCCGGTCGACACCCCGCAGGGGGAGTGCCGGTCGACAAGAGCATTCTTGGAGGCTAGCATTCTTTGGGGAGTTACGCCCCCACGTACCCGAGGAAATTCCCGCAGGGAGAATGCCGGTCGACAAGAGCATTCTTGGAGGCTGACATTCTTCGGGGAGCACCACCCCACGGACCCGAGGATATGGGGGGCAACGTGAGGATCCCTGTTGGGATGACAGGTAACGACTCTGATTGGATCTGGACTTCGCTTTGGACAACGAACTGGAAATGACGCTTTGGGCTGGCGTATGTGATGGTTTGTACCTTGTTGCTTTGCACAGTAGCGCCGAGGTGAAACTCGTGTTTGAACGGCTCCAATTCAACTATCATACCGTCTCCGTCCCGGTTAAATCTTGGCAAGCCTCGGAGTACGTTCGAAGTTTGCACCATTGGGTTGTTGGTGTAGGTTCGGTTGAGACGGACTCTGGCTCTGAGCACTTGTGGCTCTGAGCACTTGTGCCCATAAGGGCTTGTGCCAACCCTCGCATGGCCTCCCTGCTCTGCAAAGATACCCATGGGACCAGAAAGTTGACTACACACACGAACGGAGATAGTGGCTCCGAGGGGGGACCCAACATAACGGGAGCAAACAAAATCAAAAGATCAAAAATATCCAAAAAACTAAACAAAAAATAATAACGACGACGCAACCAGTGGTTGCAGCCACGATGTTAACAGTACATCGAGAGCGGTACTAACCGCGACAAAAAAGAAGACTAACACAACGACAGTGAAGACGGACGAAAAACGGAGAATAGCTGACAGTCTGGTTCAGACTGAAATTCCTGCGGCGTTCGGGTGCAGCAAAAAAATGATGCGAACGCGCGAGCGTCCTATTAAGGAGAAGCGGGAAACTCTGCAGGACGCTTCAGGTGTTCGAGCGGTGGGAGATAACATAAAGAGCACCGAAAATTCGATTGTCACTGCTGCGATCGTTACCGAAGTGACCGATGCAAGGGTCGCAAATCCCGACATTGCAACGAAAAATTTAGAAGCCAACGAGGAGATTGCGGCACGAAAAGCAAAGAGTGACCAGACACCACGTGATTGCACCGCCAACGTCGAAAATGTGGCGGAAGTAGAGCACTCGAAAACGGAACGCGATAACCTCTCCCAAGGATGGTTGCAAGGTACAATTGCGGCCCAGCGATACAAAGAAGAAAGACTACTCCGAAAAGCGGGAGATATTCTGAAAAGAATAAAATCTGCATGCGACTCCCCAAAAATCAGCAAAGCAGCAAAGGCAGGGTTCCTCAAACTACCGGAGCTCCTAGATCGCATAGGGCACTATCGGAGGAGCTGGTTAAGGGCCGAAGACGAACAGAAGGCTAAAGAGGCGCTTGGGGCGAAATCTAAAGGCGACATGCAGATAGAATGGCGTCTAGCCCAATCGAAGGAGATCGGGATAAAAGAAGGAAGGAAGAAGCACTTGATGGGCGTGGAGTACTAGGTCAGGGGTTCCAGACAGTGCTTACAAAAGGAGCGAAGAAAGCGGCAAAGAAACTCCTTCAAAAAAAGCCAGAAAGTAAAGTTCGTACGGACGCCCAATCACAAAAAAGACCTGATGCAAAACAGGAGAGGCAGAAGCCCCGACGAAGACCCCGGCAGCAGGCACTGCTTGTAAAGCCCCAAGATGACCGATCCTACGCGGAGGTACTGTGGGACATCAGGGGAAACGTAAGGCCCGAAGACACCAATACTATCATTAAAGTCGTACGACCAACGCGATCGGGCCACATACTGGTCGAATTCGGAGCAGAGGCCGGCAATAAAGAAGCATTCTGTGACGCAGTAAAGAAAATCCTCGGTGAAATCGCAACTATAGCCCCGCTCGAGCCGATGGCAACGATCCAAATACGAGACATTAACTGCGTGATAGATCTGGCCGAGGTAGAAGACGCCATCAAGAGGGAGTTCCCTAGCGTGGGAAGGATCAAAGCGAGACTGACACCAGAAAACAACAGGGGACAACGCACGGCCATAGTTGACTTGACCGAAAAGAACGCCGAACAATTCCTGAACAATGGCAAAGTACGAATTGGGTGGGTTGTCTGTAGGATACGGCGAAGAGCAACGCCTCTTTAAAGTTTCAAATGCCTTGGTTATGGTCACACGACACAAGAATGCAAAGGACCTGATAGGAGTTCCCTATGTTACAAATGCGGTGAATTGGGGCATGAAAGAAAAGAGTGTACGAAGGGGGCATACTGTATTCTTTGCAAGGATGCTGATCCAAAATCTGATTTTGGACACATCTTGGGATCAGGAAAATGCAGGGTGTTCCAGGAAGCCCTTGCTAAGGCAAAATCAGAAATTTGATGACCCGCATCCTGCAGCTAAACCTACACCGCAGTACAAGCGCCCAAAATCTGCTTGAGCAGTTTGCGAGGGACATGAAAGCCGACTTGTTGCTGCTGAGTAAGCAACTCCATAATAAAAGTCCTGTATTATGGTATTCTGATGAAACTGGTACTGCTGCCATCTGGGCTCGGAACAGTGACTTTCAAGCAGAGAGTTGTGGACGGGGGGATGGTTTCGTGTGGGTTCAGTGCTCAGGGATCACCTTCTTTAGTGTTTACCTAACGGCTAACGAGTCGATATCACCTTTTCAAAGCCAAGCTTAATGCTTTGGAGGTCGCTGTCTCGAATGCAGAGGGCAAAGTGCTCGTTGGGGGCGACTTCAACGCTAAAGCGATCGAAGGGGGCATGCCTCAGATGAATCCGCGGGGGAATCCTGGAAAAAGCGGCCAGGACGGCCCTGGTCGTACTTAAATCCGGAGATACGCCGACTTTCCGCCGTATTGGCTGTGAGGGAACCATACCGGACGTGACATTCACCTCGGAGTCCGTAGTATAGAGGATACACAACTGGAAAGTATTAGAGGACTACTCCGCCAGTAATCATCAGTGCATTCTGCTCGAGATAAGTGATGCTGTCTCCCGACGTCCGTGCTCTCGGTCTTCTACAACTAGATGAAACATCGGAAGGATGGACGTCGAGAGGTTCGTCAAGGTTCTCACAGCAGGTGAGCCGCTGCAGCGAGCTTCGGAGGGAATGGAAGAACTGGCAGCTCAAGACGTGGTGAACTCTACTATGAGCATCATTACGACTGCTTGCAAAGCTTCTGTGCCCCATCGAAGACCCCGGCACGGCAAGCCCCCAGTGTACTGGTGGTCAACTAAAATCGCTGAAAAGCGAAGGGAGTGTCACAAGCTTCGACCTGAGGCTCAACGGGCGCGGAACCGTGACGAGGCATGCAACGAGGTGGCAGCATATAGGTCGGCCAGGAAATGCCTTCGCAAACTGATCAACAGTAGCAAGGCTCGCTGCTGGCAAGACCTAGTGGACAATGTGAAAAAGGATCCGTAGGGCCTAGGCTACAAGCTGGTCTTGCGGAAGCTTGGTGCCCTACGGAAGCCTTACATGCATGACGCGGAAAAGATGGACGCGATAGTGCGGGGACTCTTCCCCACCCATCCCGTCCGTGTTGACGCTGTCCATGGTGAAACAGCAGTACAGTGCCCACTCTTCACACAGCTGGAACTGGAGGCGGCAGTCCTCTCCTTGAAAACGAGGAAGGCTCCAGGTCCATATGGTGTTCCACTTGAGGTGTTGCCGCTCGTCCATCACCAATGTCCTGATTTGCTGCTCAGCACATTCAACGCTTGCCTACGGGACGGGGTTTTCCCGGTACGATGGAAGGTGGCGAGGCTCGTGCTGATCAGCAAGGGGAAGGGAAACTCCGAATCGCTGTCTGCATACCGCCCGTTATGCATGCTAGACACGGCTGGGAAAGTGCTAGAGAAACTCATCAAGGGAACGACGCAATTCGTGCTGCTGGGCACCTATCTCCCGGGCAGTATGGCTTTAGAGCAGTACGTTCTACCATTGATGCGATTGCAAAAGTGGTTAACGCGGTCCAAAATGCAGAGGCATATAGTCGCACCAAGCGACGGTTCGTCCTGTTGGTGACACTCGACATCAGGTATACCTTCAATTCCGCTAGATGGGTGGATGTTCTGGATACCCTGGAAAACTCTTCTCAAGTTCCAGAATATCTAATGCGGCTTTTGAGGAACTACCTGAAGGACCAAAGCCTGCTCTACGGTATGCTAATGCGCCAAGTGAGGGACTGGATGACTGCTCGTGGCCTGAGTTTAGCACTGGAGAAAACCAAAGTCATCTTGACAAAAAAGAGAATCCCTAGAGTCAGGATGATCAGTATTGGAGACATACAAATCGAATCGAAGCCAGTGGTGAAGTACCTGGGGCTACTGATCGTATCGAAGATGAGTTTCTCTGAGCAAATCAGGGCAACGGCTGAGAAGGCTGCTTCGGGAATATCGGCTCTGAGTCGACTTATGGCCAACGTAGCGGGACCCAGCCCATCAAGAATACGCCTCTTGATGAGTGCTGTAGGGTCAGTGCTACTGTACGGAGCAGAGGTATGCGGCGACGCTCTCAGCAAGGAGGTATACCGAAAATGTTTGTCACAGGTGCAGAGAAGAGGCGCACTGAAAATTGCATCTTCGTATCCAACAGTCTCCGACTCGGCGGCGAGAGTTATTGCAGGCGTGATATCTGTCGCCCTCCTTGCTAGAAAGCGCCGTACGATTTACCTGCACTGAAACGAGGATGCGAGGGAAATAGTTGTCCGCGAGGAGAGACAGCGCTTCCTCAACGATTGGCAGCAGTCTTGGGTGAATTGCACGATGGGAAGGTGGACTGCACGCCTCATCCCGGATGTGAGACCGTGGCTGAATCGAAGGCATGGTGAGACTGACTTCTATCTGACCCAGCTTTTGAGCGGGCATGGGTGTTTTCAGTCTTACCTGCTCAAGATCGGTAAGTCACGGTCTCCCGACTGTCGGTTTTGCCCAAGAGAGGAGGACAATGCCTGTCACACAGTTTTTGCGTGTACAAAATGGGTCAGGCTGCAAAAGGAACTCTACAGGGAGACGGGAGAGCTCACCCCGGATAATAAAGCTGCGGTGATACTCAAATTGGTTGACAAATGGAATCAGGTGGCACATTATGCTTGGGCAGTCCTAAAATATGAAAGGGGCTCACATTGGCCGGGGCGCTGGGGCTGGGGGATCGCTCTTCTGGCATTTCCTCTTCCCCTCCCGCTGGGAAAGGGATTCCCCAGCTTGAAGGCGCCCCATGACGTAACAAAAAGAGACCTGGCCCGAAGTAATGTGTCAAACGATTCCAGGCTGGGTTCGCAGGTTGACAGGGGAGTTTTTAGTGGGTATTCCAGTCGCGATGGGAGTCCCACACTCTGTGAATAAATAGCATTCACCTCCCAACCACAAAAAAAAAGCTAATCAACAGTAGCAAGGCTCGCTGCTGGCAAGATCTAGCGGACAATGTGAACAAGGATCCGTAGGGCCTTGGCGACAAGCTAGTCATGCGGAAGCTTGGTGCCCTACGGAAGCCTTGCATACATGACGCGGAAAAGATGGACGCGATAGTGCGGGGACTCTTCCCCGCCCATTCCATCCGTGTTGACGCTGTGCATGGGGAAACAGCACTAGGGTGCCCACTCTTCATACAGCTGGAACTGGAGGAGGCTGTCCTCTCATTGAAAGCGAGGAGTGCTGCAGGTCCCGATGGTGTTCCAGCTGAGGTGTTGCCGCTCGTCCATCACCAGTGTCCTGACTTGCTGCTCAGCACATTCAACGCTTGCCTACGGGACGGGGTTTTCCCGGTACGATGGAAGGTGGCGAGGCTCGTGTGACATCCCATATATTGAAATTGGAAAGAGTATGAAAAACGGCAGTTTTTGAGGAACGCGCCCTTGCAATCCGATCGTTTTTTGAGGAACTGCAGAATATCGTTGTAGTGAAGATCTTTGATTTTTTTATGTTCCTGAGTACAATAAGAGCGCGATTTTGATATTCAGGCACTTCCGGCTCGCGTTTCCGATGATTTTACAGCTGTATGGTTTCGGAATCAAAAGTATCCCAACCACGCAAAAACCTGCTATTGCAGATATCGCGAAGCTGCCTGAATGCAATTTTATTGAATTCTACTCATCACTAGCTTTCGTTTGACACGCTTTATATTGAAATTGGAGAAAGTATGAAGAACGGCCGATCTTCCAGCAACGTACTTCGTGAAATCCGATCGTTCCCCGAGGACCTCCAGAATATCGTTGTTGTGAAGATCTTTAACTTTATTATGTTCCTGAGTACAATATCAGCGCGATTTTGATATTCAGGCACTTCCGACTCCCGTTTCCGATGATTTTGCAGCTGTATGCTCTCGGAATCACAAGTATCCCAACCACGCGAAAACCTGCAATTGCATTGATCGCGAAGCTACCTGAATGCAATTTCATTGAATTCTACTCATCACCAGCTTGCATTTGACTGCCCCTATATTGAAATTCGAGAAAGTATGAAGAACGGCCGTTTTTCCAGCAACGCACTCCTTGCAATCCGATGGTTTTCCGAGGAGCTCCAGAATGTCGTTGTAGTGAAGATCTTTAATTTTTTTATGGTCCTGAGTACAATATCAGCGCGATTTTGATATTCAGGCACTTCCAACTCCCGCTTCCGATGATTTAGCAGCTGTATGCTCTCGGAATCAAAAGTATCCCAACCACGCAAAAAACTGCAATTGCAGATAGCGCGAAGCTGCCTGAATGTAAATTTATTAAATTCTACTCATCACTAGCTTTTGTTTGACACCCCATATATTGAAATTGGAGAAAGTATGAAGAACGGCCGTTCTTCCAGCAACGCACTCCTTGCAATCCGATTGTTTCCCGAGGAACTTCAGAATATCGTTGTAGTGCAGATCTTGAATTTTTTTATGTTCCTAAGTACAATAACAGCGCGATTTTCATATTCAGGCACTTCCAACTCCCGTTTCGGAAGATTTTACAGCTGTTTGGTTTCGGAATCAAAAGTATCCCAACCACACAAAATAGTGCGATTGCAGATATCGCGAAGCTATCTGAATGCACGTTTATTGAATTCTACTCATCACTAGCTTTCATTTGACACCCCATATAATGAAATTGGAGAAAGTATGAAAAACTGCCGTTTTCCCAGCAACGCAATCCTTGCAATCCGAAGGTTTTCCGAGGAACTCCAGAATATCGTTGCAGTGAAGATTTCTAATTTTTTTATGTTCCTGAGTAAAATAACAGCATGATTTTGATATTCAGGCACTTCCCACTCCCGTTTTCGATGATGTTACCGCTGTATGGATTCGGAATCAAAAGTATCCCAGGCAAAAAACTGCAATAGCAGGTATCACGAACCACGCAAAAAACTGCAATTGCAGGTATCGCAAAGCTGCCTGAATGCAATTTTGTTGAATTCTACTCATCACTAGCTTTTGTTTGACACCCCATGTAATGCAATCGGAGAAAGTATGAACAACGCCCGTTATTCCAGCAATGCATTCCTTGCAATCCGATCGTTTTCCGAGGAGCTCCAGAATATCGTTGTAGTGAAGATCTTTAATTTTTGTATGTTCCTGAGTACAAAAGCAGCGCGATTTTGATATTCAGGCACTTCCGAGTCCCGTTTCCGATAATTTTACAGCTGTATGGTTTCGGAATCAAAAGTATCTCAACACGCAAAAAACTGCAATGGCAGGTATCGCAAAGCTCCCTGAATGCAATTTTATTGAATTCTACTCATCACTAGCTTTCGTTTGACACCCCATATATTGAAATTGTTTATGTTCCCGAGTACATAACAGCACGATTTCGATATTCAGGCACTTCCGACTCCAGTTTCCGATGATTTGATAGCTGTATGGTTTCGGAATCAAAAGTATCCCATCCACGCAAAAAATTGCAACTGCAGGTATCGTGAAGCTGCCTGAATGCAATGTTCTTGAATTCTACTCATCACTAGCTTTCGTTTGACACCCCATATATTGAAATTGGAGAAAGTATGAAAAACGACCGTTCTTCTAGCAACGCACTCCTGGCACTCCGATCGTTCTCGGAGGAACTCCAGGATATCGTCGAAGTATAGATCTTTACTAGTTTTATGTTCCTGAGTATATGAGCAGCGCGATTTTGATATTCAGGCACTTCCAACTCCCGTTTCCGATGATTTTACAGCTGTATGGATTCGGAATTACAAGTATCCAAGCCACGTAAAAAACTGCAATTGCAGGTATCGCGAAGCTGCCTGAATGCAATTTTATTGAATTTTACTCATCACGAGCTTTGGTTTGAATCCCCATCTATTGAAATTGGAGAAAGCATGAAGGATGGCCATTTTTCCAGCAACGAACTCCTTGCAATCCGATGGTTTTCCGAGGAACTCCAGAATATCGTTGTTGTGAAGATCTTTAATTTTTGTATGATCCTAAGTACAATAACAGTGCGATTTACATATTCAGGCACTTCCGACACCCGTTTCCGATGATTTTACAGCTGTATGGTTTCGGAACCAAAGTATCCCAAGCACGCGAAAAACTGCAATTGCAGGTATCGCGAAGCTGCCTGAATGCAATTTTATTGAATTCTACCCCGTTCTTCCAGCAGCGAACTCCTGGCAATCCGATCGTTTTCCGAGGAGCTTCAGAATATCGTTGTAGTGAAGACCTTTAATTTGTTTATGTTCCTGAGTACAACAACAGCGCGATTTTGATATTCAGGCACTTCCGACTCCCGTTTCTGATAATTTTACTGCTGTATGGTTTCGGAATCAAAAGTATCCCAACCAAGCAAAAAACTGCAACTGCAGGTATCGCGAAGCTGCCTGAATGTAAAATTTAATGAATTCTACTCATCACTAGCTTTCGTTTGACACCCCATATATTGAAATTGGAGAAAGTATGAAGAACGGTCGTTTTTCCAGCAACGCACTCCTTGCAATCCGATCGTTTTCCGAGGAATTGCAGAATATCGTTGTAGTGAAGATCTTTAACCTTTTTATGTTCCTGATTACAATAACAGCGCAATTTTGATATTCAGGCACTTCCGACTCCCGTTTCCGATAATTTTACAGCTGTATGGTTTCGGAATCAAAAGTATCCCACCCACGCAAAAAACTGCGATTGCAGGTATCGCGAAGCTGCCTGAATGAATCCTACTCATCACTAGCTTCCGTTTGACACCCCATATATTGAAATTGGAGAAAGGATGAATAACGGCCGTTGTTGCAGCAACCCATTCCTGGCAATCCGATCGTTTTCCGAGGAACTCCAGAATATCGTCGTAGCATAGATCTTTAATTGTCTATGTCCCTGAGTACAATAACAGCACGATTTTGATATTCAGGCACTTCCGACTCCCGTTTCCGATGATTTCACAGCTGTATGGTTTCGGAATCAAAGGTATCCCAACCACGCAAAAAACTGCAATTGCAGATATCGCGAAGCTGCCAAAGTGCAGTTTTATGGAATTCTACTCATCACGAGCTTTCGTTTGACACCCCATGTATTGAAATTGGAGAAAGCATGAAAAACGGCCGTTTTTCCAACAACGCACTCCTTGCAATCCGATCGTTTTCCGAGGAACTCCAGAATATCGTTGTTGTGAAGATCTTTAAATTTTTTATGTATCTATGTACAAAAGCAGCGCGATTTTGATATTCAGGCACTTCCGACTCCCATTTCCGATGATTTTACAGTTGTATGGTTTGGGAATCAAAAGTATCCCAACCACGCAAAAAACTGCAATTGCAGGTATCGCGAAGCTGCCCGAATGCAAGTTTATTGAATTCTACTCATCACTACCTTTCGTTTGACACCCCGTATATTGAAATTGGAGAAAGTATGAAAAACGGCCGTTGTTCCAGCAACGCACTCCTTGCTATCCGATCGTTTTCCCAGGAATTCCAGAATATCGTTGTAGTGAAGATCTTTAATTTTCTTATTTCGCTGAGTACAATAACAGAGCGATTTTGATATTCAGGCACTTCCAACTCCCGTTTCCGGTGACTTGACAGCTGTATGGTTTCGGAATCAAAAGTATCCCAACCACGCAAAAAACTGTAATTGCAGGTATCGTGAGGCTGCCTGAATGCAATTTTATTGAGTTCTACACATCACTAGCTTTCTTTTGACATCCCATACATTGAAAGTGAAGAAAGTGTGAAAATCGGCCGTTTTTCCAGCACCGCACTACTTGCAATCCGATCGTTTCCCGAGGAACTCCAGCATATCGTTGTAGCGAAGATCTTTATTTTTTAATGTTCCTGAGTACAATATCAGCGCGGTTTTGATATTCAGGCACTTCCGACTCCCATTTCCGATGATTTAACAGCTGTATGGTTTCGGAATCAAAAGTATCCCAACCACGCAAAAAACTGCAATTGCAGGTATCGCAAGGCTGCCTGAATGCAATTTTATTGAGTTCTACTCATCACTAGCTTTCGTTTGAAACCCCATATATTGAAATTGGAGAAAGTATGAAACACGGCCGGTTTCCAGCAACGCACTCCTTGCAATCCGATCGTTTTCCGAGGAACTCCAGGGTATCGTTGTTGTGAAGATCTTTAATTTTTTTATGTTCCTGAGTACAATAACAGCGCAATTTTGATATTCGGGCACTTCCGACTCCCGTTTCCGATCATTTTACAGTTGCTTGGTTTTGGAATCAAAGGTATCCCAACCACGTAAAAAACTGCAATTCGAGGTATCGCGAAGCTTGCTGAATGCAATTTTATTGAATTCTTACTATCTCTAGCTTTCGTTTTACATCCCATACATTGAGATTGGAGAGTTACAATACCTGCAATTGCAGTTTTTTGCGTGGTTGGGATACTTTTGATTCCGAAACCATACAGCTGTAAAATCATTGGAAACGGGAGTCGGAAGTGCCTGAATAACATAATCGCGCTGATATTGTACTCAGGAACATTAAAGATCTTCACTACAACGGATTGCAAGGAGTGCGTTGCTGGAAAAACGGCCGTTCTTCATACTTTCTCTGATTTCAATATATGGGGTGTCAAACGAAAGCTAGTGGTGAGTGGAATTTAAAAAAATTGCATTCAGGCAGCTTCGCGATACCTGCAACTGCAGTTTTTACCGTCGTATGGCGAAGCTGCCTGAATGCAATTTTATTGAATTCTACCCCGTTTTCCAGCAACGAACTCCTGGCAATCCGATCGTTTTCCGAGGAGCTCCAGAATATCGTTGTAGTGAAGACCTTTAATTTGTTTATGTTCCTGAGTGCAACAACAGCGCGATTTTGATATTCGGGAACTTCCGACTCCCGTTTCCGATCATTTTACAGTTGCTTGGTTTTGGAATCAAAGGTATCCCAACCACGTAAAAAACTGCAATTCCAGGTATCGCGAGGCTTGCTGAATGCAATTTTATTGAATTCTTATTATCTCTAGCTTTCGTTTTACATTCCATACATTGAGATTGGAGAAAGTATGAACCACGGCCGTTTTTCCAGCAGCGCACTTTTTGCAATCCGATCGTTTTCCGAGGAACTCCAGAATATCGTTGTAGTGAAGATCTTTAATCGTTTTATGTTCCTGAGTACAACAACAGCGTGATTTTGATATTCAGGCACTTCCAATTCCCGTTTCCGATGATTTTGCAGCTGTACGGTTTCGGAATTCAAAGTATCCCAACCACGCAAAATACTGCGATTGCAGGTATCGCGAAGCTGCCTGAATGCAATTTTATTGAATTCTTCTCATCACTTGCTTTCGTTTGAAACCCCATATATTGAAATTCGAGAAAGTATGAAACACGGCCGGTTTCCAGCAATGCACTCCTTGCAATCCGATCGTTTTCCGAGGAGCTCCAGGATATCGTTGTTGTGAAGATCTTTAATATTTTTATGTTCCTGAGTACAATAACAGCGTGATTTTAATATTCAGGCACTTCCGACTCCCGTTTCCGATGATTTTATAGCTCTATGGTTTCGGAATCAGAAGTATCCCAAACACGCAAAAAACTGCAATTACAGGTATCGCGGAGCTGCCTGAATGCAATTTTGTTGAATTTCACTCATTACTAGCTTTCGTTTGACACACTTTATATTGAAATTGGAGAAAGTATAACAAACGGCCGTTTTTCCAGCAATGCACTCCTTGCTCTCCGATCGTATTCCGAGGAACTCCAGAATATCGTTGTAGTGAAGATCTTTGATGTTTTTATGTTCCTAAGTTTAATAACAGCGTGATTATGATATTCAGGCACATCCGACTCCCGTTTCCGATAATTTTACAGCTGTGTGGTTTCGGAATCAAAAGTATCCCAACCACTCAAAAAACTGCAATTTCAGGTATTGCAAAGCTGCCTGAATGCAATTTTATTGAATTCTACTCATCACTGGCTTTCGTGCTACGTACCATATATTGAAATTGGAAAAAGTATAAAAAATGGCAATTTTTCGACTAACGCACTGCTTGCAATCCGATCGTTTTCCTCGGAACTCCAGAATATCGTTGCAGTAAAGATCTTTAATTTTTTCATGTTCCTGAGTACAATAATAGCACGATATTGATATTCAGGCACTTCCGACTCCCGTTTCCGATAATTTTACAGCTGTATGGTTTCGGAATCAAAAGTATCCCAACCACTCAAAAAACTGCAATTGTAGGTATCGCGAAGCTGCCTGAATACAATTTTATTGAATTCTACTCATCACTAGCTTTCGTTTGACTTCCAATATATTGAAATTGGAGAAAGTATGAAGAACGGCCGTTTTTCCAGCAACGCACTCCTTGCAATGCGATGGTTTTCCGAGGAACTCCAGAATATCGTTGTAGTGAAAATCTTTAATTTGTTAATGTTCCTGAGTACAATATCAGCGCGATTTTGATATTCAGGCACTTCCGACTCCCATTTCCGATGATTTTACAGCTGTATGGTTTCGGAATCAAAAGTATCCCAACCACGCAAAAAACTGCAATTGCAGGTATCGCGAAGCTGCCTGAATAAAATTTTATTGAATTCTACTCATCACTTGCTTTCGTTTGACACTCCTTATATTGAAATTGGAGAAAGTACCAAACACGGCCGTTATTCCAGCAACGTACTCCTTGCAACCCGATCGTTTTCCGAGAAACTCCAGAATATCGTTGTAGTGAAGATCTTTAATTTTTGTATATTCCTGGATACAATAACAGCGCGATGTTGATATTCAGGCACTTCCGACTCCCGTTTCCGATAATTTTACTGCGGAATGGCTTCGGAATCAAATGTATCCCAACCACGCAAAAAACTGCAACTGAAGGTATCGCGAAGCTGCCTGCATGCAATTTTATTGAATTCTACTCATCACTAGCTTTCGTTTGACACCCCATATATTGGAATTGGAGAAAGTATGAAAAACAGCCGTTTATCCAGTTACGCACTCTGTGCAATCCGATCGTATTCCGAGGAACTCCAGAATATCGTTGTAGTGAAGATCTTTAATTTTTGTATGTTCCCGAGTACAATAACAGCGAGATTTTGATTTTCTAGCACTTCCGACTCCCGTTTCCGATAATTTCACAGCTGTATGGTTTCGGAATCAAAAGTATCCCAACCACGAAAAAACTGCAGTTGCAGGTATCGCGAAGCTGCCTGAATGCAATTTTATTAAATTCCACTCATCACTAGCTTTCGTTTGACACCCCATATATTGAAATCAGAGAAAGTATGAAGAACGGCCGTTCTTCCAGCAACGCACTCCTTGCAATCCGTTGTAGTGAAGATCTTTGATGTTCCTGAGTACAATATCAGCACGATTATGTTATTCAGGCACTTCTGACTCCCGTTTCCAATGATTTTACAGCTGTATGGTTTCGGAATCAAAAGTATCCCAACCACGCAAAAAACTGCAATTGCAGGTATTGTAATGATTTTACGTGTACGTGCAAACGCGGAACCGACCTCTCATCGGTTCTAGACGTTAAGTCTGAGTAGTGCCAACGGATGGTACCAACCGGTCAACCAATCCGTGCACCGTAACCCATTCACGCGGTGGCTGCTTGTCGGCCAGCTAGATCGGAGAGGATTTTGGTCGCGGGTCTCCGAATGGGTTACGCTCATTTACATATTTCAGCCACATATACACGCCCGTTTTCAAACGCGTTACAAAACAAAACCATACGGAGAGGAAACCTTCTTTACGTTACTCCGTATTTCTTCATCAACCAGTCAAGAACAAAAACCTAATTTTTACCTCGCGTTCCCGAATTTCCGACGCGGTACCGAAAAGTATGCTACGTTAACTCATTCCGACGAAAGCTACTCTAATAAAACGGCAAAACAACAAAGGTACCGCGTACTGCGCGCAACGCGAAACCGACTTCAGCGGATTTTCTCAAACCCTACCCTCGCGACGGCATACATTTCCCGCTGAAAAGCAGAACTACTGGAAAGGAAAGTCTATTTTTTTCGTTAGCAATTCATGTTATTTTATTCATTTCAATATTATTTTAAATTTATCCTACTATAGAAAGCGTCATTAATGTAATATATATGCTGTGTTAAACATTCAATTTTTAAATTAAATTTGTAATGTTAATAAAATAAGTACATGTAAGTGTAAATGCTTTCGATGTTAATATAACATTCGCCTTATTAAACGATTTTTTTTTCTTTCATTTGATTTTTATTTTTCCAAACGTCGCCTTTTGAATTGGAGCATTTAATGCAACAGGTACAAACTAGTTTGTTGTGAAATGTGAATCTAATTTTAGCTATGCAAAGTAAATTTAAATGAAGAATTGGATTTGCTGGGCAATATTTTCAAGAAATTATGATAAGTATTCAATTACGTTTGTTAACTTTCTAAATTCGATAAAAAATCTTTGATTTGATGTAACGTCCAGCGAGGAATTATATATTCCTTTGCTTTAATTCGAGGTCAGCTTGAAAAAAGTTGTTCTTCAATAGAACTGCGTATGATTTGTAGCTTAAAAATTGGTAGCGGAAAATTTTGTTGATCGTTGGGTAATTTATTTTAGCAGATATTTAATTATTCAAGTTATATTGACGAACATAAAATATCTTCTGGATATGCAGAATTAAACGCCGCCTAACGAATATTTTCGCGATTCCCTCAAATAAAATGCCTACTTTTTTGATCAAATTTTGTAATTTCTAAGAATCACTAAACAATTTTCAGTTTATTATTTTAAAAGAAAATCTTCTCTCGAAAGTATAGACTCCACAGATGCCTATAGTATACTACGCAGGTTCAATTGCAGAACCAACTATATAAGAAAATATAAATTGTTTTAGGATACACTCTATACTTTTAATCTATCCAAGATAGTTAGATTGAATCTAACTCAATGTTTTATGCACACTTGAGTCATATTTCATATTCAAACATGCTTTTCAATAACTTGCAAAATTTTTATTATTCTGAATAAGTTTTGGTACGAAAATATTTCATTTTACTTTCAGATGTTTCTTTTTTATCAATTTTGTGCTTTAATGTGCGTACTGCAATATTTTTGTTATGGTATTTTTTGCATTTGAAATCAGGCGGGCAAATGGACTTTTCACATTTTAATGTCCAGGAATTTTCAAATTGGTACCAATTTTGAATTTAATTAATTTATACCTAAGGGCTTATGCCACCATGTTACTATGAAAGTGTTGTTGATTATTCTGACATCCCTAAAATTCCACAATATTTCAGAAATATTTTTCTCATTTGCTTTTTGCAATTGTAAATCGTATAAACAAGTTGCAAATGTTGAATAATTCTTCTCTTTCATACTAAAACAAATTTCGATGATGTTTTGTTTTCATCTTCACTTACAATTTTCGTACGTATAAAATGTACAAACGAAATTTTAGCGCTTAAAACAGAAACGTTAACCTTCACGAACTCCTTATGGCTTCTAAGTTCTTTTCTGCTATTTCACTTAAATAATTTACAAGTTGCAACAAATAATAATAGCAGCTTTCATAACCACTCATGTGTTGATTTTTAAAGATACACGGATTTACCCAATTATAAATTTTACATCAAAGATGATTATGATACGGCGAACATTTACAGAATAATCGGGGAAAATTTCTAAACTTTATACGTCTTACAGTAGTGGTGTCTAGAATAATAAATAATTTATAGCTACATTATTTAGACTATTTACAAATTTCATTTTGATTTATATTTACACATTTAGTAAGAACGAGCATAGAAAAAAAACATTTGCAATGAATGACAATTAGTTGGAATGAAATGCAATTGGCTTAGGACTGTTTTTAGAATGGCAATCATCAAATTTATGCATTGCGGACACAATGCATTCACGAGTAGAATCTTTCGCGACCTTCCAAAAATGTAGTGTGAATCGTAAATGCGAACGTTTTGGAATATTGGCAAAATATCTTTTTGAAAGCATCTCTCATTTTATTCCAGTGATTCACTCAGGCGTCCCTAACATTTGCATTGTGATCTTTCGGTTATGCATATTTTGTGTGTTTAATCATAGTAGTACCTTCCGATTGGATCGGATTTAACATCATGCAACATACTCACTGCAATATGGCCTTGTAGATACGGGGTTTACAAGCAAGCACCGTGTTTCCAGCTCTTTGAGGTGCGTGAGTGGTTCCAAACCGCTCAACTCCTGAATATTGCTCCCAAATTTTCTATTTGCGGTGTTTTGTATCCTCATTGCAATCGTGGCAGACATGTGTCAAGCGTATGGATTTCAAATGACGGATTGGCAAAAGCATAACAGATTTATCGCCTTTTTATACACGACCACTTGCAAAATGGCTAAGCATTAGCGGCGCATTGATTTTATCGGTCTAGCGAGAATTAAGAACTAAGTTACATCACCAGTTACCCTCGTCCAAAAGCATATTTACCTGAACTGTTTACGTTGGGTTTAGGTGTTAACACAGAATCTTCACTTTATCCACAAAACTCACAATCAAATTTACGCACTAAAATCCCGCTGCGATACAAGCAATTCCTTTTGATGACTCCCGCTACCCACACACTCTACCACCATGTGGCTGTCAAAATTCTGTTGGCATCCAACGATAAAACAGACGTGGGATGTGCACTGGTCGCAACCAACGTAAAATGATAAGCCACCTAGCAGCAAAGTGTGTTGGTAGTGGTCACCAGCGGCGTCGCATGATTCATTACAGTATCGCAAAGCTGCCTGAATGCACTTTAATTGAATTCTACTCATCACTAGCTTTCGTTTGACACCCCATATATTGAAATTGGAGAGAGAATGAAAAACGGCCGTTTTTCCAGCAACGCACTCCTTGCAATCCAATCGTTTTCCGAGGAACTCCAGAGTATCGTTGTAGTGAAGATCTTTAATTTTTTTATGTTCCTGAGTACAATAACAGCGTGATTTTGACATTAAGGCACTTCCGACTCCCGTTTCCGATAATTTTACAGCTGTATGGTTTCGGAATCAAAAGTATCCCAACCACGCACAAAACTGCAATTGCAGGTATCGCGATGCTGCCCCAATGCAATTTTATTGAACTCTACTCATCACTAGCTTTCGTTTGACACCCCACATATTGAAATTGGAGAAAGTATGAAAAACGGCCGTTTATCCAGTTACGTATTCCGAGGAACTCCAGAATATCGTTGTATTGAAGATCTTTAATTTATTTATGTTCCTGAGTACAATAACAGTGCGATTTTTGTATTCAGGCACTTCCGACTCCCGTTTCTGATGATTTTACACCTGAATGGTTTCGGAATCAAAAGTATCCCAACCACGCAAAAACCGCAATTGCAGGTATCGCGAAGCCCCTGAATTCAATTTTATTGAATTCTACTCATCACTAGCTTTCGTTCGACATCCCATATATTGAAATTGGAAAATGTATGAACAACTGCCGTTTTTCCCGCAACGCACTTCTTGCAATCCGATCGTTTTCCGAGGAACTCCAGAATATCGTTGTATTGAAGATCTTTAATTTGTTTATTTTCCTGAGTACAATAACAGCGCGATTTTGATATTCAGGCACTTCCGACTCCCGTTTCTGATAATTTTACAGCTGTATGGTTTCGGAATCAAAAGTATCCCAACCACGCAAAAAACTGCAATCGCAGGTATCGCGATGCTGCCTAATTCAATTTTATTGAATTCTACTCATCACTAGCTTTCGTTTTACAGCCCACATATTGAAATTGGAGAAAGTATGAAAAACGGCCGTTTATCCAGTTACGCACTCCTTGCCATCCGATCGTTTTCCGAAGAACTCCAAAATATCGTTGGATTGAAGATCTTTAATTTATTTATTTTCCTGAGTACAATAACAAGGCGATTTTGATATTCAGGCACTTCCGACTCCCGTTTCCGATAATTTTACAGCTGAATGGTTTCGGAATCAAAAGTATCCCAACACGCAAAAAACTGCAATTGCAAGTATCGCGAAGCTACCTGAATGCAATTTTATTAAATTCTACTCATCACAAGCTTTCGTTTGACACCTCATATATTGAAATTGGAGAAAGTATGAAAAACGGCCGTTTATCTAGTTACGCACTGCTTGCCATCCGATTATTTTCCGAGGAACTGCAGAATATCGTTATAGTAAAGATCTTTAATTTGTTTATGTCCCTGAGTACAATAAAAGCGCGATTTTGATATTCAGGCACTTCCGACTCCCGTTTCCGATGATTTTATAGTTGTATGGTTTCGGAATCAAAAGTATCCCAACACGCAAAAAACTGCAATTGCAGGTATCGCGAAACAGCCTGAATGCAATTTCATTGAATTCTACTCATCACTAGCTTCCGTTTAACATCACATATATTGAAATTGGAGAAAGTATGAAAAACGGCCGTTCTTCCAGCAACGTACTCCTTGCAATCCGATCGTTCTTCGAGGAACTCCAGAATATCGTTGTAGTGAAGATCTTTAATTTTTAAATATTCCCGAGTACAATAACAACGTGATTTTGATATTCAGGCACTTCCGACTACCGTTTCCGATGATTTTATAGCTGTATGGTTTCGGAATCAAAAGTATCCCAAACACGCAAAAAACTGCAATTGCAGGTATCGCGCAGCTGCCTAAATGCAATTTTATGGAATTCTACTCATCACTAGCTTTCGTTTGACACCCCATATATTGAAATTGGAGAAAGTATGAAAACCGGCCGGTCATCACAAACTTCCGTTTGACATCGCATATATTGAAATTAGAGAAAGTCTTAAAACCAGGCGTTTTTCCAGCAACGCACTCCTTGCAATCCGATCGTTTTCTGAGGAACTCCAGAATATCGTTGTAGCGAAGATCTTTCATTTTTTTCTGTTCCTGAGTACAATAGCAATGCGATTTTGATATTCAGGCGCTTCCGACTCCCGTTTCCGATAATTTTAAAGCTGTATGGTTTTGGAATCGCAAGTATCCCAACCACGCAAAAAACTGCGATTGCTGATATCGCGAAGCTGCCTGAATGCACTTTTATTGAAATCGACTCATCACTGGCTTTCGTTTGACACCCCATATATTGAAATTGGAGAAAGTATGAAGAACGGCCGTTTTTCCAGCAACGCTCTCCTTACAATCCGATCGTTTTCCAAGGAACTCCAGATTATCGTTGTAGTAAAGAGCTTTAATATTTTAATGTTCCTGAGTACAACAACAGCTTGATTTTGATATTCAGGCACTTCCGACAACCGTTTCCAATGATTTTATAGCTGTATGGTTTCGGAATCAAAAGTATCCCAACCACGCAAAAAACTGCAATTGCAGGTATCGCGAAGCTGCCTAAATGCAATTTTATTGAATTCTACTCGTCACTAGCTTTCGATTGACACTCGATATATTGAAATTGGAGAAAGTATGAAGAACGGCCGTTTTTCCAGCAACGTACTCTTTGCAATCCGATCGGTTTCGAGGAACTCCAGAATATCGTTGTCGTGAGAATCTTTAACTTTTGTATATTCCTGAGTACAATAACGGCGCGATTTTGATATTCAGGCACTTCCGACTACCGTTTCCGATAATTTTACAGTTGTATGGTTTCGGAGTCAAAAGTATCCCAACCACGCAAAAAACTGCAATTGCAGGTATCGCGAAGCTGCCTGAATGCAATTTTATTGCATTCTTCTTATCACTAGCTTTCGTTTGACACCTCATATATTGAAATTGGAGAAAGTATGAAGAACGACCGTTTTTCCAGCAACGCACTCCTTGCAATCCGATCGTTTTCCGAGGTGCTCCAGAATATCGTTGTAGTGAAGATCTTTAAGTTTTTTATGTTGCTGAGTACAATAACAGCGCGATTTTGATATTCAGGCACTTCCGACTCCCGTTTCCGATAATTTTACAGCTGTATGGTTTCGGAATCAAAAGTATCCCAACCAGGCGAAAAACTGCAATTGCAGGTATCGCGAAGCTGCCTGAATGCAATTTTATGGAATTCAACTCATCACTAGGTTTCGTTTGACACCCCACATATTGAAATTGGAGAAAGTATGAAACCCGGCCGTTTTTCCAGCAACGCACTCCTTGCAATCCGATCGTTTTCCGAAGATTCCCAGAATATCGTTGTAGTGAAGATCTTTAACTTTTTTTATTTTCTTGAGTACAATAACGGCGCGGTTCTGATATTCAGGCACTTCTGACTCCCGTTTCTGATAATTTTACAGGTGTATGGTTTCGGAATCAAAAGTATCCCAACCATGCAAAAAACTGCTATTGCAGATATCGCGAAGCTGCCTGAATGCAATTTTATTTAACTCTACTCATCACTAGCTTTCGTTTGACACCCCATGTATGGAAATTGGAGAAAAAATGAAAACAGGCGTTTAAACAGCAACGCACTCCTTGCAATCCGATCGTTTTCCGAGGAGCTCCAGAATATCGTTGTAGTGAAGATCTTTAATTTTTTTATGTTCCTGAGTACAATAACAGCGCGATTTTGATATTCAGGCCCTTCCGACTCCCGTTTCCGATGATTTCACAGCTGTATGGTTTCGGAATCAAAGGTATCCCAACCACGCAAAAAACTGCAATTGCAGGTATCGCAAAGCTGCCTGAATGCAATTTCATTGAATTCTACTCATCACTAGCTTCCGTTTGACATCCCATATATTGAAATTGGAGAAAGTATGAAAAACGGCCGTTCTTCCAGCAACGCACTCCTTGCAATTCGATCGTTTTCCGAGGAACACCGGAATATCGTTGTAGTGAAGATCTTTAATTTTTGTATGTTCCTGAGTACAATTACAGCGCGATTTTGGTATTCAGGCACTTCCGACTCCCGTTTCCGATGATTTCACAGCTGTATGGTTTCGGAATCAAAAGTATCCCAACCAGGCGAAAAACTGCAATTGCAGGTATCGCGAAGCTGCCTGAATGCAATTTTATCAAATTCAACTCATCACTAGCTTTCGTTTGACACCCCATATATTGAAATTGGGGAAAGTATGAAGAACAGCCGTTTTTCCAGCAACGCACTCCTTGCAATCCGATCGTTTTCCGAGGAACTCCAGAATATCGTTGTAGTGAAGATCTTTGATTTTTGTATGTTCCTGAGTACAATAACAGCGCGATTTTAATGTTAAGGCACTTCCGACTCCCGTTTCCGATAATTTTACAGCTGTATGGTTTCGGAATCAAAAGTATCCCTACCACGCAAAAAACTGCAATTGCAGGTATCGCGAAGCTGCCTGAATGCAATTTTATTGAATTCTTCTCATCACTAGCCTTTGTTTGACACCCCATGTATTGAAATTGGAAAAAGTATGAAAAACGGCCGTTTTTCCAGCAACGCAATCCTTGCAATCCGATCGTTTTCCGAGGAACTCCAGAATATCGTTGTAGAGAAGATCCTTAATTTTTCTATATTCCTGAGTACAATAACAGCGCGATTTGGATATTCAGGCACTTCCGACTCCCGTTTCCGATAATTTTGCAGCTGAATGATTTCGGAATCAAAAGTTACCCAACCACGCAAAACACTGCAATTGCAGGTATCGCGAAGCTTCCTGAATATAATTTTATTGAATTTTACTCATCACAAGCTTTTGTTTGGCACCCCTATATATTGAAATTGCGAAAGTATGAAAAACGGCCGTTTGTCCAGCAACGCAATCCTTGCAATCCGATCGTTTCCGAGGAACTTCAGAATATCGTTGTAGTGAAGATCTTTGACTTTTTTATGTTCCTGAGTACAATAAAAGCACGATTTTGAAATTCAGGCACTTCTGACTCCCGTTTCTGATAATTTTACAGCTGTATGGCCTCACAATCAAAAGTATCCCAACCACGCAAAAAACTGCAATTGCAGCTATCGCTAAGCCGCCTGAATGCAATTTCATTGAATTCTACTCATCACTAGCTTTCGTTTGGCACCCGATATATTGAAATTGGAGAAAGTATGAAGAACGGCCGATCTTCCAGCAACGCCCTTCGTGAAATCCGATCGTTCCCCGAGGAACTCCAGAATATCGTTGTATTGAAGATCTTTAATTTTTTCAGGCTCCTGAGTACAATGAAAGCGGGAGTTTGACATTAAGGCACTTCCGACTCCCGTTTCCGATAATTTTACACCTGAATGGTTTCGGAATCAAAAGTATCCCAACCACGCACAAAACTGCAATTGCAGGTATCGCGATGCTGCCCGAATGCAATTTTATTGAATTCTACTCATCACTAGCTTTCGTTTGACACCCCACCTATTGAAATTGGAGAAAGTATGAAAAACGGCCGTTTATCCAGTTACGCACTCCTTGCCATCCGATCGTATTCCGAGGAACTCCAGAGTATCGTTGTATTGAAGATCTTTAATTTATTTATTTTCCTGAGTACAGTAACAGCGCGATTTTGATATTCAGGCACTTCCGACTCCCGTTTCTGATGATTTTACAGGTGAATGGTTTCGGAATCAAAAGTATCCCAACCACGCAAAAAACTGCAATTGCAGATATCACGAAGCTGCCTGAATGCAATTTTATTGAATTCTACTCAGCACATGCTTTCATTTGACATCCCATATATTGAAATTGGAGAAAGTATGAAAAACGGCCGTTTATCCAGTTACGCACTACTTGCCATCCGATCGTTTTCCGAGGAACTGGAGAATATCGTTATAGTGAAGATCTTGAATTTTTTTATGTTCCTGAGTACAATAACAGCGCGATTTTGATATTCAGGCACTTCCGACTCCCGTTTCCGATGATTTTACATTTGTATGGTTTCGGAATCAAAAGTATCCAAACCACGCCAAAAACTGCAATTGCAGGTATCGCGAAGCTGCCTGAATGCAATTTTATTGAATTCTACTCATCACAAGCTTCCGTTTGACATCGGATATATTGAAATTGGAGAAAGTATGAAGAACGGCCGTTTTTCCAGCAACGTACTCCTTGCAATCCGATCGTTTTTCGAGGAACTCCAGAATATCGTTGTGGTGAAGATCCTTAATTTTTAAATATTCCCGAGTACAACAACAACGTGATTTGGATATTCAGGCACTTCCGACTCCCGTTTCCGATAATTTTACACCTGAATGGTTTCGGAATCAAAAGTATCCCAACCAGGCAAAAAACTGCAATCGCAGGTATCGCGAAGCTGCCTGAATGCAATTTTATTGAATTCTACTCATCACTAGCCTGCGTTTGCCACCCCATATATTGAAATTGGAGAAAGTTTGAAAAACGGCCGTTTTTCCAGCAACGCACTCCTTGCAATCCAATCGTTTTCCGAGGAACTCCAGCATATCTTTGTACTGAAGATCTTGAATTTTTAATGTTCCTGAGTACAATAACAGCGCGACTTTGATATTCAGGCACTTCCGACTCAAGTTTCCGATGATTTTACAGCTATATGGTTTCGGAATCAAATGTTTCCCAACCACGCACAAAACTGCAATTGCATATATCGCGAAGCTGCCTGAATGCAATTTTATTGAATTGTACTCATCACTAGCTTTCGTTTGACACCCCATATATTGAAATTTGAGAAAGTATGGACAACGGCCGTTTTTCCAGCAACACACTCCTTGCAATCCGATCGTTTTCCGAGGAACTCCAAAGTATCGTTGTAGTGAAGATCTTTAATTTTTAATGTTCCTGAGTACAATAACAGCGCGATTTTGATATTCAGGCACTTCCAACTCCCGTTTCTGATGATTTAACAACTGTACGGTTTCGGAATCAAAAGTATCCCAACCACGCAAAAAACTGCAATTCCAGGTATCGCGAAGCTGCCTGAATGAAATTTTATTGAATTCTTCTCATCACTAGCCTTCGTTTGGCACCCCAGGTATTGAAATTGGAAAAAGTATGAAAAACGGCCGGTTTTCCAGCAACGCACTCCTTACAATCCGATCGTTTTCCGAGAAACTCCAGAATATCGTTGTAGTAAAGATCTTTATTTGTTTTATGTTCCTGAGTACAATAACAGCGCGATTTTGATATTCAGACGCTTCTGACTCCCGTTTCCGATGATTTTACAGCTGTATGGTTTCGGAATCAAAAGTATCCCAGCCACGCAAAAAACTGAAATTGCAGGTATCGCGAAGCTGCCTGAATGCAATTTTGTTGAATTCTACTCATCACTAGCTTTCGTTTGACAGCCCATGTATTGAAATTCGAGAAAGTATGATAAAAGGCCGTTTTTCCAGCAACGCACTCCTTGCAATCCGATCGTTCTTCGAGGAGCTCCAGAATATCGTTGTAGTGAAGATCCTTAATTTTTCTATATTCCTGAACACAATAACAGCGCGATTTTTATATTCAGGCACTTCCGACTCCCGTTTTCGATAATTTTGCAGCTGAATGGTTTCGGAATCAAAAATTTCCCAACAACGCAAAACACTGCAATTCCAGGTATCGCGCAGCTGCCTGAATGCAATTTTATTGAATTTTAATCGTCACAAGCTTTCGCTTGGCACCCTATATATTGAAATTGGAGAAAGTACGAAAAACGGCCGTTTGTCCAGCAACGCAATCCTTGCAATCCGATCGTTTTCCGAGGAACTTCAGAATATCGTTGTAGTGAAGATCTTTGACTTTTTTATGTTCCTGTGTACAATAAAAGCACGATTTTGAAATTCAGGCACTTCCGACTCCCGTTTCCGATAATTTTACAGCTGTATGGCTTCACAATCAAAAGTATCCCAACCACGCAAAAAACTGCAAATGCAGCTATCGCTAAGCTGCCTGAATGCAATTTCATTGAATTCTACTCATCACTAGCTTTCGTTTGACACTCCATATATTGAAATTGGAGAAAGTATGAAGAACGGCCGATCTTCCAGCAACGCACTTCGTGAAATCCGATCGTTCCCCGAGGAACTCCAGAATATCGTTGTAGTGAAGATCTTTAATTTTTTTATGTTCCTGAGTACAATAACAGCGCGAATTGGACATTAAGGCACTTCCGACTCCCGTTTCCGATAATTTTACTGCTGTATGGTTTCAGAATCAAAAGTACCCCAACCACGCACAAAACTGCAACTGCAGGTATCGCGATGCTGCCCCAATGCAATTTTATTGAATTCTACTCATCACTAGCTTTCGTTTGACACCCCACATATTAAAATTGGAGAAAGTATGGAAAACGGCCGTTTATCCAGTTACGCACTCCTTGCCATCCGATCGTATTCCGAGGAACTCCAGAATATCGTTGTATTGAAGATCTTTAATTTATTTATTTTCCTGAGTACAATAACAGCGCGATTTTGATATTCAGGCACTTCCGACTGCCGTTTCTGATGATTCTACAGCTGTATGGTCTCGGAATCAAAAGTGCCCCGACACGCAAAAAACTGCAATTGCAGATATCACGAAGCTGCCTGAATGCAATTTTATTGAATTCTACTCATCACATTCTTTCATTTGACATCCCATATATTGAAATTGGAGAAAGTATGAAAAACGGCCGTTTATCCAGTTACGCACTGCTTGCCATCCGATCGTTTTCCGAGGAACTGCAGAATATCGTTATAGTGAAGATCTTGCATTTGTCTATGTTCCTGAGTACAATAACAGCGCGATTTTGATATTCAGGCACTTCCGACTCCCGTTTCCGATGATTTTACATTTGTATGGTTTCGGAATCAAAAGTATCCCAACCACGCAAAAAACTGCAATTGCAGGTATCGCGAAGCTGCCTGAATGCAATTTTATTGAATTCTACTCATCACAAGCTTCCGTTTGACATCGGATATATTGAAATTGGAGAAAGTATCAAGAACGGCCGTTTTTCCAGCAACGTACTCCTTGCAATCCGATCGTTATTCGAGGAACTCCAGAATATCGTTGTAGTGAAGATCTTTAATTTCAAATATTCCCGAGTACAACAACAACGTTATTTGGATATTCAGGCACTTCCGACTCCCGTTTCCGATAATTTTACACCTGAATGGTTTCGGAATCAAAAGTATCCCAACCAGGCAAAAAACTGCAATTGCAGATATCGCGAAGCTGCCTCAATGCAATTTTATTGAATTCTATTCATCACTAGCCTTCGTTTGCCACCCCATATATTGAAATTGGAGAAAGTTTGAAAAACGGCCGTTTTTCCAGCAACGCACTCCTTGCAATCCAATCGTTTTCCGAGGAACTCCAGCATATCTTTGTACTGAAGATCTTGAATTTTGATATGTTCCTGAGTACAATAACAGCGCGATTTTGATATTCAGGCACTTCCGACTCAAGTTTCCGATGATTTTACAGCTATATGGTTTCGGAATCAAATGTATCCCAACCACGCACAAAACTGCAATTGCAGATATCGCGAAGCTGCCTGAATGCAATTTTATTGAATTCTACTCATCACTAGCTTTCGTTTGACACCCCATATATTGAAATTGGGGAAAGTATGGACAACGGCCGTTTTTCCAGCAACGCACTCCTTGCAATCCGATCGTTTTCCGAGGAACTCCAAAATATCGTTGTAGTGAAGATCTTTAATTTTTAATGTTCCTGAGGACAATAACAGCGCAATTTTGATATTCACGCACTTCTGACTCCCGTTTCCGATGATTTTACAGCTGTATGGTTTCGGAATCAAAAGCATCCCAGCCACGCAAAAAACTGAAATTGCAGGTATCGCGAAGCTGCCTGAATGCAATTTTGTTGAATTCTACTCATCACTAGCTTTCGTTTGACACCCCATATATTGAAATTGGAGAAAGTATGGACAACGGCCGTTTTTCCAGCAACGCACTCCTTGCAATCCGATCGTTTTCCGAGGAACTCCAAAATATCGTTGTAGTGAAGATCTTTAATTTTTAATGTTCCTGAGTACAATGAAAGCGGGAGTTTGACATTAAGGCACTTCCGACTCCCGTTTCCGACAATTTTACACCTGAATGGTTTCGGAATCAAAAGTATCCCAACCACGCACAAAACTGCAATTGCAGGTATCGCGATGCTGCCCGAATGCAATTTTATTGAATTCTACTCATCACTAGCTTTCGTTTGACACCCCACCTATTGAAATTGGAGAAAGTATGAAAAACGGCCGTTTATCCAGTTACGCACTCCTTGCCATCCGATCGTATTCCGAGGAACTCCAGAGTATCGTTGTATTGAAGATCTTTAATTTATTTATTTTCCTGAGTACAGTAACAGCGCGATTTTGATATTCAGGCACTTCCGACTCCCGTTTCTGATGATTTTACAGGTGAATGGTTTCGGAATCAAAAGTATCCCAACCACGCAAAAAACTGCAATTGCAGATATCACGAAGCTGCCTGAATGCAATTTTATTGAATTCTACTCAGCACATGCTTTCATTTGACATCCCATATATTGAAATTGGAGAAAGTATGAAAAACGGCCGTTTATCCAGTTACGCACTACTTGCCATCCGATCGTTTTCCGAGGAACTGGAGAATATCGTTATAGTGAAGATCTTGAATTTTTTTATGTTCCTGAGTACAATAACAGCGCGATTTTGATATTCAGGCACTTCCGACTCCCGTTTCCGATGATTTTACATTTGTATGGTTTCGGAATCAAAAGTATCCAAACCACGCCAAAAACTGCAATTGCAGGTATCGCGAAGCTGCCTGAATGCAATTTTATTGAATTCTACTCATCACAAGCTTCCGTTTGACATCGGATATATTGAAATTGGAGAAAGTATGAAGAACGGCCGTTTTTCCAGCAACGTACTCCTTGCAATCCGATCGTTTTTCGAGGAACTCCAGAATATCGTTGTGGTGAAGATCCTTAATTTTTAAATATTCCCGAGTACAACAACAACGTGATTTGGATATTCAGGCACTTCCGACTCCCGTTTCCGATAATTTTACACCTGAATGGTTTCGGAATCAAAAGTATCCCAACCAGGCAAAAAACTGCAATCGCAGGTATCGCGAAGCTGCCTGAATGCAATTTTATTGAATTCTACTCATCACTAGCCTGCGTTTGCCACCCCATATATTGAAATTGGAGAAAGTTTGAAAAACGGCCGTTTTTCCAGCAACGCACTCCTTGCAATCCAATCGTTTTCCGAGGAACTCCAGCATATCTTTGTACTGAAGATCTTGAATTTTTAATGTTCCTGAGTACAATAACAGCGCGACTTTGATATTCAGGCACTTCCGACTCAAGTTTCCGATGATTTTACAGCTATATGGTTTCGGAATCAAATGTTTCCCAACCACGCACAAAACTGCAATTGCATATATCGCGAAGCTGCCTGAATGCAATTTTATTGAATTGTACTCATCACTAGCTTTCGTTTGACACCCCATATATTGAAATTTGAGAAAGTATGGACAACGGCCGTTTTTCCAGCAACACACTCCTTGCAATCCGATCGTTTTCCGAGGAACTCCAAAGTATCGTTGTAGTGAAGATCTTTAATTTTTAATGTTCCTGAGTACAATAACAGCGCGATTTTGATATTCAGGCACTTCCAACTCCCGTTTCTGATGATTTAACAACTGTACGGTTTCGGAATCAAAAGTATCCCAACCACGCAAAAAACTGCAATTCCAGGTATCGCGAAGCTGCCTGAATGAAATTTTATTGAATTCTTCTCATCACTAGCCTTCGTTTGGCACCCCAGGTATTGAAATTGGAAAAAGTATGAAAAACGGCCGGTTTTCCAGCAACGCACTCCTTACAATCCGATCGTTTTCCGAGAAACTCCAGAATATCGTTGTAGTAAAGATCTTTATTTGTTTTATGTTCCTGAGTACAATAACAGCGCGATTTTGATATTCAGACGCTTCTGACTCCCGTTTCCGATGATTTTACAGCTGTATGGTTTCGGAATCAAAAGTATCCCAGCCACGCAAAAAACTGAAATTGCAGGTATCGCGAAGCTGCCTGAATGCAATTTTGTTGAATTCTACTCATCACTAGCTTTCGTTTGACAGCCCATGTATTGAAATTCGAGAAAGTATGATAAAAGGCCGTTTTTCCAGCAACGCACTCCTTGCAATCCGATCGTTCTTCGAGGAGCTCCAGAATATCGTTGTAGTGAAGATCCTTAATTTTTCTATATTCCTGAACACAATAACAGCGCGATTTTTATATTCAGGCACTTCCGACTCCCGTTTTCGATAATTTCACAGCTGAATGGTTTCGGAATCAAAAATTTCCCAACAACGCAAAACACTGCAATTCCAGGTATCGCGCAGCTGCCTGAATGCAATTTTATTGAATTTTAATCATCACAAGCTTTCGCTTGGCACCCTATATATTGAAATTGGAGAAAGTACGAAAAACGGCCGTTTGTCCAGCAACGCAATCCTTGCAATCCGATCGTTTTCCGAGGAACTTCAGAATATCGTTGTAGTGAAGATCTTTGACTTTTTTATGTTCCTGTGTACAATAAAAGCACGATTTTGAAATTCAGGCACTTCCGACTCCCGTTTCCGATAATTTTACAGCTGTATGGCTTCACAATCAAAAGTATCCCAACCACGCAAAAAACTGCAAATGCAGCTATCGCTAAGCTGCCTGAATGCAATTTCATTGAATTCTACTCATCACTAGCTTTCGTTTGACACTCCATATATTGAAATTGGAGAAAGTATGAAGAACGGCCGATCTTCCAGCAACGCACTTCGTGAAATCCGATCGTTCCCCGAGGAACTCCAGAATATCGTTGTAGTGAAGATCTTTAATTTTTTTATGTTCCTGAGTACAATAACAGCGCGAATTGGACATTAAGGCACTTCCGACTCCCGTTTCCGATAATTTTACTGCTGTATGGTTTCAGAATCAAAAGTACCCCAACCACGCACAAAACTGCAACTGCAGGTATCGCGATGCTGCCCCAATGCAATTTTATTGAATTCTACTCATCACTAGCTTTCGTTTGACACCCCACATATTGAAATTGGAGAAAGTATGAAAAACGGCCGTTTATCCAGTTACGCACTCCTTGCCATCCGATCGTATTCCGAGGAACTCCAGAATATCGTTGTATTGAAGATCTTTAATTTATTTATTTTCCTGAGTACAATAACAGCGCGATTTTGATATTCAGGCACTTCCGACTGCCGTTTCTGATGATTCTACAGCTGTATGGTCTCGGAATCAAAAGTGTCCCGACACGCAAAAAACTGCAATTGCAGATATCACGAAGCTGCCTGAATGCAATTTTATTGAATTCTACTCATCACATTCTTTCATTTGACATCCCATATATTGAAATTGGAGAAAGTATGAAAAACGGCCGTTTATCCAGTTACGCACTGCTTGCCATCCGATCGTTTTCCGAGGAACTGCAGAATATCGTTATAGTGAAGATCTTGCATTTGTCTATGTTCCTGAGTACAATAACAGCGCGATTTTGATATTCAGGCACTTCCGACTCCCGTTTCCGATGATTTTACATTTGTATGGTTTCGGAATCAAAAGTATCCCAACCACGCAAAAAACTGCAATTGCAGGTATCGCGAAGCTGCCTGAATGCAATTTTATTGAATTCTACTCATCACAAGCTTCCGTTTGACATCGGATATATTGAAATTGGAGAAAGTATGAAGAACGGCCGTTTTTCCAGCAACGTACTCCTTGCAATCCGATCGTTATTCGAGGAACTCCAGAATATCGTTGTAGTGAAGATCTTTAATTTCAAATATTCCCGAGTACAACAACAACGTTATTTGGATATTCAGGCACTTCCGACTCCCGTTTCCGATAATTTTACACCTGAATGGTTTCGGAATCAAAAGTATCCCAACCAGGCAAAAAACTGCAATTGCAGATATCGCGAAGCTGCCTCAATGCAATTTTATTGAATTCTATTCATCACTAGCCTTCGTTTGCCACCCCATATATTGAAATTGGAGAAAGTTTGAAAAACGGCCGTTTTTCCAGCAACGCACTCCTTGCAATCCAATCGTTTTCCGAGGAACTCCAGCATATCTTTGTACTGAAGATCTTGAATTTTGATATGTTCCTGAGTACAATAACAGCGCGATTTTGACATTCAGGCACTTCCGACTCAAGTTTCCGATGATTTTACAGCTATATGGTTTCGGAATCAAATGTATCCCAACCACGCACAAAACTGCAATTGCAGATATCGCGAAGCTGCCTGAATGCAATTTTATTGAATTCTACTCATCACTAGCTTTCGTTTGACACCCCATATATTGAAATTGGGGAAAGTATGGACAACGGCCGTTTTTCCAGCAACGCACTCCTTGCAATCCGATCGTTTTCCGAGGAACTCCAAAATATCGTTGTAGTGAAGATCTTTAATTTTTAATGTTCCTGAGGACAATAACAGCGCAATTTTGATATTCACGCACTTCTGACTCCCGTTTCCGATGATTTTACAGCTGTATGGTTTCGGAATCAAAAGCATCCCAGCCACGCAAAAAACTGAAATTGCAGGTATCGCGAAGCTGCCTGAATGCAATTTTGTTGAATTCTACTCATCACTAGCTTTCGTTTGACACCCCATATATTGAAATTGGAGAAAGTATGGACAACGGCCGTTTTTCCAGCAACGCACTCCTTGCAATCCGATCGTTTTCCGAGGAACTCCAAAATATCGTTGTAGTGAAGATCTTTAATTTTTAATGTTCCTGAGTACAATAACAGCGCGATTTTGATATTCAGGCACTTTCGGCTCCCGTTTCTGATGATTTTACAACTGTACGGTTCCGGAATCAAAAGTATCCCAACCACGCAAAAATTGCAATTCCAGATATCGCGAAACTGCCTGAATGAAATTTTATTGAATTCTTCTCATCACTAGCCTTCGTTTGGCACCCCAGGTATTGAAATTGGAAAAAGTATGAAAAACGGCCGTTTGTCCAGCAACGCACTCCTTGCAATCCGATCGTTTTCCGAGAAACTCCAGAATATCGTTGTAGTAAAGATCTTTGACTTTTTTATGTTCCTGAGTACAATAAAAGCACGATTTTTATATTCAGGCACTTCCGACTCCCGTTTCCGATAATTTTACAGCTGTATGGCTTCACAATCAAAAGTATCCCAACCACGCAAAAAACTGCAAATGCAGCTATCGCTAAGCTGCCTGAATGCAATTTCATTGAATTCTACTCATCACTAGCTTTCGTTTGACACCCCATATATTGAAATTGGAGAAAGTATGAAGAACGGCCGATCTTCCAGCAACGCACTTCGTGAAATCTGATCGTTCCCGGAGGAACTCCAGAATATCGTTGTAGTGAAGATCTTTAATTTTTTTATGTTCCTGAGTACAATAACAGCGCGAATTGGACATTAAGGCACTTCCGACTCCCGTTTCCGATAATTTTACAGCTGTATGGTTTCAGAATCAAAAGTACCCCAACCACGCACAAAACTGCAACTGCAGGTATCGCGATGCTGCCCCAATGCAATTTTATTGAATTCTACTCATCACTAGCTTTCGTTTGACACCCCACATATTAAAATTGGAGAAAGTATGAAAAACGGCCGTTTATCCAGTTACGCACTCCTTGCATTCCGATCGTATTCCGAGGAACTCCAGAATATCGTTGTATTGAAGATCTTTAATTTATTTATTTTCCTGAGTACAATAACAGCCCGATTTTGATATTCAGGCACTTCCGACTGCCGTTTCTGATGATTCTACAGCTGTATGGTTTCGGAATCAAAAGTACCCCAACCACGCAAAAACCGCAATTGCAGATATCGCGAAGCCCCTGAATACAATTTTATTGAATTCTACTCATCACCAGCTTTCGTTCGACACCCCATATACTTAGATTGGAAAATGTATGAAAAACTGCCGTTTTTCCCGCAACGCACTCCTTGTAATCCGATCGTTTTCCGAGGAACTCCAGAATATCGTTGTAGGGACGATCTTTAATTTTTGTATATTCCTGAGTACAATAACAGCGCGATTTTGATATCAGGCACTTCCGCCTCCCGTTTCCGATAATTTTACAGCTGAATGGTTTCGGAATCAAAAGTATCCCAACCAGGCAAAAAACTGCAATTGCAGATATCGCGAAGCTGCCTCAATGCAATTTTATTGAATTCTATTCATCACTAGCCTTCGTTTGCCACCCCATATATTGAAATTGGAGAAAGTTTGAAAAACGGCCATTTTTCCAGCAACGCACTCCTTGCAATCCAATCGTTTTCCGAGGAACTCCAGCATATCTTTGTACTGAAGATCTTGAATTTTGATATGTTCCTGAGTACAATAACAGCGCGATTTTGATATTCAGGCACTTTCGACTCAAGTTTCCGATGGTTTTAGAGCTATATGGTTTCGGCATCAAATGTATCCCAACCACGCACAAAACTGCAATTGCAGATATCGCGAAGCTGCCTGAATGCAATTTTATTGAATTCTACTCATCACTAGCTTTCGTTTGACACCCCATATATTGAAATTGGAGAAAGTATGGACAACGGCCGTTTTTCCAGCAACGCACTCCTTGCAATCCGATCGTTTTCCGAGGAACTCCAGAATATCGTTGTAGTGAAGATCTTTAATTTTTAATGTTCCTGAGTACAATAACAGCGCGATTTTGATATTCAGGCACTTCCGACTCCCGTTTTCGATAATTTTGCAGCTGAATGGTTTCGGAATCAAAAATTTCCCAACAACGCAAAACACTGCAATTCAAGGTATCGCGCAGCTGCCTGAATGCAATTTTATTGAATTTTAATCATCACAAGCTTTCGTTTGGCACCCTATATATTGAAATTGGAGAAAGTATGAAAAACGGCCGTTTGTCCAGCAACGCAATACTTGCAATCCGATCGTTTTCCGAGGAACTTCAGTATATCGTTGTAGTGAAGATCTTTGATTTTTTATGTTCCTGAGTACAATAAAAGCACGATTTTGAAATTCAGGCACTTCCGACTCCCGTTTCCGATAATTTTACAGCTGTATGGCTTCACAATCAAAAGTATCCCAACCACGCAAAAAACTGAAAATGCAGCTATCGCTAAGCTGCCTGAATGCAATTTCATTGAATTCTACTCATCACTAGCTTTCGTTTGACACCCCATATATTGAAATTGGAGAAAGCATGAAGAACGGCCGATCTTCCAGCAACGCACTTCGTGAAATCCGATCGTTCCCCGAGGAACTCCAGAATATCGTTGTAGTGAAGATCTTTAATTTTTCTATGTTCCTGAGTACAATAACAGCGCGAATTGGACATTAAGGCACTTCCGACTCCCGTTTCCGATAATTTTACAGCTGTATGGTTTCAGAATCAAAAGTACCCCAACCACGCACAAAACTGCAACTGCAATGCTGCCTCAATGCAATTTTATTGAATTCTACTCATCACTAGCTTTCGTTTGACACCCCACATATTGAAATTGGAGAAAGTATGTAAAACGGCCGTTTATCCAGTTACGCACTCCTTGCCATCCGATCGTATTCCGAGGAACTCCAGAATATCGTTGTATTGAAGATCTTTAATTTATTTATTTTCCTGAGTACAATAACAGCGCGATTTTGATATTCAGGCACTTCCGACTGCCGTTTCTGATGATTCTACAGCTGAATGGTTTCGGAATCAAAAGTACCCCAACCACGCAAAAACCGCAATTGCAGATATCGCGAAGCCCCTGAATTCAATTTTATTGAATTCTACTCATCACCTGCTTTCGTTTGACACCCCACATATTTAGATTGGAAAATGTATGAAAAACTGCCGTTTTTCCCGCAACGCACTCCTTGTAATCCGATCGTTTTCCGAGGAACTCCAGAATATCGTTGTAGGGACGATCTTTAATTTTTGTATATTCCTGAGTACAATAACAGCGTGATTTTGATATCAGGCACTTCCGCCTCCCGTTTCCGATAATTTTACAACTTAATGGTTTCGGAATCAAAAGTATCCCAACACGCAAAAAACTGCAATTGCAGATATCGCGAAGCTGCCTGCATGCAATTTTATTGAATTCTACTCATCAAAAGCTTCCGTTTGGCACCCTATATATTGAAATTGGAGAAAGTATGAAAAACGGCCGTTTGTCCAGCAACGCAATCCTTGCAATCCGATCGTTTTCCGAGGAACTTCAGAATATCGTTGTAGTGAAGATCTTTGATTTTTTATGTTCCTGAGTACAATAAAAGCACGATTTTGAAATTCAGGCACTTCCGACTCCCGTTTCCGATAATTTTACAGCTGTATGGCTTCACAATCAAAAGTATCCCAACCACGCAAAAAACTGCAAATGCAGCTATCGCTAAGCTGCCTGAATGCAATTTCATTGAATTCTACTCATCACTAGCTTTCGTTTGACACCCCATATATTGAAATTGGAGAAAGTATGAAGAACGGCCGATCTTCCAGCAACGCACTTCGTGAAATCCGAACGTTCCCCGAGGAACTCCAGAATATCGTTGTAGTGAAGATCTTTAATTTTTTTATGTTCCTGAGTACAATAACAGCGCGAATTGGACATTAAGGCACTTTCGACTCCCGTTTCCGATAATTTTACAGCTGTATGGTTTCAGAATCAAAAGTACCCAAACCACGCACAAAACTGCAACTGCAGGTATCGCGATGCTGCCCCAATGCAATTTTATTGAATTCTACTCATCACTAGCTTTCGTTTGACACCCCACATATTGAAATTGGAGAAAGTATGAAAAACGGCCGTTTATCCAGTTACGCACTCCTTGCCATCCGATCGTATTCCGAGGAACTCCAGAATATCGTTGTATTGAAGATCTTTAATTTATTTATTTTCCTGAGTACAATAACAGCGCGATTTTGATATTCAGGCACTTCCGACTGCCGTTTCTGATGATTCTACAGCTGAATGGTTTCGGAATCAAAAGTACCCCAACCACGCAAAAACCGGAATTGCAGATATCGCGAAGCCCCTGAATTCAATTTTATTGAATTCTACTCATCACCAGCTTTCGTTCGACACCCCACATATTTAGATTGGAAAATGTATGAAAAACTGCCGTTTTTCCCGCAACGCACCACTTGTAATCCGATCGTTTTCCGAGGAACTCCAGAATATCGTTGTAGGGACGATCTTTAATTTTTGTATATTCCTGAGTACAATAACAGCGTGATTTTGATATCAGGCACTTCCGCCTCCCGTTTCCGATAATTTTACAACTTAATGGTTTCGGAATCAAAAGTATCCCAACACGCAAAAAACTGCAATTGCAGATATCGCGAAGCTGCCTGCATGCAATTTTATTGAATTCTACTCATCACAAGCTTCCGTTTGACATCGCATATATTGAAATTGGAGAAAGTATGAAAAACGGCCGTTTATCCAGTTACGCACTTCTTGCCATCCGATCGTATTCCGAGGAACTCCAGAATATCGTTGTATTGAAGATCTTTAATTTATTTATTTTCCTGAGTACAATAACAGCGCGATTTTGGTATTCAGGCACTTCCGACTCCCGTTTCTGATGATTTTACAGGTGAATGTTTCCGGAATCAAAAGTATCCCAACCACGCAAAAAACTGCAATTGCAGATATCACGAAGCTGCCTGAATGCAATTTTATTGAATTCTACTCATCACATGCTTTCATTTGACGTCCCATATATCGAAATTGGAGAAAGTATGAAAAACGGCCGTTTATCCAGTTACGCACTCCTTGCCATCCGATCGTTTTCCGAGGAACTGCAGAATATCGTTATAGTGAAGATCTTGAATTTGTTTATGTTCCTGAGTACAATAACAGCGCGATTTTGATATTCAGGCACTTCCGACTCCCGCTTCCGATGATTTTACATTTGTATGGTTTCGGAATCAAAAGTATCCCAACCACGCAAAAAATTGCAATTGCAGGTATCGCGAAGCTGCCTGAATGCAATTTTATTGAATTCTACTCATCACAAGCTTCCGTTTGACATCGGATATATTGAAATTGGAGAAAGTATGAAGAACGGCCGTTTTTCCAGCAACGTACTCCTTGCAATCCGATCGTTATTCGAGGAACTCCAGAATATCGTTGTAGTGAAGATCTTTAATTTTAAATATTCCCGAGTACAATAACAACGTGATTTGGATATTCAGGCACTTCCGACTCCCGTTTCCGATAATTTTACACCTGAATGGTTTCGGAATCAAAAGTATCCCAACCAGGCAAAAAACTGCAATTGCAGATATCGCGAAGCTGCCTCAATGCAATTTTATTGAATTCTATTCATCACTAGCCTTCGTTTGCCACCCCATATTTTGAAATTGGAGAAAGTTTGAAAAACGGCCGTTTTTCCAGCAACGCACTCCTTGCAATCCAATCGTTTTCCGAGGAACTCCAGCATATCTTTGTACTCAAGATCTTGAATTTTGATATGTTCCTGAGTACAATAACAGCGCGATTTTGATATTCAGGCACTTCCGACTCAAGTTTCCGATGATTTTACAGCTATATGGTTTCGGAATCAAATGTATCCCAACCACGCACAAAACTGCAATTGCAGATATCGCGAAGCTGCCTGAATGCAATTTTATTGAATTCTACTCATCACTAGCTTTCGTTTGACACCCCATATATTGAAATTGGAGAAACTATGGGCAACGGCCGTTTTTCCAGCAACGCACTCCTTGCAATCCGATCGTTTTCCGAGGAACTCCAAAATATCGTTGTAGTGAAGATTTTGATATTCAGGCACTTTCGGCTCCCGTTTCTGATGATTTTACAACTGTACGGTTTCGGAATCAAAAGTATCCCAACCACGCAAAAAACTGCAATTCCAGATATCGCGAAGCTGCCTGAATGGAATTTTATTGAATTCTTCTCATCACTAGCCTTCGTTTGGCACCCCAGGTATTGAAATTGGAAAAAGTATGAAAAACGGCCGGTTTTCCAGCAACGCACTCCTTGCAATCCGATCGTTTTCC
This sequence comes from Odontomyia ornata, assembly GCA_963969285.1. Lineage (NCBI taxonomy): Eukaryota > Metazoa > Arthropoda > Insecta > Diptera > Stratiomyidae > Odontomyia > Odontomyia ornata. Next base: position 60,478,496 of record OZ017743.1, on the reverse strand, counting down.
GAGAAACTCCAGAATATCGTTGTAGTAAAGATCTTTGTTTGTTTTATGTTCCTGAGTACAATAACAGCGCGATTTTGATATTCAGGCACTTCTGACTCCCGTTTCCGATGATTTTACAGCTGTATGGTTTCGGAATCAAAAGCATCCCAGCCACGCAAAAAACTGAAATTGCAGGTATCGCGAAGCTGCCTGAATGCAATTTTGTTGAATTCTACTCATCACTAGCTTTCGTTTGACAGCCCATGTATTGAAATTCGAGAAAGTATGAAAAAAGGCCGTTTTTCCAGCAACGCAATCCTTGCAATCCGATCGTTTTCCGAGGAGCTCCAGAATATCGTTGTAGTGAAGATCCTTAATTTTTCTATATTCCTGAGCACAACAACAGCGTGATTTCGATATTCAGGCACTTCCGACTCCCGTTTCCGATAATTTTGCAGCTGAATGGTTTCGGAATCAAAAATTTCCCAACAACGCAAAACGCTGCAATTCCAGGTATCGCGAAGCTGCCTGAATGCAATTTTATTGAATTTTAATCATCACAAGCTTTCGTTTGGCACCCTATATATTGAAATTGGAGAAAGTATGAAAAACGGCCGTTTGTCCAGCAACGCAATCCTTGCAATCCGATCGTTTTCCGAGGAACTTCAGAATATCGTTGTAGTGAAGATCTTTGACTTTTTTATGTTCCTGAGTACAATAAAAGCACGATTTTGAAATTCAGGCACTTCCGACTCCCGTTTCCGATAATTTTACAGCTGTATGGCTTCACAAACAAAAGTTTCCCAACCACGCAAAAAACTGCAAATGCAGCTATCGCCAAGCTGCCTGACTGCAATTTCATTGAATTCTACTCATCACTAGCTTTCGTTTGACACCCCATATATTGAAATTGGAGAAAGTATGAAGAACGGCCGATCTTCCAGCAACGCACTTCGTGAAATCCGATCGTTCACCGAGGAACTCCAGAATATCGTTTCTGATGATTCTACAGCTGTATGGTTTCGGAATCAAAAGCACCCCAACCACGCAAAAACCGCAATTGCAGATATCATGAAGCCCCTGAATTCAATTTTATTAAATTCTACTCATCACCAGCTTTCGTTCGACACCCCATATATTTAGATTGGAAAATGTATGAAATGTTTTCCCCGCAACGTACTCCTTGTAATCCGATGGTTTTCCGAGGAACCCCAGGATATCGTTGTAGGGACGATCTTTAATTTTTTTATATTCCTGAGTACAATAACAGCGCGATTTTGATATCAGGCACTTCCGACTCCCGTTTCCGATAATTTTACAGCTGAATGGTTTCGGAATCAAAAGTATCCCAGCATGCAAAATACTGCAATTGAGGATATCGCGAAGCTGCCTGAATGCAATTTTATTGAATTCTACTCATCACAAGCTTCCGTTTGACATCGCATATATTGAAATTGGAGAAAGTATGAAAAACGGCCGTTTTTCCAGCAACGTACTCCATGCAATCCGATCGTTTTTCGAGGAACTCCAGAATATCGTTGTAGTGAAGATCTTTAATTTTTCAATATTCCCGAGTACAATAACAACGTGATTTTGATATTCAGGCACTTCCGACTCCCGTTTCCGATGATTTTACACCTGAACGGTTTCGGAATCAAGAGTATCCCAACCAGACAAAAAACTGCAATTGCAGGTATCGCGAAGCTGCCTCAATGCAATTTTATTGAATTCTACTCATCACTAGCCTTCGTTTGACACCCCATATATTCAACTTGGAGAAAGTATGAAGAACGGCCGTTTATCCAGCAACGCACTCCTTGCAATCCAATCGTTTTCCGAGGAACTCCAGCATATCTTTGTACTGAAGATCTTGAATTTTCATATGTTCCGGAGTACAATAACAGCGCAATTTTGATATTCAGGCACTTCCGACTCCCGTTTCCGATAATTTTGCAGCTGTATGGTTTCGGAATCAAAAGTATCCCAACCACGCAAAAAACTGCAATTGCAGATATCGCAAAGCTGCCTGAATGCAATTTTATTGAATTCGACTCATCACTAGCTTTCGTTTGACACCCCATATATTGAAATCGGAGAAAGTATGGACAACGGCCGTCTTTCCAGCAACGCACTCCTTGCAATCCGATCGTTTTCCGAGGAGCTCCAAAATATCGTTGTAGTGAAGATCTTTAATTTTTAATGTTCCTGAGTACAATAACAGCGCGATTTTGACATTGAGGCACTTCCGACTCCCGTTTCCGATGATTTTACAGCTGTACGGTTTCGGAATCAAAAGTATCCCAACCACGCAAAAAACTGCAATTGCAGGTACCGTGAAGCTGCCTGAATGCAATTTTATTGAATTCTACTCTCATTAGCTTTCGTCTTACACCCCATACATTGAAATTGGGGAAAGTATTAAAACCAGCCGTTTCTCCAGTAACGCACTCCTTGCAATCCGATCGTTTTCTGAGGAACGCCAGAATATCGCTGTAGCGAAGATCTTTAATTTTTTTCTGTTCCTGAGTACAATAGCAATGCAATTTTGATATTCAGGCGCTTCTGACTCCCGTTTCCGATAATTTTACGGCTGTATGGTTTTGGAATCGCAAGGATCCCAACCACGGAAAAAACTGCGATTGCTGATATCGCGAAGCTGCCTGAATGCACTTTTATTGAGTTCGACTCATCACTGGCTTTTGTTTGACACCCCATATATTGAAATTGGAGAAGGTATGAAGAACGGCCGTTTTTCCAGCAACGCTCTCCTTACAATCCGATCGTTTTTCAAGGAACTCCAGATTATCGTTTTAGTAAAGATCTTTAATATTTTAATGTTCCTGAGTACAACAACAGCTTGATTTTGATATTCAGGCACTTCCGACTCCCGTTTCCCATGATTTTATAGCTGTATGGTTTCGGAATCAAAAGTATCCCAACCACGCAAAAAACTGCAATTGCAGGTATCGCGAAGCTGCCTGCATGCAATTTTATTGAATTCTACTCATCACTAGCTTTCGATTGACACTCGATATATTGATATTGGAGAAAGTATGAAAAACGGCCGTTTTTCCAGCAACGTACTCTTTGCAATCCGATCGGTTTTCGACGAACTCCAGAATATCGTATCTTTAACTTTTGTATATTCCTGAGTACGAACTCCAGAATATCGTTGTAGTGAGGATCTGCAACTTTTGTATATTCCTGAGTACTATAACGGCGCGATTTTGATATTCAGGCACTTCCGACTACCGTTTCCGATAATTTTACAGTTGTATGGTTTCGGAATCAAAAGTATCCCAACCACGCAAAATACTGCAATTGCAGGTATCGCGAAGCTGCCTCAATGCAATTTTATTGAATTCTTCTTATCACTAGCTTTCGTTTGACACCCCATATATTGAAATTGGAGAAAGTATGAAAAACGACCGTTTTTCCAGCAACGCACTCCTTGCAATCCGATCGTTTTCTGAGGAACTCCAGAATATCGCTGTAGCGAAGATCTTTAATTTTTTTCTGTTCCTGAGTACAATAGCAATGCGATTTGGATATTCAGGCGCTTCCGACTCCCGTTTCCGATAATTTCACAGCTGTATGGTTTCGGAATCAAAAGTATCCCAACCACGCAAAAAACTGCGATTGCTGATATCGCTAAGCTGCCTGACTGCACTTTTATTGAATTCGACTCATCACTAGCTTTTGTTTGACATCCCATATATTGAAATTGGAGAAAGTGTGAAGAACGGCCGTTTTTCCAGCAACGCAGTCCTTACAATCCGATCGTTTTCCGAGGAACTCCAGATTATCGTTGTAGTGAAAATCTTTAATATTTTTATGTTCCTGAGTACAACAACAGCGTGATTTTGATATTCAGGCACTTCCGACTCCCGTTTCCGATGATTTTACAGCTGTATGGTTTCGGAATCAAAAGTATCCCAACCACGCAAAAAACTGCAATTGCAGATATCGCTAAGCTGCCTGAATGCAATTTTATTGAATTCTACTCATCACTAGCTTTCGTTTGACACCCCATATATTGAAATTGGGGAAAGTATGAAACACGGCCGTTTTTCCAGCAACGCACTCCTTGCCATCCGATCGTTTTCCGAGGAACTCCAGAATATCGTTGTAGCGAAATATTTAAACTTTGTTATGTTCCTTAGAATAACAATGCGATTTTGATATTCAGGCGCTTCTGACTCCCGTTTCTGATAATTTTACAGCTGTATGGATCTGGAATCGAAAGCATCCCAACCACGCAAAAAACTGCAATTGCAGATATCGCTAAGCTGCCTGAATGCACTTTTATTGAATGCGACTCATCACTAGCTTTTGTTTGACACCCCATATATTGAAATTGGAGAAAGTATGAAGAACGGCCGTTTTTCCAGCAACGCACTCCTTGCAATCCGATCGTTTTCCGAGGAACTCCAGATTATCGTTGTAGTGAAAATCTTTAATATTTTTATGTTCCTGAGTACAACAACAGCGTGATTTTGATATTCAGGCACTTCCGACACCCGTTTCCGATGATTTTATAGCTTTATGGTTTCGGAATCAAAAGTATCCCAAACACGCAAAAAACTGCAATTGCAGGTATCGCGAAGCTGCCTCAATGCAATTTTATTGAATTCTACTCATCACTAGCTTTCGATTGACACTCGATATATTGATATTGGAGAAAGTATGAAAAACGGTCGTTTTTCCAGCAACGTACTCTTTGCAGTCCGATCGGTTTTCGACGAACTCCAGAATATCGTTGTAGTGAGGATCTGCAACTTTTGTATATTCCTGAGTACTATAACGGCGCGATTTTGATATTCAGGCACTTCCGACTACCGTTTCCGATAATTTTACAGTTGTATGGTTTCGGAATCAAAAGTATCCCAACCACGCAAAATACTGCAATTGCAGGTATCGCGAAGCTGCCTCAATGCAATTTTATTGAATTCTTCTTATCACTAGCTTTCGTTTGACACCCCATATATTGAAATTGGAGAAAGTATGAAAAACGACCGTTTTTCCAGCAACGCACTCCTTGCAATCCGATCGTTTTCTGAGGAACTCCAGAATATCGCTGTAGCGAAGATCTTTAATTTTTTTCTGTTCCTGAGTACAATAGCAATGCGATTTTGATATTCAGGCGCTTCCGACTCCCGTTTCCGATAATTTCACAGCTGTATGGTTTCGGAATCAAAAGTATCCCAACCACGGAAAAAACTGCGATTGCTGATATCGCTAAGCTGCCTGACTGCACTTTTATTGAATTCGACTCATCACTAGCTTTTGTTTGACACCCCATATATTGAAATTGGAGAAAGTGTGAAGAACGGCCGTTTTTCCAGCAACGCAGTCCTTACAATCCGATCGTTTTCCGAGGAACTCCAGATTATCGTTGTAGTGAAAATCTTTAATATTTTTATGTTCCTGAGTACAACAACAGCGTGATTTTGATATTCAGGTACTTCCGACTCCCGTTTCTGATGATTTTACAGCTGTATGGTTTCGGAATCAAAAGTATCCCAACCACGCAAAAAACTGCAATTGCAGGTATCGCGAAGCTGCCTGAATGCAATTTTATTGAATTCTACTCATCACTAGCTTTCGATTGTCACTCGATATATTGAAATTGGAGAAAGTATGAAAAACGGCCGTTTATCCAGCAACGCACTCCTTGCAATCCGATCGTTTTCCAAGGAACTCCAGAATATCGTTGCAGTACAGATTTCTAATTTTTTATGTTCCTGAGTACAATAACAGTGCAGTTTTAATATTCAGGCACTTCCGACTCCCATTTCCGATGATTTTACAGCTGTATGGTTTCGGAATCAAAAGTATCCCAACCACGCAAAAAACTGCAATTGCAGGTATCGCAAAGCTGCCTGAATGCAATTTTATTGAATTCTACTCATCACTAGCTTTCGTTTGACACCCCATATATTGAAATTGGGGAAAGTATGAAACACGGCCGTTTTTCCAGCAACGCACTCCTTGCCATCCCATCGTTTTCCGAGGAACTCCAGAATATCATTGTAGGGAAATTCTTAAACTTTGTTATGTTCCTTAGAATAACAATGCGATTTTGATATTCAGGCGCTTCTGACCCCCGTTTCTGATAATTTTACAGCTGTATGGATCTGGAATCGAAAGTATGCCAACCACGCAAAAAACTGCGATTGCAGATATCGATAAGCTGCCCGAATGCACTTTTATTGAATTCGACTCATCACTAGCTTTTGTTTGACACCCCATATATTGAAATTGGAGAAAGTATGAAGAACGGCCGTTTTTACAGCAACGCACTCCTTGCAATCCGATCGTTTTCCGAGGAACTCCAGATTATCGTTGTAGTGAAAATCTTTAATATTTTTATGTTCCTGAGTACAACAACAGCGTGATTTTGATATTCAGGCACTTCCGACTCCCGTTTCCGATGATTTTACAGCTGTATGGTTTCGGAATCAAAAGTATCCCAACCACGCAAAAAACTGCAATTGCAGGTATCGCGAAGCTGCCTGAATGCAATTTTATTGAATTCTACTCATCACTAGCTTTCGATTGACACTCGATATATTGATATTGGAGAAAGTATGAAAAACGGCCGTTTTTCCAGCAACGTACTCTTCGCAATCCGATCGGTTTTCGACGAACTCCAGAATATCGTTGTAGTGAGGATCTTTAACTTTTGTATATTCCTGAGTACAATAACGGCGCGATTTTGATATTCAGGCACTTCCGACTACCGTTTCCGATAATTTTACAGTTGTATGGTTTCGGAATCAAAAGTATCCCAACCACGCAAAATACTGCAATTGCAAGTATCGCGAAGCTGCCTGAATGCAATTTTATTGAATTCTTCTTATCACTAGCTTTCGTTTGACACCCCATATATTGAAATTGGAGAAAGTATGAAAAACGACCGTTTTTCCAGCAACGCACTCCTTGCAATCCGATCGTTTTCTGAGGAACTCCAGAATATCGCTGTAGCGAAGATCTTTAATTTTTTTCTGTTCCTGAGTACAATAGCAATGCGATTTTGATATTCAGGCGCTTCCGACTCCCGTTTCCGATAATTTTACAGCTGTATGGTTTTGGAATCGAAAGCATCCCAACCACGCAAATAACTGCGATTGCAGATATCGCTAAGCTGCCTGAATGCACTTTTATTGAATTCGACTCATCACTAGCTTTTGTTTGACACCCCATATATTGAAATTGGAGAAAGTATGAAAAACGGCCGTTTTTCCAGCAACGCACACCTTGCAATCCGATCGTTTTCCAAGGAACTCCAGAATATCGTTGCAGTACAGATTTCTAATTTTTTATGTTCCTGAGTACAATAACAGTGCAGTTTTAATATTCAGGCACTTCCGACTCCCGTTTCCGATGATTTTACAGCTGTATGGTTTCGGAATCAAAAGTATCCCAACCACGCAAAAAACTGCAATTGCAGGTATCGCGAAGCTGCCTGAATGCAATTTTATTGAATTCTACTCATCACTAGCTTTCGATTGTCACTCGATATATTGAAATTGGAGAAAGTATGAAAAACGGCCGTTTATCCAGCAACGCACTCCTTGCAATCCGATCGTTTTCCAAGGAACTCCAGAATATCGTTGCAGTACAGATTTCCAATTTTTTATGTTCCTGAGTACAATAACAGTGCAGTTTTAATATTCAGGCACTTCCGACTCCCGTTTCCGATGATTTTACAGCTGTATGGTTTCGGAATCAAAAGTATCCCAACCACGCAAAAAACTGCAATTGCATGTATCGCAAAGCTGCCTGAATGCAATTTTATTGAATTCTACTCATCACTAGCTTTCGTTTGACACCCCAAATATTGAAATTGGGGAAAGTATGAAACACGGCCGTTTTTCCAGCAACGCACTCCTTGCCATCCGATCGTTTTCCGAGGAACTCCAGAATATCGTTGTAGGGAAATTCTTAAACTTTGTTATGTTCCTTAGAATAACAATGCGATTTTGATATTCAGGCGCTTCTGACTCCCGTTTCTGATAATTTTACAGCTGTATGGATCTGGAATCGAAAGTATCCCAACCACGCAAAAAACTGCGATTGCAGATATCGCTAAGCTGCCTGAATGCACTTTTATTGAATTCGACTCATCACTAGCTTTTGTTTGACACCCCATATATTGAAATTGGAGAAAGTATGAAGAACGGCCGATCTTCCAGCAACGCACTTCGTGAAATCCGATCGTTCCCCGAGGAACTCCAGAATATCGTTGTAGTGAAGATCTTTAATTTTTTCATGTTCCTGAGTACAACAACAGCGTGATTTTGATATTCAGGCACTTCCGACTCCCGTTTCCGATGATTTTACAGCTGTATGGATTCGGAATCAAAAGTATCCCAACCACGCAAAAACTGCAATTGCAGGTATCGCGAAGCTGCCTGAGTGCAATTTCATTGAATTCTACTCATCACTTCATTTCGTTTGACACCCCATATATTGAAATTGGAGAAAGTATGAAAAACAGCCGTTATTCCAGCAACGCACTCCTTGCAATCCGATCGTTTTCCGAGGAACTCCAGAACATCGTTGTAGTGAAGATCTCTCATTTTCTTATGTCCCTGAGTATAACATTAGTGCAATTTTGATATTCAGGCACTTCCGACTCCCGTTTCCGATGATTTTACAGCTGTATGGTTTCGGAATCAAAAGTACCCGCGAAGTCGTCTGAATGCAATTTCATTGAATTCTACTCACCACTAGCTTTCGTTTGAGACCCCATATATTGAAATTGGAGAAGGTATGAAACACGGCCGTTTGTCCAGCAACGCACTCCTTGCGATCCGATCGTTTTCTGAGGAGCTTCAGAGTATCGTTGTAGTGAAGATCTTTAATTTCTATGTTCCTGAGTACAATAGCAGCGCGATTTTTACTATCAGGAACTTACGAATCCCGTTTCCGATGATTTTACAGCTGTATGGTTTCGGAATCAAAAGTATTCCAACCATGTAAAAAACTGCAATCGCAGGTATCGCGAAGCTGGCTAAATGCAATTTTATTGAATTCTACTCATCACTAGCTTTCGTTATACACCCCATATATTGAAATTGGAGAAAATATGAAAAACGGCCGTTTTTCCAGCAACGCACTGCTTGCAATTCGATCGCTTTCCGAGGAGCTCCAGAATATCGTTGTAGTGAAGATCTTTAACTTTTTTATGTTCCTGAGAATAACATTAGTGCAATTTTGATATTCAGGCACTTCCGACTCCCGTTTCCGATGATTTTACAGCTGTATGGTTTCGGAGTCAAAAGTATCCCAACCACGCAAAATACTGCAATTGCAGGTATCGCGAAGCTGGCTGAATGCAATTTTATTGAATTCTACTCATCACAAGCTTTCGTTTGACACCCTATATATTGAAATTGGAGAAAAAATGAAAAAATGCCGTTTTTGCAGCAATGCACTCTTTGCCATCCGATCGTTCTCCGAGGAACCCCAGAATATCATTGTAGTCAAGATCTTTAATTTTTTTATGTTCCTGAGTACAATAACAGCTCGATTTTGATATTCAGGCACTTGCGACTCCGGTTTCCGATGATTTCACAGCTGTATGGTTTCGGAATCAAAAGTATCCCAACCACGCAAAAAACTGCAATTGCAGGAATCGAGAAGCTGCCTGAATGCAATTTCATTGAATTCTACTCATCAGTAGCTTTCCTTTGACACCCCATATATTGAAATTGGGAAAGTATGAAACACGGCCGTTTGTCCAGCGACGCACTCCTTGCAATCCGATCAAATTCCACGGAACTCCAGAATATCGTTGTAGTGAAGATCTTTAACTTTTTTATGTTCCTGCGTACATTAAAAGCGCGATTTAGATATTCAGGCACTTCCGACTCCCGTTCCCGATAATTTTACAGTTCTATGGTTTCGGAATCAAAAGTATCCCAGCCAGGCAAAAACTGTAGTTGCAGGTATCGCGATGCTGCCTGAATGCAATTTCATTGAATTCCACTCATGACTAGCTTTCGTTTGACACCCCATATATTGAAATTGGAGAAAGTATGAAAAACGGCCGTTTTTCCAGCAACGCTCTCCTTGCAATCCGATCGTTTTCCGAGGAACTCCAGATTATCGTTGTAGTGAAGATCTTTGATTTTTTTAAGTTCCTGAGTACAATAACAGCGCGATTTTGATATTCAGGCACTTCCGACTCCCGTTTCCGATAATTTTACAGCTGTATGGTCTCGGAATCAAAAGTACCCCAACCGGGTAGAAAACTGCAATTGCAGGTATCGCGAGGCTGCCTGAATGCAATTTTATTGAATTCTAGTCATCACTAGCTTTCGTTTGACACCCCATATATTGAAATTGGAGAAAGTATGAAAAACGGCCGTTTTTCCAGCAGCGCACTCTTTGCAACTCAATCGTTTTCCGAGGAACTCCAGAATATCGTTGTAGTGAAGATCTTTAATTTTTTATGTTCTTGAGTACAATAACAGCGCGATTTTGATATTCAGGCACTTCTGACTTCCGTTTCCGATGATTTTACTGCTGTATGGTTTCGTAATCAAAAGTATCCCTGTTGCGAGCGAACACATAAAACATGCTCGGATATATTCCCGCTTCATAACTGCAATAGTAGCGAGCAAACAACACCTATGTACTCGCACTTCTCGAATGAAAATCAGCCATAGAAACACATGCGCATGTAAATAAGCGAGCAGTCAAGTAAACGAAGAAGTTCAACTAGCAACGATATTTACATCATGAACGAACGGGGTGCTTCTAAGTGAGGTAAGCGGAGAAGAAAACCGAAAGTTCCGGCATAAACACTCCTTCGTCCAATGTTCCCAGTTTCGCTATTTCACCACGAGCGATCGTGGGAAAACCGAAAATTCTGGCTAAAACACTCTTTCGCTCAACGCCCCCAGTTTCGCTATTTCACCTCAGGAGATAGTGAGAAGGCCGAAAGCTTAAGCTGAAAGCACTCTTTCGAAGTCGAAAGCTTAAGCGAAAAACACTCTTTCGCTCAATTTCCCAAGTTTCGCATATTCACCAGTCGAGCAAGCGAGACGAAGCGGGGAGGAAAAACGTTCGTGGAACGAGAGCGCTCCGCGAATTTTAAGAGAATTCAGGTTATTTAAACTTCTTGAGCGATGTAGAAAAATCAGTTGGAAGCCGAATGTGCAACAACGCGCATCGCAGGCACGAGCTCTACGAGCTGAGGTGGTTAGCCCGCTTAGCCATCACACCCAAGGAGCGGGCCTTCTTTCGCCGTTAAGCATGGGAAGTGCGCCGAGGGCTTCATCGGGAGATCGCGACCCGGCATCACACTGCGGCACGTTCCCATCCTCAAACCACGGACGATATTGCAGCACACGCCGACAAACGATTAAGAAAAAAAGTAAACAAGGAAGAAAATAAAGAACAATCAATAAATAACACTTGCGTATTAATTCCAAGGAGGTTCATTCAGTCCCTGTACAGGTGCGTAGGTGAGTGCAGGAGAAACTAGTACCGTGGGACTCCTCGGAAGAGGCCGTCAGTACCCCCGGTAGGAAATTTATAACATTGGCGCAGCCGGGTTTAGTTACCGAACAGCTCTAGTACGGTGACTCGCTTTAGAGTGATCAATTTGGTACAGACTAAATTGGTGAAACGTTCGAAACTGGAATCTTACACTTACACTCTCGATATAAACGCATTCATCCACGCATCCTGATTGCTTGGGCTTCATAACATTGGAATTGTAGCAAGAACCAACCAGTTAGTGTTATAGAAACTGTAGTCCTGACCAACCACAGAAAGAGTTGTGTTGTTAGCGACTTGTTTGTTAACCCGAAGACACGGTCATTATTAATTGTTAAATTGCACAAATGAGTGATAGGAATCAGGCAGTAGGAGGAATTCAGCGGACAACTCCAGAAGAAAGTGACGGGTTCGTGTAACGAAGCGATAGAGCACTCTCAGCTCCAAAAAGGAAGTCTGTATCTTCTTGTACTAGCTCAAATCAACAGGTGAAGCGAGAAACCGAGCCCGTTGAATTGGACACAATTATTGAATAAACGAATACGGTTGATAATTTGCATGTACATCGTTTAGTGCAAATTAGTCAGTTCCGCGAACAAACGAAGCAATTTGAAGAAGAGATTAAACACTTTGGCGAAGTCATGCTAAACCAGACCAGTTCTTTTGATCTATCGCAATTGTTAAAGACGCTGATTACGTCTCACGATTGGAATTTATTGTTTGAGGCAGGCCCATCTACAAACGCTTCAATTGATCAAGCCAATCATTCTAGTCCTGTTTGTATGACTGGTAAGGGCGTAGAGGTTAAGAATTTCGCAGGCAATATGGCCGATTATGCTAAGGTAGCTAAGTTAATGGGGCAGATGAACCCTTTGTTTTCGGGAGCCCCAAGCACGTCAATAGTTTTAGACCTGCAGACCTTGATTGGGTGCAGCAGGCAAGTTTGGAAATGTTTGAATAGCCAGGAGCAAATAGCTTTCATGCAGATCTTTCCGACTCGTCTTCGAGGGGAGGCTTACCAGTTCATATCATCAATGTTTCCTTGAACTCTAGAGGTGGCTGAGGAGCTCTTAAACCGCATCTACTTTCCAAGGGAAACCTACCAGGAATAGGTGAGTGGACTCATCTCACCCAAACAAAGCCCCACGGAATCAGTATTGTCCTACACATAACGTCTGAGGCAAATGCTTAAGCGATGCCAGGAGGCTGCTGTGGTTAAGTATGGCTCAGAAGTAAGTAAGATTGCAAACGCACAGCTGGAGGATTTCGCTAAGAATGCCTTTAGGGGTGGTTTTAATAATCCCCATCTTTGTCAGTATTTGTTGAAGCAGGAAACGTCTACCTTCGAGGATTTAGTTACTAAAGGATTAAATATGGAAAAATTGCAGCAGGGGGCTTTCCTCCTTCAGGGAAATCCAATGCAGTTATACCCACAAATATCATAGGTACAACCCACTTTCGTTACTTGGTTGCCTGGTCAACATGCATTTACGCCTCAACAAACTAGTTACACAAGTTCGGGCTCGAAGTCATCTGAATTTGCAAAGAGTCCGAAAATCACGTGTAACTTTTGTCATAAGTGAGGCCACACTTATGCAGACTGCTATAGTCACAAAAATACTCCTTATTGTCCAGAATGTAAGGAGTATGGTCACGATCAGAGGGATTGTAAGGCGAGGCCAGCTACGGCAAAACCAGTTGTTAATGAGGGTCCAAGGGTTTTTAGTGTTCAGGTGAAATGTGATTTTTGTGGCCGAAGGAGTCATGGCGTGGGTACGTGTTTCCAAAAGAAAATATGGGAAGCCAAGCAGCAGGAAAACGAGAAACAGTCGAGTCGAAAATCCCCGGCTCAGCTACAATAAAGACGGTGCAACCAGGAAGCCAATATCTCAGTAGGAAGGTTGAATCTAGGGTATCGCAGGAAGTGGCTGGTGGGTCTGACACAGTAGATAACAGTTACAGAGAATCAAACGTCATGACCGCTTCATTGCCTTTAGATATTGGGAAACAGGGGAAAACTAAATTTACCATAGATACAGGTGCAGAGGTTAGCATAATTAGCAAATCGGCAATACGTGATACGTGTCCAATGGATGGTAGTCGTAAGCTCACTTTGTCAAGCCCCGTTTGGGGAAGGAGAAACCCTTGGTTCTACGCAAGGCAATTTCGAGCTCCCCACCAAGCTTCCTTGTACTTTTCATGTGATAGACGCGTGGGGGCGTTCAATGATGGTCTTCTTGGAAATGACTTTCTAGCAAAAAATTTTAATATAGAAGGTCCTGTTTAGTCCCTAGTGTTTCCCCGCATCGAAGCAAATGGCAGTGAATTCAGGGTTTCTCTTGAGTGTCAAGAGGGAATAGTAGATTTGCATCAGTCTTCAGTTGAGGCGCCGAATAGCGCATACGCGTTGTCCAAGAGGGTAGCGCAAAGTGCGGCGTGCTTATCAGACCGGGCTGAGGATGTGAATTGTAGTTCTGTCAAGGGGCACACTAGCAGCCAAAGTCGTTCCGATGGAATCTTTCGAGTCAGTTTCGAGGGGGTTATCACATTGTTGCCACGAACACAACATCTAGTGGAGGTACCGATTCGGTTGGATCAGGAAATGCTTTGTACCACAAGTTCAATAGCGGATGGCGTGTTCCTAGCCAATGCTCTTCTAGATCCGGTCCACCCTGTAATAGGGTTAATGAACTCGAGTGAGGCGCCAGTTGCACTTAAAGAGATTGTTTTGGAACTTAAGAAGTTGGATGAGTATTTGATTGATATTCTAGAGGATACGAATAAGGAGTTAGAAGCCTGTCAAGCGCCTTACAAGGGTCCCCTCGTGAAACAGATATGTGGTCTAGTATCAGCTGGGGGAGAAACTCAGAAGTTAGCTCATGATCGGTTAGGGAACAAATGTACTAAATCAGCGCATCAGCTTCCCTCGGCTGATGCTAAGTGCAATGCACTGTTGAGACAGGAGCTCACACTTTATGAACATATCAACTCCGAAGAGAGGACTGCTATGACTGAGTTATGTCAAGAGTTTAGTGACATTTTTTTCTTGCCGGGGGATAAGTTGAGCTACATGGAGGCTATAACACATGAGATTCCATTGATGACGGACCAACCGCCCATAAATCAGAAAATGTACCAATTGAGTCAGCCCCAGAAGGACATTATTAATAAGCAGCTGAAGGGGATGTTGGACAGCGATATTGTTCAGCCGAGCAAGAGCCCCTGGAACTCCCCCCTCTTGGTTGTGCCCAAGAAGGCCGGAGCCAATGGAGCAAAGAAATGGAGAGTAGTTGATGACTTCAGGAGACTGAATAAGAAAACCATAGGGGACGCATTTCCATTATCCCGTTTAAAAGATATTTTAGATCAGTTGGGGCATTCACGGTATTTCAGCACGTTAGATTTGGCCAGTGGGTATCACCAAGTCCTGGTGCAGCCAAAAGATCGGCCAAAAACTGCATTTAGCACCAGTTATGGACACTATGAATTTAAGCGAATGCCTTTTGGTTTGAAGGGGGCACCAGCCACTTTTCAGAGGCTAATGAACTACATACTAACGGGTTTACAAGGCTCTGAATGTTCTGTGTACTTGGATGACATAGTGGTTTATGGGAAAAACTTGAGGGATCACATCGATAAACTACGGAAAATCTTTGTTAGGCTGAGATTAAACAACCTGAAACTCCAACGGGAGAAATGTCAGTTCTTACGACCCGAAGTGGTATATTTAGGACATATTTGCTCCCAAACGGGTGCGCGGCCAGATCCAAGTAAGACTAGCTGCGTGCAGGATTTTCCTGTCCCTACAACGGTGCGCAGACTACAGTCCTTTTTAGGACTAGTCAATTATTACCGGAAGTTTATTCCCGATTTCTCGAAGATAGCCAAGCCTCTTACAAATTTATTGCGAAACGATGTTCAGTTTCGGATAAGTGTATGGAAGCATTTCAATTGCTGAAAAATTCGCTAATAGAGCCACCATTGCTGGCGTATCCTGATTTTTCCAAGCCATTTAATCTCACCACCGATGCAAGTAACGAGGCCTTGGGGGCCGCCTTATCTCAGGGAGAAATTGGCAAGGACCACCCCATAGCCTGTGCAAGTCGGACTCTGAATAGAGCGGAGCGGAATTACTCTACAATTGAAAAAGAACTACTTGCGATGGTTTGGGCCGCCAAAAATTTCAGGTGTTATTTGCAGGGACGACGTTTCACCATCTACACGGATCATAAACCCCTAAAGGGGGTGTTTAATGTAAAAGATCCTACCACACGGTTGGTAAGGTTTCACCATAAGTTGTCGGAGTTCGATTACCACATTGAGTACAAACCGGGCAAGTACAATACTAATGCCGACGCTTTGAGTAGGATTCCCCAGGATTCTGCTGGGGAGGCAGGTAATAAATATCAGTGTAATGTCCTCACTAGAGCACAAAAGCAGCGGAAACTACCTGATCAACCTCCAGAAGACTCTTCAGCAGAGCCGGCACCGGGAGGTGGCCGGAAAGACAATGGTATTACCCGATACTAGGAGGGCCCAGGCGAAGCCCCAGGAGGACATTGGTAACGACGCAGCTGATAGTGATGAAACAATTAAGATTGTCTCTCCGCAACCCTCGGTACAACCTGATATCCTGACCCTTGGTACACCAGAGGAGGTAAGGGCGGCCTTTTTGGAGTTTCACGACTCCCCTTTTGGAGGGCATCAGGGGGTTGCGAAAACCTACAGGAAGATTCGCAAGAAGTATAAATGGAAGAATATGCTATCAGACATTAAAAAGTATGTGAGGGCGGGAGGGACATAGCGGAGAAACCATTTGATAAAGTATATCTGGATATCGTGGGGCCCCTCATTGAGACAACTTCTGGGAATAAGTACATTTTGACCTTCCAGGACAATTTAACAAAATTTGTGGATTGGTACGCTTTACCGAACGCTGAGGCGAAAACAGTAGCCAAAGTGTTCTTTGACGAGATTATTGCAAGGTATAGAATACCGAAGCAGCTGGTTACCGATCAGGGGGCAAATTTTGTAGGGTAATTTTTCAGGCAAGTATGTAAGCTATTAAATATAAAGAAAATGCAAACTACCGCCTATCACCCACAATCCAACGGAGCCTTGGAACAAGCCCATAGACCCCTTGTCGAATATTTGAGATCCATGGTGAATGACAATCTGCAGGTTTGGGATCAGTTTTTGCGTACGGCCACGTTGATGTACAATAACAGTGAACACGATAGCACGAAACTCGCTCCAATGGACTGTCTCTATGGATTCACGGCAGATGTTCCGTCGAACCTAAAGAGGGAGCCAGCTCCTCTCTATGACCATGAGAATTATTATCTATTATTAAAGCACAAATCCAAAAAGATGCATACCTTGGCACGTAAGAATATACTGGAGAGTAAGTTAAAATCCTAGGTCCATTACGATAGCAACGTCAGACCGGTTACTTTCCATATAAGGGATAAGGTATTGCTTGTAAGCACAAGCTCGTGCAGGTATGGTTAGGACCATATGAGGTCAAAGCCGTTACTTCTCCCGTCAACACCACGATTGCGATAAAGAAAAAACTGGTCAATGTTCATAACAATCGACTTAAACTATACTACGAATAAATTGTTCTAACTCCTCCCCTTTTTCTCTTTTTCCGTATTTATAGTAATGGCCACCGGCATCATCATTTTAGGCCTGCTTGGCGTTGGAGTTTTGGCAACCCCGAACGAGGATCTGAAAACGTATTCATTGGAGAGCATAGCGAACACAGGAATATTATTTGAAGATATTGGCAGTCTTTTGAGCTATCACAGCACCTGGAATGTCGTGATGGATTTAAATCTACGAGAAGAACAGGATCAAATAGGAATGGCCGAACGAGCTGAACACCTCGTTAAAATGCTTTGTGCAGGAAAGAGCTTAGGATGTGCGGAGCAGTTAAGGCACGTCCATAGCCTAGTGGAAAATCTTAAGATTCGCTCTCAAGCTCTGTTCGAGTCACTGATGCCTAAAAGGACTAAAAGGTCATTCATTGATGGGGTCGGGAGAGCATAACATTCGTTATTCGGCACAATGGATGATGAGAATGAAAAAGAGTTGAACAGTCGGTTAGATAATCTGGAGGACAAGTAAAAGGAATTGGTTAGATTGGAAAAACAAAGGATAAGTGTTGTAAACATATCCTTGGAGGAAATTCATAAACCGCTATCAGGTGTGATTAATAGACAAGAGGAACTTGGCTTGGAAATTAGGACATCTTTCTTATGACTGACAAATTACTTGCAGCAAAACGGAGGAACGTGGTACTGACTTCACTGCTAGCTCAACTACTAGAAATTGAAACCCGGCAACGCACCCTCATTGACATAGCTGTGTCGGTGCAGAGCAATATAATACATCCTCTTCTTATTTCCAGCAAAAAGTTGCATGAAATTTACGTTAAACCGGGCAATAGATGTCCTGAGTTCTGCGAACAAATTTTGGCACAAGCAGCAGAGTTACAGCATTTCAGATGGAAAACAAAGCTAGTGGTAATAATCACGCTGCCTCTTTTACAAATACCACTAATGAAGTTGTATCAAATACACCTTTTCCCGATCAGAACAAACGGGACACTTTTTCTAATACCCGATGTGGAATACTCCTTCGTGGCGGGTGATATTACCACTTAGCAATTTCAATTACTTGCGGTCACAAGAAAATAAAACGTCCGCGACCTGGTGACCTTTATGTGGCACCATTAACTACGCCCATTGTTCAGTCACCACCGTCCAAAAATGAAATTATTTCACTCCTGTATAACCCACTAAAACTGAAGACAGTACTCCCCCTTCGAGTTAGTACATCGGTAACCGATGCCTTGATTAAGCTGAGCAAACCAAACAGTTGGATCTACTTCCTACAGACAGAAACACCCATCCATATCCGATGCGACACTGGTATCACGACACATAAGATGATTGGTCAAGGTATCCTAACCCTCCATCTCCCATGCACAATTCAAATTAATGAAACGACTATACATTATGAAGCGGAAAGTACTCACCCTTTCAATATAATTCACCCGCAATATTTATTTTTAGAAGTAGACGTTGCTGATTTGGGGACTAATCACAGTATGCCTAAAATGAAGCTAGTTACAGCCAAAAATGGAGGTACTCAATTCGCGGCCAGCACACACAGTTTAAATGAAATTTATTCGCACCTCGAGTGGATCAAATTTAACGAGTCGACCAGAAAGCATGTGCACTTATCCACGGCCTCGACTAGCCTGGCAGCGGTCTCATTATTCATAGTCGGGATGTATCTTTCAATCAGGTTTATTAAGGGGTGTAGTCATACGAATGCAAGCAAATGCACTCCTACAGAGGTGTCAGACCCCGGCATTGCTTTACAAACCCGTACTGAGGAGGCGAGCCAGCAGGCTTCCCCGATACCACTAACTACTGAAAATTCTCAAAATCTCGTCATCTGAAAGGAGCGGTTTGTAACCCCGCCTAGCCCGAACACACAAATACCTACAACCCTACCCCTCAAGCAAAACCCCACCCGTTCCTTCCAATTAGTTTAGTTATAGCAGAGAAGAACGTTAACACAAAAAAAAAAAAACAGAAAATAACACAAAAAAACATACACATATTAAACATAGAAAAAACACAAAAAAGATTTAAATAAGTTGGGTAAACAGACCTACGCTCATGTCAGAAGGGTTTTGTATTCAATTTACAAAATGCAATCACCAGATCGAGTCAAATCAAGAAACATGTCAAAGACGATTTTATTGGAGAAAATATGAAATTTGAAGATCATACTATTATTAACAAAGTTGAACGAATTTCGACTTCTGAGGTTTTTAGTATTGTTATACTCATAAATATCTCCCTTGATAATTATTTCAGATGTCTATCCGCGACGGAGGAAACACATTTTTCATGTATTTCCCCCCTGTGCCCCCACCGAAGCAAAAACTGACAGTTTAACAACTGTTTTGAAAAGCTCCCATGAAAACTTTCATTTCATACTCATATCGGCTACGTTTGATGGGTTTTTTTTTCAGGGGCCATTCTCCTGTACTGTTATCATCGATTAATGGCCAATTTTTTCGAATCCTAGAATGGTTACAAAACCCTTTTGCTAGGAGCTATCTCCCGCCTCCTTGACTTGTTTCACGTATGAGCATTAATTCTAGGTACTCATCTTCAGTTATTCATTAAATTGAATCAAATGCTCAAAGCATGCACCTTAAACGTTGAAGTTGGGAAAAAATAACTCAAAATTATTCAATCTTCGCATTTAAAACAGCCACTATTTTGTTTTACGATTACTGATACCACTAGCTGAACCGATTCTCAAAGATGTACATGACACCTATCATTCCTGAAATTTTCATGCAAATCCTAGCAAAACTGTAGTGTCTGAGTCGGTAAAAAGCGCATGTTGTTCCATAGCCATATGTTGCCATAGTAATAAATGCAGCGCATATTGTTCCATAGTAATACACGAAAATTGAAACCGCTACAACTTCGCTAATAGATTAATCTCATGAGTCATCTATGTACTGAATTTTATTGAATTCAAGGGTACCGTTAAGATTTTATTCAAGAAAACTTAAAATCGATAAATCATACTATTACTAACAAAGTTAAGTGAATTGCGACTTCTCACGTATTTGTTGATGTTGTACCCACCATGGCATACATTCCTGATTTTTTTCAGATTTTTCGGATCACAGGCGTCCAATCGCGAGGGGGGGGACACAAATTTCTCGTGTATTTCCCCTCCCTGTGCGCCCCTCGAAGCAAACTTTGCCAAACTAAGACCTATTTTGTAAAGTTCTTATCAAGACCTTTCATTTGATACCCATATCGGCTACCTTCAATGAAATTTTTTTTTCTGGGGGTCACTCCCCTATATGGGGAGACCCCCCTTAAATACCTTATAAATTTTTTTTATATTTGAACTTTGAAGAGAACACCACTTTACACCTACATACAAAATTTGATGTTTCTAGCTTAAGTAGTTTCTGAGAAAAACTGCTGTGACACACGGACGGACAGACAGACGGACAGACGGACAGACAGGACGCGATTTTAGTAGGGTTTTGTAAAATTATTTTACAAAACCCTAAAAACAAAAACAAAAAACACAAAAATATATATATATATACGAGTATATATATATATATATATATATATATATATATATATATATATATATATATATATATATATATATGTATATATATATGTATATCTATATGTATAAAACACAAAAAAAATTGAGATAAAAATCATAATAACTGCACAAGGGAAAAGTAAATATATTTAAAGTAATGAACTAGATTCAAGTAAGCAAAAAGAAAAAAAAAGAAACAATCCCATGCATTAGCAACTGCTATAAAACATATACTAGCCTCATACCTTATTAACAATCGTCAACCAAGCGACTACTATGCACAGATTCCCCACACCTCGCACGCTATAGTCATAAAGCCATATTTCACTAGCCGCGAAGCTTGTCCCATACGGAAGATACGACCAACTAGCAATTACCATACCCATAACAATCTCTCTATTAGCATATCATAGCAAGCGCCGGTTGCTTGCGGTGAAGCGCCAGATTCGATTCGCACATATGCGTACCTGCGTTGAAAAGCAAAGAACATTATTCCCTGATATGGAACTTAAATGAGCATGCAAACTTTCAGCCCCATCTCGCATAAACTCA
Source organism: Odontomyia ornata (assembly GCA_963969285.1). NCBI lineage: Eukaryota > Metazoa > Arthropoda > Insecta > Diptera > Stratiomyidae > Odontomyia > Odontomyia ornata. The sequence continues at coordinate 60,457,280 of OZ017743.1, read as the reverse complement.
ATAAAAGCTTTTATTCTCGGCTGGAATAATAACGAAGCTAATCGAGTGATTAGCGTGGACATCGTATCAACCGTACGAGTATGGGCAAATAGAATGCCATCAAGCTAAACTTTCTATCCCTATGAACATTCCATCCCATTAAAAACTTCATACTCACAAAAATTCCCACTAACCTATTGGCACAATTTGGTTATCGATTTATCGATAGTGCCCTCAGACCGGGGAACCAAACGCGTCCCCAGGGTTGCGGATAGGGGAAGACCTTTCTCGAAAGGTTTGCTGCGAATAACCAATAAGCAGCCGCGGACAATGGTCGGCAGTGAAGGGAGAGTCTCAGGACAAATACCTGAGTGTCAATGATCTTCACTGTGACATGACGAAATATATGGCGTCATCAATTATCCATATATCCTGGCAGTAGGTAAAATGCTATGGGAACGGAAACCCAGACAGAAAACCAAATCATGCAGGTCCACAAGGGGAACCAAATTACGGTGCAGGGGGTCGGATCCCCAGTACCGGCGGCAGAGGGTAGTGAGCGAGCAGGCTCCCGGCCGTCGTCATCCAGCGACTGCAATGTTATAGAAGTGGTGAACTTGGCTTCTGTAACAGATATAACTACAAGCAAACAGGACGCTAGCACGGAGAACCCTTTCGGGCGAAAGCCGCTGTTGGCAAGAACACCGATAAAGCAAGTCACCGATTGCGGGGGGAGGCAGCAAACCCCAGAAACACTGTCAAAGTCAACATCACAGGTTAAATCATCGGAGACAGACCACAGACGGACTAACGAACGAAAGAAGGCAGAGTGCGTTGTGCAACCTGGCATCATTGCGGCCTTTGGGCGCAGTAGAAGGACTATGCGCACCCCGGAGCGTCCAGTGCAAGACGTACACAATCCGGATCAAGCTGCGACACCAACAGAGGCCAGTGTAAGACTGGGGGAGGGAGAAGTTTTGCCGTTGGCCGACGCCACTTCAAACGCGACCCAAGCGAAAGAAGCAAAAGGGCTAGGAAACGGAGGCCTCTCCCAAGAGGTGGCGCCAAATAACACAATCGCCCTTGACAGCGCCGAAGAGGAGCGGCTTACTCGGATAGCGGGGACTATCGTCAAACAACTGAGGGCTGCCTGCGAAGTGCAGAAAAACATAGGCAAGAGTGTCAAGAATGGCATTCTTGAACTGGAGGAGCTTTTTGACCGCATAACGCACTACAGGCGGAGGTGGCTTGCAACCGAAAAGCACCAAAAAGACACGCTCTCCCTCGAGGCATCAGTGGGTCCTAGCAGCAGCAAAAGAATGGCCGGTAGCCCAATTGAAGGCGACCGTGAGAAAAGGAGGAAGGACGAGACCATAAACAAAGTTGACACTCCAGGCGAGGAGTTTCATGTGGTGCGAAGCAACGCAGCGAAAAAAGCGGCCAAAAAGCTACTCCTAGAAAAAACAGACAAAGAGCTCAACCATGAAAAGAACAAAGAACCCCCCGATATACCGCAGAAAACAAAAAGCGAACCGTGGCGCAAACCCTTGCGAGAGGCACTGCTTATTAAACCCACTAAGGGCCGAACCTATGCAGATGTCCTCCGTGAAATTAAAGGAGCGGTCAAGCCAGACGACACCAAAACTGCCATCAAAGCAGTTCGACCAACCCGGACCGGTGGCCTGCTGGTGGAATTCGGGCCAGAGGCCACAAACAAAGATGCATTCCGTGACGCGGTTCAAAAGGTTCTTGGAGATGCGGCAACGGTTGCCTCGCTCGAACCAATGGCCACCCTGGAAATCAGGGACCTCGACTGCGTCACAGGCAAAGCTGAAGTAGAGGATGCCATCAGGAGGGAGTTCCCCAGCTTAAGTGAAGTCAAGGCAAGATTGACACGTGAAAACACAAGGGGGCAACGCATGGCTATTGTCGAACTAGCTGATAAAGACGCCCAGCAAATCCTGGCGAAGGGCAAAATTAAGATAGGTTGAGTGATCTGCAGGATACGGAGAAGAGCGATCCCTATCCGCTGCTTCAGATGCCTCGAATACGGACACACCGCGTATGGCTGTAGGGGACCCGACAGGAGATCTCTGAGCTACAAATGTGGTGAAACGGGGCACAAAAGGAAGGAGTGCACGAACGAGGCAAAATGAATTATTTGCAAGGATGCTAAGCTAGCACCCGGCGACCTCCAACATGAGCCGGGGGCAGGGAGATGCTGGGTTTTCAAGGAGGCCCTAACTAAAGCCAAATCGATACTCAAATGATTCGTATCCTGCAAGTCAATTTGCACCGAAGCACAAATGCCCAGGACCTACTTGAGCAGTTTGCGAGGGATAAGAAAGCTGACCTCCTGTTGCTGAGCGAGCAACATCATAACAAGGACTCGCAAGCGTGGTACCCTGACAAATCTAGTACCTCGGCCATCTGGGTTCGAGACAGCGCCCGCCTTCAGGTGCAGGGCCATGGACGCGGGGATGGTTTTGTGTGGGTGCGGTGTTCAGGGATAACATATTTCAGTGTTTATCTGACGCCTAACGAGGCAATGCGATCTTTTCGAACCAAACTCGATGCCCTGGAGGACGCTGTCTCGAACACAGAGGGCCACATGCTGGCCGGGGGAGACTTCAACGCTAGAGCCATTGAATGGGGTATGCCACAATCCGACCCAAGGGGAAAGCAAATCTTTGACATGGCGGCCAGAACAGCGCTTTTTGTCCTAAATACTGGTAACACCCCTACTTTCCGCCGATGGGGTTGCGTAGGAACCATACCCGATATGACACTCGCTTCGGAGTCCCTGGTACCTAGAGTACACAACTGGCGAGTACTAGAGGACTACTCGGCTAGTGATCACCAGTATATAGCGGTTGAGATTCACGACGGTGCCACTCTGCGTGCATATGCCCAAACTTCAATCCTCGGATGGAGGACTGGGAGGATGGACGTTGAGAGGTTCGCTGACGCGCTTACGGCAGGCGCACCGTTGCTGGGAGCTCCGCCAGGGAGTGGAGGGCCCACAGCCAAGGACTTGGTGAACTCAACTATGAGTACCATCATAGCTGCTTGCGAGTCTTCCATGCCCCGTCGGAGACCCCGACACGGTAAGCCTCCAGTATACTGGTGGTCAAACGAGATCGCCGAACAAAGAAGCGAGTGTCACAAACTTCGGCGAGAGGCCCAGCGGGCGCGAACACGGGAGGAGGCAGACACTATGCTAGCAGCATACAGGTCCGGCAGGAAATATCTTCGCAGGCTTATTAACAAGAGCAAGGCCCGATGCTGGCAAGACCTCGTGGATGATGTAAATAGGGATCCGTGGGGCCTTGGCTACAAGCTGGTCATGGGGAACTTGGTGCCCTACGGAAGCCTTGTATACATGACGCGGAAAAGATGGACGCGATAGTGCGGGGACTCTTCCCCGCCCATCCCGTCCGTGTTGACGCTGTCCGTGGTGAAACAGCGGTCGAGTGCCCACTCTTCACACAGCTGGAACTGGAGGAGGCAGTCCTCTCCCTGAAAGCGAGGAAGGCTCCAGGTCCAGATGGTGTTCCAGCTGAGGTTTTGCAGCTCGTCTATCACCATTGTCTGGACTTGCTGCTCAGCACATTCAACGCTTGCCTACGGGACGGGGTTTTCCTGGTACGATGGAAGGTGGCGAGGCTCGTGCTGATCAGCAAGGGGAAGGGAAATCCCGAATCGCCGTCTGCATACCGCCCGTTATGCATGCTAGACACGGCTGGGAAAGTGCTTGAGAAACTCATCAAGGGAAGACTCACTGACGCGATTCGTGCTGCTGGGGATCTATCTCCTCGGCAGTACAGCTTTAGAGCAGGACGTTCTACCATTGATGCGATTGCAGAGGTGGTGAACGCGGTCCAAAAGGCAGAGGCATATAGTCGCACCAAGCGACGGATCGTCCTGTTGGTGACACTCGACGTCAGGAATGTCTTCAACTCCGCTAGATGGGTGGATATTCTGGACACGCTGGAAAACTCTTTTCAAGTTCCAGAATATCTAATGCGGCTTTTGAGGAACTACCTAAAGGACCGAAGCCTGCTCTACGACACGACACAGGGCCAACGAAGGATGGAAATTACATCGGGTGTTGCCCAGGGATCTATCCTTGGTCCGGACCTGTGGAACGTGTCTTACGACGGGCTACTGAGACTTGAGATGCCAGATGAGTCGCGCTTGGTCGGCTATGCGGATGATGTTGCGGCTCTGGTCGCAGGACGCACCGTTGAACAAGCGCAACTTAGGCTAGGTATGCTAATGCGCCGAGTGAGGGACTGGATGACTGCTCGCGGGCTCAGTTTAGCACTGGAGAAAACCGAAGTGGTCATCTTGACAAAAAAGAGAATCCCTAGAGTCAGGATGATAGTATTGGAGATATACAAATCGAATCGAAGCCAGCGGTGAAGTACCTGGGGCTACTGATCGACTCGAAGATGAGTTTCTCTGAGCAAATCAGGGTAACGGCTGAGAAGGCTGAGAAGGCTGCTTCGGGAATATCGGCCCTGAGTCGACTTATGGCCAACGTAGGGGGACCCAGCCCATCAAGAAGACGCCTCTTGATGAGTGCTGTAGGGTCAGTGCTACTGTACGGAGCAGAGGTATGGGGCGACGCTCTCAGCAAGGAAGTATACCGAAAACTATTGGCACAGGTACAGAGAAGAGGAGCACTGAGAATTGCATCTTCGTATCCAACAGTCTCCGACTCAGCGGTGAGAGTGATTGCAGGCGTGATACCTGTCGCCCTCCTTGCTAGAGAGTTCCGCGCTATTTACCTGCGCCAAAACGAGGATGCGAGGGAGATGGTTGTCCGCGAGGAGAGACAACGCTCGCTCAACGATTGGCAGCAGTCTTGGAGGAATTGCACGAAGGGAAGGTGGACTGCGCGCCTCATCCCGGATGTGAGACCGTGGCTAAATCGAAGGCATGGTGAGACTGACTTCTATCTGACCCAGCTTTTGAGCGGGCACGGGTGTTTTCAGTCTTACCTACACAAGATCGGTAAGTCACGGTCTCCCGATTGTCGGTTTTGCCCAGGAGAGGAGGACAATGCCTGTCACACATTTTTCGCGTGTACCAAATGGGCCAGGCTGCGAAGGGAACTCTACAGGGAGACGGGAGAGCTCACCCCGGATAATATAGTTGCGGTGATGCTCGAATCAGTTGACAAATGATACCAGGTGGCACATTATGCTCGGGCAGTCCTAAAAGATAAAAGGGACTCACAGCAGCCGGAGGTGCTGGGGCTGGGGGATCGCTCTTTTGGCATTTCCTCTTCCCCTCTCCCCTCCCGCTAGGAAAGGAACTCGCCAGCTTGAAGGCGCCCCACGGCGTAACAAAACGAGACCTGGCCCGAAGTAATGTGTCAAACGGTTCCAGGCTAGGTTCTCAGATTGACAGGGGAGGTGTTTAGTGGGTAGTCCAAGGGTATCCTCCATGGGAGCCCCACACTGCCAGACTCGGCGGGCGTAAATGCCTTCACCTCCCTACCACAAAAAAAAAACTTTTGGCACAATAATTAAGATGGAGAACTATAAGAAAGTTTAATTTAATAAAATAAGAAAAATATCAGTAATACTAAGAATAGTAAGAAACAATTGAGCAATGAAAAAATGAACATACACAAATAAAGAGAAGAACCAGAATGTAGAGTAAAAAAAAAATAATAATAGGAATAGGAATAAGTTTAGTGATAATCAAATATCAAATTAAAAGAAAAAATGCCAAATATAAGCAGAAATAAATATAAAGACAAAAGAAGTGCTAATCAAATATAAAATTAATAGAAAAAATGCCAAATATGAGTAGAAATAAATATAAAGCCAAAAAACACAAAGAAAAGGTAAAGGAGAAAATAAAAAGTGCCATTTCACCTGCACCACTCACATTAAATCCCAACTAACGCTAACCGTTTATAATTTACTAACACCTGTACTACAGACTAATAATGCACAAATTTGTATGAAATGTACTGTATTATTCAGTAAAGTCGATTATATACCTATTGCAAAGAAAATTTAATACCGGTTTTATCCAAATGTAAAAAATAATAGTTTAACCTCAAGAGAAAATGATTTAAGACCGGAAAATTGTATTTAGCCTACAGTTCAACATCTGTGTCAAACGAAACATTAACTTATGGTACCCAAGGAAATATTAAAATATGATTATATTAATTTAAGATTGAATCAAACAAAATATGGCAACGAATCAAACCTCAAATTATATTTTAATTGTAGCAATTCATGCAACATTGACCTGTAATACATAATAATTAGTATGAACATTAACTTATGGTACCAAATGAAATATTTTTATATTAATTTATGATTGAATCGAACAAAAAATTGTATAGAATTAAACCAGATATTGATTTACAAATTTTTAAATGTGGAAATTTACTATTACAATGTGACGTGTAAAATAACCCATTAAGTATCGTCAATTAAAAGCATTAATATACGAAACTAAGCGATGGAATTACGTAGCGCCCAGTAAATTACGCAGAACAATCAACAATAAGCAGCAGCAGATACACTAAGTAATTCGCATCATGGGAACAGAGCAACGATTTATTGTACTCTCCAAGTACACTAAATCCCATTTTCAACCCCCGGAAGAAATGTTACGAGCGATAAACAATAAGCCAACCAAGCACACACCTCCATTGTCGTCGAATCATATACCTGATGACCAATGAGAAAGCGAAAAGACTTCGCAGATCGCTTTACATAAGCAATCACAAATTTTACAAGCGATCTACGACGATGTACATATACGTTCGCGCTCCGCCAACCAAGCAGATAACACCATGGTCGTCGAATAATACCTGTATACCAGATGACCAATGAACAAGCGAAAAGACTTCGCAAATCGTTTTACATAAGTGATTGAATCGACGAAGACGCACACGTTAAGCTTTGGAGAATGCTACCAGTGCGGTAAAGCTTGAGAGAGAGCCAAAAGAAAAGCTTTAAAGAAAAGCCCTCCCTCACTCACCAATTCACCGCAAAAGCATCACCATCCGAACAAGTGAGACGGAGTGGGGAGGAAAGAGCTTTTCTAAATTGAGGCCGAAAGCTTGCTGGAGAACCATTTAAAACCAGCCGAACAAGCCAGTAGCAGTGCGTAGTGGTACGATACTACCACCATGTCCGAGTGAGCAGTGATAGTGAATTTAGTTTCCCACAATTAATCAGATCGAGTCATCAGGGCAGTAGTGCGTGTTGCAGTTATTGTAAAGCTGTTGTAGTGGTTCCAGTCCTGAAATTAGTTAGATGGTGAGGTGTTGGCTCAAGCCGCGAACCTCCATCGGCTTGATTGCGTATTACGCTGTGTAGCCACCATCAGCTAATCCTTTCCTACTTTTTCCAGACATTTTCGCAAGGGAAAGTTGCGGCCAGCCACACGAGGGGTTCGTGCCCAGCAAGCCCCTTGGAGTGGAGCAGGAGCCAGGCCTGCGACAGCGTCCCAACGAGGCCCCCACTTGCCAGCGTGTGCATCCCAGTTTACCGAGCGGTTTGCCAGAACGACATCAACGCGGAGCCCAGGTGCACGTCCCCATAGGACACCCCCGACGAGTCTAGAAGAAGCACTCCGGGAAAACCCCAAGGCAGGTCCTCGACCCATCTCCCGTGAGGAGTACCTTGCCAGGTTGAAGGCACCGCTTGACACCTCAGTCCACGAGGATAAGCCCGAGCGACGGCGTGGAGGACGTCGGGAGCAGTTGAGGCAGCAGCTCTACGAGTATAGGCGGCTAGCGCGCATATCGGTCACCGAAGCAGAGAGGACCAACTTCCAATCGAAGGTTTCGGAGCTGCGGCATCAAATCAAGACCGGAATCAAGGATCGTTTACGTGCGGCCAAACGAACTAGAACAACTGTAATTAAAAAGGCTAAAATAAACAACAATTAACTTATAACCAGGTGTTTCTTTTGGACGATTCCAGGGGTTTGAGCTAGAAAGGTAAGCTACAGGTGGCGTGGTTGGAAAGTGTTTGCAGGAGAAAATCAGGACACCCCGGAAGAGGCCGGGCGGTTCCTGAGGGTTACACTACAAAAATAACATAACATGTACATAAATTCTATAGCATCTCTTCTTCTATCTGCCTTTTTGTTTGTCTTGTTCGCCCTTTGCTTGAATACTGTTCTGTTATCTGGTCCCCTCGATATTCCCATCTCGTGTCTTCTTTAGAAACTGTCCAAAGAAAATTTACGCATTTTCTTTTCCTTAAGTTTAATTTACCGTATCAGCCCTATGAAAGTCGTTTATCCTTCCTATCTCTTCCATCTCTAATATCCCGACGAACTTATTAAGACCAATGTTTTTATATAAACTCTGCTACCATCAAGTTGTTAGCTAGACGGACAAAAGGATTTGAAAATTAGGAATATGGAGGAGTCAGCCAACGATAGTGCTCAACAAAAATTGGGCGCCATGTTAGCTAAACTAAAAGTAACCAAAATTCACAAGAAAATTCGGGCTATTGGTAATAAAATAAAGGTAATACTGCATTACTACTTCCACTTCTGGCTTCTTCCGTTTCCAGTTACTGCTTCCAGAAGTGGCTTCATGCGTAGTATGAAGATCGGATGCTAAAAAAATTTAAAGCTACATTTTTGTTATGAAAGACCCGATGGGTCACCTTCGCAGCGAAAAAGGAAAGAAAAGAAACGTCTAGCCAATAAGCTGCATGATGGCAGCTGAAATAGTAGAAGGTTGCCGGCTAGGCTCACCTGCGACGGTCGGGGTTTATTACCACATTAAATACCGTAAGAAAGGAAAGACGGAGAAAGAGACGACCTTCGTGCAGTCACCATGAGGATGCCCGCACTCCACCAATCTTGCCTCAATGAAACATGTTAATTTTTAATACTGTACATAATTTAATTTTATTTATTATATAATGTGGTTATATATATATGAAAATATTAAATCAAATTAAAAATACTATGATGAAATCAAGCAAAAGGATCCCAACGATTTTTTTTTCTTTTAATACGGACAAAATATTTCGTTCGTGCCCTCTTTGTTCAGAGATATTTTTAGGCGAATATTTTCATTTGTGTATTATTTACGTTAATTGTTTATAGCTTATTAGCAAACTTCAATTTTTTGTCATTTTTTTCACTTTCATGTATTTAATTCCAAACTACTTAATTTTGTTTTATTTTGTTTTTCTGCAAATAGATCATTTTACGCAGCCCTTTCGCCTTGACTACCGCTTATCCATTACTCGTCCAATGAGAATGAATTGTAAATAATTTGTTATCAGCCGTTAAAATAAATAACCTTCAACATGCATGTTTGGCCCTAAACCCTCATCATTCATTTTTTTTCAAATTCAGAAACCAAATTACTAATGCTGGATTATTTGCTGCAATATTGCTTTATGATCTTGAAGCTTTCATAACTTGTACATGAACATATATACATTTCTACAGAATTAATTTTAACTAATCGATAATATATATAACAAAACCAGAATATGTGCTCATTCTTCCGACAAAGTTTTCAATATCTCTATGTTTTTGAGTATTTACAATGTATAAAATTCAAGTCCAATTCTCTAAATTCTATTCACACCTTTTGATAGAATGCTTCAATTTCAAGGTGACATAATAAGCAAAATATACTAACACCGTAGAAAGAAATGTAACAACATGAATCAACGTAATTACTCTAGATATGTTATCTTCGACATAGATGACACACAACTTGTGTTAACAATTCATTTTTATTTACCTTTTTAAAATCATTGCTTCTCTTCCAAGAATTTCTAACGCTTTAAATGCGTTAGGCACCAACGAAACCATATACTTCTAAAACACGGATTCCAAAAATCTCCCGCCCGACATAAAGGCGGATTATTGAATGTTTTGCAGTGGTCAATTTTCCCAAAATCGAGTATTTTCCTCCATCCAGATTGCTTGACCTTCCCCCTTTGAAATAGTAATTTTAGGTAGGTGATACAAGAATCGTCCGGCAAAATTTCGTTAAAACGTTGTCGATATCATTCCTAACAACATCCGTATTTAGCCAGTATTATTCATAGTATCATGTTTATGAAAAGCATGAGAATCGCTAAATCAACACAAAAAAAAATATTAGACGCAGACCACCTAGTATCCACCAGCCCCAATCTATGAAAAAGTCGTTCTCATTTCTGCTCAGGACACAGTCTTTGGAAGTAGATAACTACAGATTTCACGTAATTGTAGTACAGTCTGCAGTACAGATATTGGCAGCACAGTTTTCTAGGTTACTTCATGCAATAGCTTAGTTTGCGTTATCACTAAGGATTTCACTGAAGCACGCGCCAAACAAGCGCAAATGGTGCCAGAAAACTTCCCCGAAAGCCACTTTGTAACACTAAGCAGTTTTATTTTTCATTGGATGAGTCACCAAATATTTTAAGCCCAAGCAAATGAACGGATTGCCAAGCGACTGGCATAATGCACTTTTTCTCTGACTTTTTTCACTACACGGGCACACTTCAATCCGGAAACGATATCCATCAACGACTTACTTATATCGTGCGCATCGCTGTGCTCCTACCGACCAACTTTTTTAAAAATGTTTCACGGCCTCGTCTCAGAAACGCCGAGTTCACTGGGCTCTTATTTGCAGCAACTCCAACTAGTTGGAATTGGATCTTTCGCCGGAAAAGTTCTTTCACTGAATCCCGTATTTCATGTACTTGTAAGATAAACTTTCCACAATTTAATTTTCTGTTCGACTAATTTTGTTTTAATTTAGTTCGAGAACTTTACACTTGAAGAACAGATAGTTAATTCCTTGAACTGTAGAACTTTTTTAATCTGATACGACCGGCTCCAAATCTCAGATCCCTTTCCAACGTTACGATCGTCAGAAAATAAACTCCCCGAGGACACGATCGTCATCTCCGACTGTCCCGCTAGCAACCGCCTGTCCAATTCGCAATGGAAAATTCTCTCTCTCTCCAAATTTCCCAAGCCGATTCGGACGAGAGAGAAAACTTCCCCAAGCCATTCTTCTGTTTCCCTTTTATCTTTATTCGGGAATGTTTTGAGAAAACCTCAATCAGCATTGAAGTGTGTCGCCATGGCCAACATTCAGTGTTGCCAGTTAGCATGAAAATATTTTTAGCTAGTAAAATTTTTATTTCAGGGAAAATTTTATTTCAAAATTTGCATTTTTATTTCTTGAGGATTTTGTTTATAGCTAAAATCGTAACACGTGGGGACGACCTACCCCTTGAGAAGGGTCTCATTCATAAAGCCGGGCCCTATCATGAATATCAAATATTTATATATATGAAAAAAAAAAAAAAAAATACGCGATGATATGAAAATATTAAAGGATACGATACTATAATTGATACTACGCTAACGATATGATATATATATAAATGCGATAAGAACAATAGCGATACGATACGATATATATGAAACTAAATGCGATACTATAATAAGATAAGTTCGATACGACGATAGCGATACGATAATACTATAAATTCGATATGACGATAGCGATACGATAATACTATAAATTCGATATGACGATAGCGATACGATAATACTATAAATTCGATATGACGATAGCGATAAGATAATACTATAAAAATACTACAAGATACCTAAATTAAGATGATAATACGATTACTATAATGCGATAATGATATCCAAAAAAAAAAACTAAATTACAAATTAGTCGATAATATTTACATCGGTTCCTAATATACCTGAGGTGTAAGAACGATCCTTAACAGAGATAGATGAAAATTGGAATGCTAATAGTGGTGCAATACTACTTCCACTTCTGGCTTCTTCCGTTTCCGGTTACTGCTTCCAGAAGTGGCTTCATGCGTAGATAAAATAAGGAGAGGAAAAGATAGACTTGATACAAAGAAAGAAATTCGACACTCATGTGCGAATATCCTGAGCATGAAAGTTACCCAGTGATTTACCATTCGGAGTCTCCAACTCATATGCAACTTGACCTATATGACGCTTGATTTTAGCCGGTATGAATTTAGGAGCAAACTTAGCTGCAAATTTGTCAGTGGCGCTACTCAAGACATGATTTCTGACAAAAACATCTTGTCCAATGGCAAACGTCCTAGCTCTAGCTCGCAAATTATAATGACGTTGACCCTTGGTATAGGCTTCGGTTAATTTTTCCCTGACTTGGTCATGAATTTTTCTTAACCGCTCGTGTGGAGTCATGAGTGCCACTTCGCCGTCCTCAAAAGCGGATAGCTTCCTAGTCTGAACCATGACTGACAGCCTGAAAACCAAACATGAGATAATGTGGTGAGCAGCCAGTGGCCTCATGCACTGTGTTTCGGAAAGCCGCGCCAGCTTCTCTCAGATATTTATCCCAAGTACAATGATCATCACCGACATACGAACGAATAGCAGCAAGAATTGACTGATTTACGCGCTCGGAAGCGTTAGACTGAGGTGAATATTTAGGAGAAAAAATATGTTTAATGTCATAATCCTGAATAAATTGGGTGAACTGCTTGGAAGTGAATTGTACTCCATTATCGGAATGAATAAATTCTGGCACACCAAAAGTGTAGAAGATATCTAGAAGCGTTTGAATTACTTTTTCGATAGTGGCCTTAGGCATAGCCTTCATCCATACAAATTTTGTATAATGGTCAAGTACGATAAATAATTGGGTGTTTCCACTCTTAGAACGTGGATACGGTCCTAGGAAATCGATGAACAAGCGTTGCATCGGTCTGTCTGAAATGCGCTCTTGGCCCATAAGGGGTCTAAGGCTTTATTGTAAGGCTTGGTTTGCTTACATGTAGTGCATTTAGAAATGTATGCAGTAACGTCTTTACGAAGAGTTGGCCAATAATAATATCTCTGCAATACTTCGGTAGTTTTACGTATGCCACAATGAGAGGCTTCGGGTCTATCGTGGGCTTGAGAAATTAGCCTTGATTGCTGACTCTCAGGTATCCATAACTTGGTACGTGGAATGTCCAGATCGGGATCATTACTTCTTCCGACATTGATATAGATTCTACCATCTCTTATCCAGAGGTTGGGAAACCTTTCGGGTTCTTTCGATATAGTAAGGATTCGACTGACATATTCTGGTTCTATAAACGCTGTATCCAATATTAATGAATCAAGGTGGAGATGCTCAGGAAGTAATGGAAGGTATAGACAAGAGAGCTCATAACGACTCTCATGGACTCTAGAAAGGGCGTCAGGGACAATATTAGCTGATCCTTTAACGTGTTCTATGTTAAAATTGAAACCCTGTAGCTTCAAACTCCAGCGAGCTAATCTACCAGTAAGGTCTTGTTGACTCATGAGCCACTTTAGACTAGCATGGTCCGTGATGATCGTAAAAGGCAGGCCCTCGACATAGGCACGAAATTTCTTAACACTCTGCACCGCGGCTAAACATTCTAATTCCGTGATAGTATAATTGCGCTGTGCAGAAGATAATTTAGAGGACATGAATGCTATTGGGTGATCGTTCTCTTGGTCGTCTTTTTGGAATAGAACACCACCAATTCCCACCATACTTGCGTCGCATTGAATATAAAAATGCTTGCTAAAATCTGGATTAACGAGGACAGGAGCAGAAACTAAGGATTTTTTTAGCTGTTCGAAAGCATTTTGTGCGGCATCATTCCATTTAAAGGATGAAGGGCCAGCTATTGCAGCAAATCTATGTATGAAGCGACGATACCACCCTGCCATACCCATGAAGCGCCGAACTTCCTTTGACGATTTTGGAATAGGATACTCTATTATGCTGTTGATTTTGGATGGATCGGTCTTCAAGATTCCATCACTCACGATATATCCCAAGTACTTAATTTCTCTTTGCAGGAACTTGCTTTTATCCACATTTATGGTAAGGCCAGCAGATTTCAATAGCTTGGCTACCTTGGATAGTAGTTCCAAATGCTCCGAGAAGGTCGCACTAGTGATGAGCAGATCATCCAAATACACAAAGATTTTGTCATGCAGCTCATGCGGAATGACTTTGTGCATGAGTCGGCACATGGTCTGTGGTGCATTGCACAACCCGAATGGCATGACTGTGAATTGGTAGAGTGGTCTTCCTGGAACAGTGAAAGCTGTCTTTTCTTGAGAGGTAGAATCCAGAGGTATTTGCCAGAATGCGTCTTTGAGATCCAAGCTGGTAATAAATTTGGTGGCTTGTAGTCGTGATAGGAGTCCTTCAATTAAAGGCAAAGGATATGCATCTTTGACGGTAACTTCGTTAACTCGTCTGGCATCTAAACAAAGACGCACCTTTCCTGGTTTGCGTACTAATGTAACTGGGGAACTCCACGAGCTGTGGCTCTCGCAAATGACTCCAAGGGCAAGCATCCTATCTAGTTCTTGGTACATTAAATTTTGAATTACTGGAGACACTGAGTAATGACGTTGTTTAACGGGCTTAGCCGAACCTGTATCTATTTGATGTGAAATTAAAGTGGTCTTTCCCAAACCTAATTCATTGGACGAAGGAAATAAATCAACTACTGATTGTAACTGCTGCTTTTGTTGATTGTTTAAATTGTGAAATAACTTGCTATCGGTACTAGATTTACTTATTGTGGGGTTTTCTACTATAGAAGCAATATTAGACATGCTTATGGGAACTATACTAAATATTTTCCAGAAATCTATACCCAAATATAACTTCCCTGCCAGTGACGGTACAATTAAAATCCGCATCTCGTGTACTATATCTTTACACTTCACAGGCACGTTAATAAATCCTGCTATAGGAACTTGTTGACCGGATGCGGTTTGGACTTGGGACTTGAGTCTATGCAGCTTTATACCTAGCGATTGGATAAATTCGAGCGAACCATGGCCCAGGACACTTACGCTGGCACCACTGTCCATTAGTCCTGTCATTTTTTTGTTATGGATATAAACGTCACAATATGGACGAGGATCATTGGGTTCGGGATATGTTATGACTAAAATTTGCGCCAATTTTCGTAGTTTTCGACCAAAACGTTTAGCCTGGAAATACTTCATGCTACGTAATTGTCTTTTCTTAATCCGCGCACTAGACCGTGTATTGAACTGACTGTTTGATAAGTTGGATGGGTTGTCACAAGGAGGATCTTGCTTTAATGGTTCCGACGCAGTTCGGGATCCACATTGGTGGCCGCATCTGCTGTCGCAACCTTTTGTTGTGATCCACGAGGGTTTGATTTTTGATGGTTGGGAGCGTGCCGATCCCTCATAATTGGCCCGCTCCTGGTATAGTTTACCGGAAGTTTACAATTATTACATTGATTTTTACGGACTCCTGGAGCACCGCAACCAAAACAAAAGACACCCTGAATTGAGGCTGGACATTTACCAAAAGAGTGTCCCATCTCTTTACAATTCCAGCACACTCTGTATTCTGGCTTATTTGTGGGGTCAGACGATCTGAATAATTCTCCCGACGCGTCTGTTGCAATGTTTTGAAAAGGATTATTTGTTATCTCGTGTACATTACGGACATTAGTTGTGGAGCGCTCAGGGCGACTTAAATTCCACACTGACTCGATGGAGTTACAACATCTGCCAATTCCTGAGCTGTAACAAACTGTCTACCAGCGAGATGCGGCGAGTCATATTTCGAAATAGCAGATGTTGCATATCTAAATCTGACATCCCTTGCTGAAGCTGCAAAGACATTGTCTCTAAAGCATCGAAAAATTCGATGAAAGGCTCATTCGTTCCTTGGGAATGAGCGTCCATCTGTCTACGTATATCAATATCAGCACGTTCATTTGAAAACTGGTTTAGAAAGGCTTGGGTAAGAGAATCTCAGTCAAGCGAATTTGAATGCATCTCATGGTATTTCCAATACCATTCAAGCGCGGGATTTTTCAAGAATACATGGAACCCTTGAGCCAACTGATTCAGGGGGACACCTTGTGTCTCTCCCATAGCTTTTAATCTATATAAAAAGGAGTCCGCTCTAAGGCTGGATCGTCCTCCATCATACACTATACCCCATTTGGTAATTGGTATGGAATTTTGCGACGTAAAATGTGTACGCGTTAGATTGGGCCGATCACGCTGGGTTATGTTCTCATTATCAAGTTGAGTTGAGGCCGAAACATCACTTGGTCTGTCCTGCTGAGGGTTTTCTAAAGAGGCCCGTAATGGGCGTAGTAAATTCATTTCTAAATCCTGTGTGAGGCGTTGCAGCTCCAGATGTAAATATTCTAATTTAGGATTTTGTTCCGGAATAGTTTGGGGTCCATCAGAAGATCTTATGTGGGTCAAATCTACCGTATCACTATACGACTGATCAACTGGCGAATCGGCCACCGGCATTAACGGTGGGTTAGAGATAGAGAGACGGAACGGATTAGTAGTGTTTAACCTCGAAGGTTGTTGCTCATGTTTTGTGGGGATACTCATGGGCAAACCAGAATCTATAGATTTATTTTTGGAGCTCATCACATTTGCATTTATGAAACCACCCTGTGGTGTAGAATGTCCTGACGGTACAAATTTGTCACTCGATTTTGGCAAAGGTGACGACATTTTGGCGTGTTTATATTTATAATTAATATTATAGCTATTTATTTGCTTAAATGTATACTTTACTTATTATTTTTATACGTCAATTATATTTATATAAGAATTCAAAAAAAGTATTTATATAATAAATTTTATATTGAGGTTCAGATAATTTTATGATTATGGTGAGTGCGAGCATACAACAATAAATCACACAAAGGTGTCTCCGAAGATGAAGGAGAAAGTGATGGAAGCAAAATTTGAAAGATGATAAGTTTAACGAAATTACCAAAGTCATTTACGTCCGCTCGGTCCATGATCAAACCTTATTGAGGCGACTAATTCAAAACTCCGCGAACGAAATGACCCGGTAAGGTAAATAGTTGAAGAGAATAGAAATGTAAAATTTAAAGTGAAATTTCATGTATCGAACACACTGCCTGGAATTGGCTCTAACCTAAAAAGGCGTATTTATCAAAAACCCAGCGAATGCATTCGACACAGAAATGTAGTTGAGTTTGGTTGCCCAGTTTGAGCACAGGTATTCTGCTCCAGCCTCTGAAAGGCGAATAATTCAGATACCAGCTCAAACGTTTGAACTTCGCTTCCTAAACTTAGTCGAAACACAGTCGAAATATGAAGTTACTGACCAACCTCACACAGAAAGGAAAAATGTAATAGAGGATAGATGAATATAGATATGAAGATCGGGGCGCCAGCTGCGAAGGCAAGCAATCAGCGCAATAGTGAAAACAATACCGAGCGATATAGCAATGAGCCAGCGAAGAAGCAAGGATTTAATTGATAATATTTTATACAAAAACAAAATCCTCCGCTGCCTCCTCGCACCATCACCGATAAAGGAATTATCGTGCCACAAAAGAAACCATTTGGGCGCCATGTTAGCTAGACGGACAAAAGGATTTGAAAATTAGGAATATGGAGGAGTCAGCCAACGATAGTGCTCAACAAAAATTGGGCGCCATGTTAGCTAAACTAAAAGTAACCAAAATTCACAAGAAAATTCGGGCTATTGGTAATAAAATAAAGGTAATACTGCATTACTACTTCCACTTCTGGCTTCTTCCGTTTCCAGTTACTGCTTCCAGAAGTGGCTTCATGCGTAGTATGAAGATCGGATGCTAAAAAAATTTAAAGCTACATTTTTGTTATGAAAGACCCGATGGGTCACCTTCGCAGCGAAAAAGGAAAGAAAAGAAACGTCTAGCCAATAAGCTGCATGATGGCAGCTGAAATAGTAGAAGGTTGCCGGCTAGGCTCACCTGCGACGGTCGGGGTTTATTACCACATTAAATACCGTAAGAAAGGAAAGACGGAGAAAGAGACGACCTTCGTGCAGTCACCATGAGGATGCCCGCACTCCACCAATCTTGCCTCAATGAAACATGTTAATTTTTAATACTGTACATAATTTAATTTTATTTATTATATAATGTGGTTATATATATATGAAAATATTAAATCAAATTAAAAATACTATGATGAAATCAAGCAAAAGGATCCCAACGATTTTTTTTTCTTTTAATACGGACAAAATATTTCGTTCGTGCCCTCTTTGTTCAGAGATATTTTTAGGCGAATATTTTCATTTGTGTATTATTTACGTTAATTGTTTATAGCTTATTAGCAAACTTCAATTTTTTGTCATTTTTTTCACTTTCATGTATTTAATTCCAAACTACTTAATTTTGTTTTATTTTGTTTTTCTGCAAATAGATCATTTTACGCAGCCCTTTCGCCTTGACTACCGCTTATCCATTACTCGTCCAATGAGAATGAATTGTAAATAATTTGTTATCAGCCGTTAAAATAAATAACCTTCAACATGCATGTTTGGCCCTAAACCCTCATCATTCATTTTTTTCAAATTCAGAAACCAAATTACTAATGCTGGATTATTTGCTGCAATATTGCTTTATGATCTTGAAGCTTTCATAAATTGTACATGAACATATATACATTTCTACGGAATTAATTTTTAACTACTCGATAATATATATAACAAAACCAGAATATGTGCTCATTCTTCCGACAAAGTTTTCAATATCTCTATGTTTTTGAGTATTTACAATGTATAAAATTCAAGTCCAATTCTCTAAATTCTATTCACACCTTTTGATAGAATGCTTCAATTTCAAGGTGACATAATAAGCAAAATATACTAACACCGTAGAAAGAAATGTAACAACATGAATCAACGTAATTACTCTAGATATGTTATCTTCGACATAGATGACACACAACTTGTGTTAACAATTCATTTTTATTTACCTTTTTAAAATCATTGCTTCTCTTCCAAGAATTTCTAACGCTTTAAATGCGTTAGGCACCAACGAAACCATATACTTCTAAAACACGGATTCCAAAAATCTCCCGCCCGACATAAAGGCGGATTATTGAATGTTTTGCAGTGGTCAATTTTCCCAAAATCGAGTATTTTCCTCCATCCAGATTGCTTGACCTTCCCCCTTTGAAATAGTAATTTTAGGTAGGTGATACAAGAATCGTCCGGCAAAATTTCGTTAAAACGTTGTCGATATCATTCCTAACAACATCCGTATTTAGCCAGTATTATTCATAGTATCATGTTTATGAAAAGCATGAGAATCGCTAAATCAACACAAAAAAATATATTAGACGCAGACCACCTAGTCTCCACCAGCACCAATCTATGAAAAGTCGTTCTCATTTCTGCTCAGGACACAGTCTTTGGAAGTAAATAACTACAGATTTCACGTAATTGTAGTACAGTCTGCAGTACAGATATTGGCAGCACAGTTTTCTAGGTTACTTCATGCAATAGCTTAGTTTGCGTTATCACTAAGGATTTCACTGAAGCACGCGCCAAACAAGCGCAAATGGTGCCAGAAAACTTCCCCGAAAGCCACTTTGTAACACTAAGCCGTTTTATTTTTCATTGGATGAGTCACCAAATATTTTTAAGCCCAAGCAAATGAACGGATTGCCAAGCGACTGGCATAATGCACTTTTTCTCTGACTTTTTTCACTACACGGGCACACTTCAATCCGGAAACGATATCCATCAACGACTTACTTATATCGTGCGCATCGCTGTGCTCCTACCGACCAACTTTTTTAAAAATGTTTCACGGCCTCGTCTCAGAAACGCCGAGTTCACTGGGCTCTTATTTGCAGCAACTCCAACTAGTTGGAATTGGATCTTTCGCCGGAAAAGTTCTTTCACTGAATCCCGTATTTCATGTACTTGTAAGATAAACTTTCCACAATTTAATTTTCTGTTCGACTAATTTTGTTTTAATTTAGTTCGAGAACTTTACACTTGAAGAACAGATAGTTAATTCCTTGAACTGTAGAACTTTTTTAATCTGATACGACCGGCTCCAAATCTCAGATCCCTTTCCAACGTTACGATCGTCAGAAAATAAACTCCCCGAGGACACGATCGTCATCTCCGACTGTCCCGCTAGCAACCGCCTGTCCAATTCGCAATGGAAAATTCTCTCTCTCTCCAAATTTCCCAAGCCGATTCGGACGAGAGAGAAAACTTCCCCAAGCCATTCTTCTGTTTCCCTTTTATCTTTATTCGGGAATGTTTTGAGAAAACCTCAATCAGCATTGAAGTGTGTCGCCATGGCCAACATTCAGTGTTGCCAGTTAGCATGAAAATATTTTTAGCTAGTAAAATTTTTATTTCAGGGAAAATTTTATTTCAAAATTTGCATTTTTATTTCTTGAGGATTTTGTTTATAGCTAAAATCGTAACAAAGTTCCGTTAAATATATTTTCTGACGAAAATTTCGTTCATCTCGGATGAATTCTTATTTCGTTATAACCTATGCTAGAACTGATTTATATTTCCATTCATCAATTTTAAGAATCTTACGAAATCAAAATAATCTCGAGCTTGGTCCTTTCCCCTCTCCTTATTATACATAGCCTTAAAGAAAAAACTAAGAGACTTACTACTCGTTTGACTTACAATTATCGACATCTTATTATTTTTTTTCATTTAAATATTGCTGTATTCGATTATTCAGTCTGTAAGATGGAATAAATAAATAAATATTATAGAGAAGGATAGATTAGAGTATACAGAATTGGGGCAAGTATTATTCAGGTTATTGTCGAAACATTTTTTTAAACTTGAAACAAAAATAAGCCCCAGAGTTCGGACTGAAAGAGTAGATTTCAAGGAAACCAACTCGAAGCCGGGGGGAGATGCTACGAGCGACCCTTGTTTCACACCCTACCACCTGGAAGGAACCCTCGGGTATACTATCCACAAAAGACCGCAAGAAAGAAAATAATTAATTTTGAGCATCGGGATGGATCAGCCACCGCGAGCCAAGGTTTAAAGTTAGGGATAATTATTAAAATGAGAAATTCGAGATGGTTTTTCAAATTGAAAAGTACTGTTTAAAGTAGAGTGGTTAACCGAATGTATGTAACTAGTACGTAAGTTTGCAAAGAAACCCACTTCCCAATCAGACCAGGAAACTGAAAAGCTTCCGACCTTGTAGCTTCAATTTTCAGGGCTCTTAGACATCGGATCAAAGAAAATGTCATAGGGTCGCATTGCGGTGAAACGAAATTTTGGACCTGTATGGGATATTGTGGCAATGGTAGTTTGCAGGATATCTATAAAATATCGGGTTCATCAACAGAACGACAAAGCACGTATACCAGAATATGCCGTGAAATACACAAAAGGTTGAAGTATTTACATCCGATGGGAAAAATACACAGAGACATAAAAGGAGCGAATACCCGGCTCACGGAGACGCAAAATTAACCAATTTCAGCATATCAGCACTGATTACAGCGACGATAGCTACACCAGCTGCAACTAGCAATACGAATTCAAGAAATGAAAGTAAGCAAAATAGACACGAAGAGCTGCCGTGCTGTTATACACTCTTTCTATTCAGCGATTAGACTTATTTAACACTTCAAATCAGTTGAAAATACCTTTTTCATGTATGACAAACTAATGAATGTAACCGCATATGATGAAATATGCCAAAAGCTTTTCGTTTCACTTTCTAATATATTTTCGATAAATAAATAAATAAGCATTGACAATTGCAAAATACCACACTGACACGCACGGCCAATAAAAGTTCATTTCCCCCGACAAGAATTTAACGGATTCCCGTTTGAAACCAATTGACGAAGAATCCGAGAAGAAAGGAATCTCCCTCTTCAACGGGATGACTATTTTCGGCGACGGACGGATAAAGCTAGGAAATACAGAAGATACTGATCCCTGATTTATATCCCATCGACTATACCAGAAAGTTTTGAGTAGGCGGCGGCAAGCCATTATTTTGAACTTGTAGCAAAATTATCGGAGAAAGTTATGAACAAATGGAACAAAGCAATCTCCCTCTTTAGCACAATGACCATTGGTGGCGATGGAAGAAAAAAGCTAAGAAACGCGGAAGATACAGATCGCTGATTTATCCCATCGACGATATCGGAAAGTTTTAATTTAGCGGTGGCCAGTCAGTATTTTCGGACAGACTATGAGTGTTCACTCAGTGGTGACATGTACTGGTTTAATCAGATCATATCATAGCTGAATAGGCACACGAGACCATGGTACAGACCATACCAACTTCCGAAAAAATTAACACGGTCATGCAAATGAGATACTCTAACTTTCTCTAAGCAAAGGCCCGAGAGAGGCTGTAGTGCTGAAAAGAAGAAGAAGTCAGTATTTTGAATTTGTTGCAAAATTATCGAAAAACGTTTCGAGTTGGCGGTAGCCAGCAAGTATTTTTGATCTGAGGCGGAATTATCGGGGGTCTCCCTTCGTACGTACGAGTACCTTATTAGTAAGTTAAATTAGGTATCTAAATTGTTATTGAGCCAATATTGTGAGCAGATTTGCATAGATCAACCTGATCATTTCGATTTGTGAATTGCGAGAAAGTTATTATATTTTTTCCGTTGTGAAATTGGGTCGCGGGTAACGCAAGGAATTAAACAATACTTCGCTTCTATCAGTAAGCCTATCAGAAGGGCTTCAGGTGGTCTCCTGGATCGTTTTGTGATATCATCTCGTGATACTTCCTCCCTCCCAGCGTAGTGGGATTTGCTTTTAGTTCCGTGGATATCGTTAGAGTTCTTTTGGTGTTCCATTTTAGGTGTGGTAGCAGATGGTGTTTTTAAGATTCGCTTGGTGTCCCGATATATATGCGGCAGCGGGATAACTCCAGTAAACCGTTGACTTGCTTGGCGGTTGAAGTAAGGGTCTAGGGTTTAAGCGAGAAGCGCTCACGCCCATCTCTGGTAAATGAAACCGGAACCCATAGAGGCCACAACCGGAGCACCCTCGAGAATAGGGTAATAATTTTAGATCAAAATTTGACAATCAATGATTGTTGGTGATTGTCTTAAACAAATCAATGAACACTCCCTCTGCTCAAAAGAAATCTGCATATAATATCAAAGGGCTTCATTATGTGACCGAGGAACGCAAAATGAGCCTTCAGATGATGGGTATCCTAAATGCAGCATTGGGACCCGATATTGGTTTTTATTCTACTAAAGAAATTGGATAAAACCACCCGCGGCTTATATGAACAGCCTTTAATAAATCCCAGATCATCAGAGACTACCAAACACCTATTAGAGTTCTTGGAGGCGCGTTTCCAGTCACTTGAAGCCCTTAAGCACAAGATCATAGAGAAAGTTGAAGTACTCCCGAAAAGTCGAGCTTCTATGTTGCTGGCGAACTCTGATAAATTGACGTGCTGTTTGTAAGCAGTCCCATCATCTATTTTCTTGTAAGAAATTTAGAGAACAATTGATATGGCAACGGCTTGAAGTTGCAAACAAAAATCAATTATGCCACAATTGTCTAAAACCTGGAAACCGAGCATCTGCCTGCATAGCTGAATGTGCATTAAATGCAAGTCGAAGTCGAACTCTTCTCTTCATTGAGACTTCGGAAAAAAAAGAGCAGAAAATAGGCTATCAACCAACCTCGCCCTGAGGTGACATCATCTAGAACAAAGACAGCATTGATAACACAAACGGAGGGTCTTATGTACTCCTAGGCACAAAAGAAGTTATAGTACCAAGCATAAACGGCCAACATATTAACTGCCAAGCAGTAGTGGACTCAGAGTCAGAAATCAACTGAATAACTGAAAAGCTCGCCAATAAGCTACAAATTAGGGGTCTTTTATGGCCCATTAATAGTCAGGATGTTGGCTGCATTACAGACACAGCTGCAAGAACAACTTTAATCAGCATTCAGTCTAGAAATAGAGAATACACCATGCAGTTTGCGTTCATTTTACCACGCACAACCACGAATCAGCCTATAAAATATTTGGACACAAGCACTTGGGATTTGCCTGCAAGACTCAAGTTAGCTGATCCAAAATTCTCGAAGCCGGGTTCCATCGTATCCTGATTGGAGATATACACATTTTTTTTTTTTGTGGTAGGGAGGTGAAGGCATTTACGCCCGCCGAGTCTGGCAGTGTGGGACTTCCATGGAGGATACCCTTGGACTACCCACTAAACACCTCCCCTGTCAATCTGAGAACCTAGCCTGGAACCGTTTGACACATTACTTCGGGCCAGGTTTCGTTTTGTTACGCCGTGGGGCGCCTTCAAGCTGGGGAGTCCCTTTCCTAGCGGGAGGGGAGAGGGGAAGAGGAAATGCCAGAAGAGCGATCCCCCAGCCCCAGCACCTCCGGCTGCTGCGAGTCCCTTTTATCTTTTAGGACTGCCCGAGCATAATGTGCCACCTGGTTCCATTTGTCAACCGATTCGAGCATCACCGCAACTATATTATCCGGGGTGAGCCCTTCCGTCTCCCTGTAGAGTTCCCTTCGCAGCCTGGCCCATTTGGTACACGCAAAATATGTGTGGCAGGCATTGTCCTCCTCTCCTGGGCAAAACCGACAATCGGGAGACCGTGACTTACCGCTCTTGTGTAGGTAAGACTGAAAACACCCGTGCCCGCTCAAAAGCTGGGTCAGATAGAAGTCAGTCTCACCATGCCTTCGATTTAGCCACGGTCTCACATCCGGGATGAAGCGCGCAGTCCACCTTCCCTTCGTTGAGCGAGCGTTGTCTCTCCTCGCGGACAATCATCTCCCTCGCATCCTTGTTTCGGTGGAGGGAAATAGCGCGGCGCTCTCTAGCAAGGAGGGCGACAGGTATCACGCCTGCAATCACTCTCACCGCCGAGTCGGAGACTGTTGGATACGAAGATGCAATTCTCAGTGCTCCTCTTCTCTGTACCTATGCCAATCGTTTTCGGTATACCTCCTTGCTGAGAGCGTCGCCCCATACCTCTGCTCCGTACAGTAGCACTGACCCTACAGCACTCATCAAGAGGCGTCTTCTTGATGGGCTGGGTCTCCCTACGTTGGCCATAAGTTGACTCAGGGCCGATATTCCCGAAGCAGCCTTCTCAGCCGTTGCCCTGATTTGCTCAGAGAAACTCATCTTCGAGTCGATCAGTAGCCCCAGGTACTTCACCGCTGGCTTCGATTCGATTTTTATATCTCCAATACTGATCATCCTTACTCTAGGTATTCTCTTTTTTGTAAAGATGACCACTTCGGTTTTCTCCAGTGCTAAACTGAGCCCGCGAGCAGTCATCCAGTCCCTCACTCGGCGCATTAGCATACTTAGCCTAAGTTGCGCTTGTTCAACGGTGCCACCGGCGACCAGAGCCGCAACATCATCCGCATAGCCGACAAAGCGCGACTCATCTGGCATCTCAAGTCTCAGTAGCCCGTCGTAAGACCCGTTCCACAGGTCCAGACCAAGGATAGATCCCTGGGCAACACCCGATGTAATTTCCATCCTTCGTTGGCCCTGTGTCGTGTCGTAGAGCA
Organism: Odontomyia ornata; assembly: GCA_963969285.1. NCBI lineage: Eukaryota > Metazoa > Arthropoda > Insecta > Diptera > Stratiomyidae > Odontomyia > Odontomyia ornata. The sequence goes on along the minus strand of OZ017743.1, from coordinate 60,431,904 downwards.
GGCTTCGGTCCTTTAGGTAGTTCCTCAAAAGCCGCATTAGATATTCTGGAACTTGAAAAGAGTTTTCCAGCGTGTCCAGAATATCCACCCATCTAGCGGAGTTGAAGGCATTCCTGACGTCGAGTGTCACGAACAGGACGATCCGTCGCTTGGTGCGACTATATGCCTCTGCCTTTTGGACCACGTTCACCACCTCTGCAATCGCATCAATGGTAGAACGTCCTGCTCTAAAGCCATACTGCCGAGGAGATAGGTCCCCCGCAGCATGAATCGCGTCAGTGAGTCTTCCCTTGATGAGTTTCTCTAGCACTTTCCCAGCCGTGTCTAGCATGCATAACGGGCGGTATGCAGACGGCGATTCGGGATTTCCCTTCCCCTTGCTGACCAGCACGAGCCTCGCCACCTTCCATCGTACCGGGAAAATCCCGTCCCGTAGGCAAGCGTTGAATGTGCTGAGCAGCAAGTCAGGACAATGGTGATAGACGAGCTGCAAAGCCTCAGCTGGGACACCATCTGGACCTGGAGCCTTCCTCGCTTTCAGGGAGAGGACTGCCTCCTCCAGTTCCAGCTGTGTGAAGAGTGGGCACTCGACCGCTGTTTCACCACGGACAGCGTCAACACGGACGGGATGGGCGGGGAAGAGTCCCCGCACTATCGCGTCCATCTTTTCCGCGTTATGTATACAAGGCTTCCGTAGGGCACCAAGTTTCCCCATGACCAGCTTGTAGCCAAGGCCCCACGGATCCCTATTTACATCGTCCACGAGGTCTTGCCAGCATCGGGCCTTGCTCTTGTTAATAAGCCTGCGAAGATATTTCCTGCCGGACCTGTATGCTGCTAGCCTAGTGTCTGCCTCCTCCCGCGTTCGCGCCCGCTGGGCCTCTCGCCGAAGTTTGTGACACTCGCTTCTTTGTTCGGCGATCTCGTTTGACCACCAGTATACTGGAGGCTTACCGTGTCGGGGTCTCCGACGGGGCATGGAAGACTCGCAAGCAGCTATGATGGTACTCATAGTTGAGTTCACCAAGTCCTTGGCTGTAGGCCCTCCACTCCTTGGCGGAGCTCCCAGCAACGGTGCGCCTGCCGTAAGCGCGTCAGCGAACCTCTCAACGTCCATCCTCCCAGTCCTCCATCCGAGGATTGAAGTTTGGGCATATGCACGCAGAGGGGCACTGTCGTGAATCTTAACCGCTATATACTGGTGATCACTAGCCGAGTAGTCCTCTAGTACTCGCCAGTTGTGTACTCTAGGTACCAGGGACTCCGAAGCGAGTGTCACATCGGGTATGGTTGCTACGCAACCCCAGTGGCGGAAAGTAGAGGTGTTACCAGTATTTAGGACAAAAAGCGCTGTTCTGGTCGCCATGTTCAAGATTTGCTTTCCCCTTGAGTCGGATTGTGGCATACCCCATTCGATGGCTCTAGCGTTGAAGTCTCCCCCGGCCAGCATGTGGCCCTCTGTGTTCGAAACAGCGTCCTCCAGGGCATCGAGTTTGGTTCGAAAAGATCGCATTGCCTCGTTAGGCGTCAGATAAACACTGAAATATGTTATCCCTGAACACCGCACCCACACAAAACCATCCCCGCGTCCATGGCCCTGCACCTGAAGGCGGGCGCTGTCTCGAACCCACATGGCCGAGGTACTAGATTTGTCAGGGTACCACGCTTGCGTGTCCTTGTTATGATGTTGCTCGCTCAGCAACAGGAGGTCAGCTTTCTTATCCCTCGCAAACTGCTCAAGTAGGTCCTGGGCGTTTGTGCTTCGGTGCAAATTGACCTGCAGGATACGGATCATTTGAGTATCAATTTGGCTTTAGTTAGGGCCTCCTTGAAAACCCAGCATCTCCCTGTCCCCGGCTCATGTTTGAGGTCGCCGGGTGCTAGCTTAGCATCCTTGCAAAGAATGCATTGTGCCTCGTTCGTGCACTCCTTCCTTTTGTGCCCCGTTTCACCACATTTGTAGCACAGAGATCTCCTGTCGGGTCCCCTACAGCCATACGCGGTGTGTCCGTATTCGAAGCATCTGAAGCAGCGGATAGGGATCGCTCTTCTCCGTATCCTGCAGATCACCCAACCTATCTTAATTTTGCCCTTCGCCAGGATTTGCTGGGCGTCTTTATCAGCTTGTTCGACAATAGCCATGCGTTGCCCCCTTGTGCTTTCACGTGCCAATCTTGCCTTGACTTCACTTAAGCTGGGGAACTCCCTCCTAATGGCATCCTCTACTTCAGCTTTGTCCGTGACGCAGTCGAGGTCTCTGATTTCCAGGGTGGCCATTGGTTCGAGCGAGGCAACCGTTGCCGCATCTCCAAGAACCTTTTGAACCGCGTCACGGAATGCATCTTTGTTTGTGGCCTCTGGCCCGAATTCCACCAGCAGGCCACCGGTCCGGGTTGGTCGAACTGCTTTGATGGCAGTTTTGGTGTCGTCTGGCTTGACCGCTCCTTTAATTTCACGGAGGACATCTGCGTAGGTTCGGCCCTTAGTGGGTTTAATAAGCAATGCCTCTCGCAAGGGCTTGCGCCGTGGTTTGCTTTTTGTTTTCTGCGGTATATCGGGGGGTTCTTTGTTCTTTTCGCGGTTGAGCTCTTTGTCTATTTTTTCTAGGAGTAGCTTTTTGGCCGCTTTTTTCGCTGCCTTGTTTCGCACCACATGAAACTCCTCGCCTGGAGTGTCAACTTCGTTTATGGTCTCGTCCTTCCTCCTTTTCTCACGGTCGCCTTCAATTGGGCTACCGGCCATTCTTTTGCTGCTGCTAGGACCCACTGATGCCTCGAGGGAGAGCGTGTCTTTTTGGTGCTTTTCGGTTGCAAGCCACCTCCGCCTGCAGTGCGTTATGCGGCCAAAAAGCTCCTCCAGTTCAAGAATGCCATTCTTGACACTCTTGCCTATGTTTTTCTGCACTTCGCAGGCAGCCCTCAGTTGTTTGACGATAGTCCCCGCTATCCGAGTAAGCCGCTTCTCTTCAGCGCGGTCAAGGGCGATTGTGTTATTTGGCGCCACCTCTTGGGAGAGGCCTCCGTTTCCTAGCCCTTTTGCTTCTTTCGCTTGGGTCGCGTTTGAAGTGGCGTCGGCCAACGGCAAAACTTCTCCCTCCCCCAATCTTACACTGGCCTCTGTTGGTGTCGCAGCTTGATCCGGATTGTATACGTCTTGCACTGGACGCTCCGGGGTGCGCATAGTCCTTCTACTGCGCCCAAAGGCCGCAATGATGCCAGGTTGCACAACGCACTCTGCCTTCTTTCGTTCGTTAGTCCGTCTGTGGTCTGTCTCCGATGATTTAACCTGTGATGTTGACTTTGACAGTGTTTCTGGGGTTTGCTGCCTCCCCCCGCAATCGGTGACTTGCTTTATCGGTGTTCTTGTCAACAGCGGTTTTTGCCTGAAAGGGTTCTCCGTGCTAGCGTCCTGTTTGCTTGTAGTTATATCTATTACAGAAGCCAAGTTCACCACTTCTATAACATTGCAGTCGCTGGATGACGACGGCCTGGAGCCTGCTCGCTCACTACCCTCTGCCGCCGGTACTGGGGATCCGACCCCCTGCACCGTAATTTGGTTCCCCTTGTGGACCTGCATGATTTGGTTTTCTGTCTGGGTTTCCGTTCCCATAGCATTTTACCTACTGCCAGGATATATGGATAATTGATGACGCCATATATTTCGTCATGTCACAGTGAAGATCATTGACACTCAGGTATTTGTCCTGAGACTCTCCCTTCACTGTCGACCATTGTCCGCGGCTGCTTATTGGTTATTCGCAGCGAACCTTTCGAGAAAGGTCTTCCCCTATCCGCAACCCTGGGGACGCGTTTGGTTCCCCGGTCTGAGGGCACTATCGATAATCGATAACCAAACGTTTGGTTCCCCGGTCTGAGGGGAGGGGAGATAAACACTATTAAAACATAGTTCATGATAAGGGCATCAAACTTGGGCAAGATCTTCCCTTTCTTCACAGTACAACATTTGGTTGGGTTGCGGCTGGAAAGGTCGCACAAGAGCAAAATTATAAAACAGCATCCTGCTACATCTGCACACAAAAATCTGTCGACTTGAATACACAAATAGAGCAAACAACCAAAGGAAGGAAGTGTGAAAGGCTATTCGAAGAAACGACATTGGGCTGCTTTATTGTGAAACGTTTGTTGTCCGAAGATCCCTCATTATTAGGGGAGTCAAAGGAGCTGGCACTTTGTCAATTTGCTGCTTCAAGAAAGAATAAAGTTATTTCATGAATGACTACCCAATTTTAGGGCACATGAACGAGATCAATTTAGAGCGTATATCTGGTCTGCACTGCTTCCTACCGCATCATTCAGTTATCAAATAGGATAGCAATACCACTAAATTACAAGGGCGATCCGATAAGTACATACCCTCTAAGAGAAAAACCTAAATTTTGGAAAGTGAACGATTTATTTCTCAACAAAATCTCCTCTTAGCTCGACACACTTGACCCAGCGATCCTCTAACTTCTTTAACTCGTCTTGAAAATAAATTTCCTGGGGTCTGCAAATTAGGCCTCCGTGGTGGCAATGACCACCTTATTCGACTCAAATCTCTGCCCGGCGAGTGACTTTTGAAATAAAAAGGAGTTGTATAGGGTCATGTCTGGAGAAAACGGTGGATGGGATCGCAATTCGTAGCCTAATTCTACCGATTTGCCCATGGTGACGACGGAGATGTGAGCCGGTGCATTGTCATAGTGGAAGAGCAGGTTTTCCTTCGGCAAATGTTGCCTTTTTCAGCAATTCGGCGTCAAGTCGACAAAGTAGAGCCCTGTGACTGTTTTGCCCTTCGCCGAATTGCCGATGCAGTTCATACCTTGCAAATCCCAGAAAACTGTGGCCATCACCACTCTAGCCGGCAGGACAGTCTTCGGCTTCTTCGCAGCACATTTACCGGGTGAAACCCACTGATTCGACTACACTTTGGTCTCTGGTGTGTACCATTGGGCCATGCTGCCTCCAACCCAAACGCCTTCAATAAGTGACACACGCTAAAAGATCTCAAGCTCTACAACCAGCAAACCAAGTGCCCGGAGCGCTACCTATCCTCAGAGCTTCCCTAATGGATCAGCAAACCAAATACTTCAAGCTAGCAACTTTAGACATGGATCTCCTGGACCAAAGACTAGCTCTTATTAATCTGAAGCCCACCTACTGACCCCATATAAACGCATGCTCTCATCTATTAATTGAAGATATTGTACTATCCTAGACTATGTCAGTATGCCTAGTTTCACCATTTAGCATTAGAGGCTACTAAAACTCAAGATACTAGCCCACTTAACCAAGCCACGGATGAATATTTACTTTAGACTGGCACCTACTTATCTAAGCAGCACACCTACACTAATTCAACACATACACCCACATACCCAAGACACATACTCTCCCGCTGCAACCACCCAAAAAATTAACATCTATCCGGGACTCACACTTTCTTATCGCAGGTAATCACCTATACTAATCGCCAACCAAGCCATATATCCTCCCGGCAGCCACCGACCCCAGACTCACCTTTTTATCCAATGCAATCACCTATACCAACCTAATACACGCACCCATACACCCAAGACACATATACTCACGGCAACCACCCAAGAAATTAAAACCTTACCCAGATTCACACTTTCTTATCGCAGGCACTTGGCAATACCAATCTAATACACACCCACACAGCCAAGACACACATCGTCCCGGCAACCACCCAAGATATCCATACCTATTTCAGGCTCACACCTTTTTAACCTAGGCAATCAGCTCTACGATCCTAATACGCGCACCCACACACCCACGACAATATTTGAAGTTTGTATGGAAAAAGTGGCTTAAAACCCGCAATACCTACCCACTGATGTTCATACTAGCAAGCAGTAATTCATCAAAGTTTTTTAACCTGTAATTGGCTATCCTAAATTGAAATTTTGACTTAGCTATAATATACACTTACCCATAATTGCGTTAATGAGTTTAATATTTTTTTTTTTTTGTTTCGGCACTACCGCCCCTTTCGCCCTTCTTAATCGTAAGCATCGACACTCGAGATTGTGGTATTGTCAGTAACCATGCCCATCCACCCAGCTGCAAAAAATTCTTATTTTAAGCAAGTACGTTTCAAAGATGAACGGGATTATACTCGAAGCAAATCTCACCGACGGGATTGAACCAGGAACCTTCAGCTAATGGGGTTGGAATCCATTATCTGTAATTCCTTAGTAACTCATGGAGTTACGTCATATTTTCGTGTTCATTTACTATTAATTTGCTTTGACATCGAAAAATTGACCTATTAAAATAGAATTGTTACTTACAATACAGTTTTATCGTTCACTTACCTTTAATTTATTTCAATTTCAAAGTATTGACCTAAGGACGTCTTGCATATATTGAATTTTTTTCTGGCTAAATGAATTTAACTGTGGAAATTCCTAACCCGTATATTTCTGCTTTCTTTGAGAAAAATTGAATTAACACATCGTTCAATAAGTCCCGAGACTAACCGAGAGATGGTGCTAGTAGTACCACGTTTCCATAGAGTGCGAACCTTTACATGAAACGTGTAAAAATTTCACGTCGATCGGATCACAGACAGCAGAGTTATCGAGGTTAGAGTAAAGTCACTTTGCACACCAAGAAGAAAAAATCCTTTTTTACCAAGACAATGCACCATGCCACAAGTCCATGAAAACAATGGCAAAATTAAACGTATTTGGCTTTGATTTGATTCCCCACCCCTCGTATTCGCTAAATTTAACCCCCAGCGACTACCGGCTCTTTGCTGATCTCAAAAAAATGCTCTAGGGAAAAAAATTTGGCTCGAATGAGGAAGTCATTGCCGAAACGGAAGCCTATTTTGAAGCGAAGGATAAATCCTTCTATAAACATGGAATAGAAATGTTGGAAAGGCGTTGGAAAGTTATTGTAAATTATATTTTTTTCATTTGTCCTTTGTATTAAGAGTAACTAGTATTGATCTATAAATATTTTTAAACAATGAAAATTAAAAACACTGTTTGTACGGATTCAATAGAATTCAGTCAGTTTGAGTTTCATAGTTGAAGTATAAATAATACGATAACAGTGTAACGGTACAAGTGACGATGTTGCTAATTTATTCCAGGACATCCAATATTGTCCGCTGTGCACTCAAATATTAGGGACCTTCAGTGAATGGCAAGTTTCCAATATACGAATACAATAGCTTATCAATAAATCGATAAATTCATCGAAAGTAACACAATACCATGTTGAAGGTGACCACAACACCAAATAAGTGATGAAATAATTTGTAATTTAACACTTGAGAGCTTTACCTATAAAATCATCTTAAAACTTTTATTTCTGTTTAAACGTAAAGAGCACAGGATCAATGAAGAAAGCATTCCAAAAAAGTCTCGATTATCGAAGATCAAAACTAGTATTCAAGTGATTATTTTAATATTCAACGTTTGAAGAACAAAAACATGAGCATACTATATTCTCACCACAATATCCACTTTACCACAATATGAGGTATAAAAAGTCGCAAGTAATACAGATGGTATGTGTTAAGATTTCATGAATTCCGCTATTCAATATTTCATAAATTCTGCTATTTAATATTTTACCTTGGTTGTGATCATTCAATTGTATTTTCCGTATTCAAGCCACATGTGTCAGCGTTCATTTTAACGTGCATTCATTTGGCTATGAATGAGCGAATGTTTGTATTGCGGTGAATAACGTACACAAAACAAGGAAAAATGTATCTAGTCAATGTATTTAGTTAAGTAAGCAAAATAATTATTTAACCCTCCGAGTACACATGGGGTCAATTTGACCCCAGATGCTACTTTGACCGATTGCAGCGCCTAGGCCTGCGGGAGAGTGGGGGTATGATGGGCTTCTAAGTATATTTTAGTGTCTTGACTATAAGTTTACATAGTTTGTTTACCTTTCGAAGACGTTGGTTATTGTTGAGAAACCTGTGAAATCAGCGTAGGGTCAATTTGACCCCATTTTGAGGCAAAAATTGATTTTTTTTTTACTTTATAAATGAATAGATTAAATCAAAAAGACAAAAAAAAATTGAAAGTATTTTTATTTTTTTTAAAGCAATATGGAATATAATCTGCGATCTAGTGTGCGTAATCGTTTGTTCGCTGAAGACAGCGGTGATGGTTTTGGCAGCAGTGGTTCCTCCGAAGACGACCACGTCTCTGAGCAATCAGTATCTGATTATGAACTTTCTGAATGTTCAGAAAATGATGATGTGGAGAATGCAGTTCTCAGTGAACGCCTTTTGCAACAGCGCGAAAATTCAGCCGCACGAGGGAGACCAACATCAACATTGTTCAGTTAAAACTAAGACAAAGTGGAAAATGGGAGCTCGTGATAGATTATCCGGTTGGAATAAATAAATATGCAAATTAAATACTTTCTTTTTAAGGGACACTATAGAGCTCATTTTTCCTTTATTTTGCTATGTCTTGAGAGTTTCCATGTAAATTTTTAGCCAAAAATATTATAAAATGAAAAAGTTTCGATTTTTTATGTAAAATGATGATTTTCGTTTTTTCAGGTTGTTCGCGAATTTTTTTAGGGAGACTAAGGACATTTAAGTTCCTCTAATGTATGAGAATTACTAAAAGAGCTTTCAAACTACTTCTGTAAATTTTTTCAAACTAATATTTGTAGTGGGGGCGATACTGTATACGTTCAAAGAAGGTTGGCGTCAAATTGACCCCATATGTACTCGATGATCGAAAAGTTAGGTGTGTACTCGGAGGGTTAAAAGAAATTCTTTCATATAAACCGGAAATAATTTATTGCCCCGCGTAGTGGAGTGATAAGAGTACTCACCCCGTAAGCCAAAAGTCCCCGGTTCGAGTCGCGTTGGCAATAACAAGATTTAGTTCGAGTGATTCTTTGGATGAACTATAAGCCCGGTCAGTTATGATACGTTCTCGTTTCAATTCAGAAGGTATTGCAGCTGGGTGGACCGAAAAATGCCCAAAGCATGGTACCGACCATATCACTTTCCAGAATTGCCGATACATTCGATCAAGATAATGAGATACTCCAGCTATTTCTGAGCGAAGGCCCGAAAGAGGCTGTAGTGTTCACCCAAACAAAAATCTGTAAGAAAACCTTTAATTTCCCTTCCCGTAAGGCTACTGCGGGACGTTAACTCAAAATACTTGAATTGCTTTAAGCATTGTTGCAGCAATAGCAGCTTGTCGGCAAGGGTATTGAAAAGAAATTGAAGTGGGACAAGGTGATTTGCTTAGTCACTCATACTTTTGGCAGCTCCCAATGGTTTCTATTGTCGAACGTCGGAAAGAGGTATTTGGAACTCAATTCGTGATCTACAAAATAGTAAGCAATTGGTGCATGACCAATTGCTGAATCAAAATGTTGTCGCGTGTTACGGCTCGCGGCCGATAATTTTAATGTTCCGGGAAACCGAAAACGCACTGTCTTTTTAATTAAGTTAAAAGAGTTTATTTACTTAAAAATGCACAACTATTAATTTCACTATTTTAAATATTATTCAAATGTTATTATTTTTCACTGGCCTATAAATTTATATCAAAAATGTCGGTATCACGAAAATCAATTAACTTTCAATCAATATAGCCTTTAATTCAACTACCTAGAATATTCGAGCAATCCTGAAAGCGCGCAGCGACGTCACTTTCAGATGTTGATCATGGATCTTCTTGGTCCATTCTTGTGCTTTCGAGTACATTCATTTATTAATCATGTTGTTATGAATAGTTGGGACAACAATTGCGACAGTAGCTCGCAGAATTGTTTGGACATGTAACACTGTCTCCACCTCAGTTCTTTTCGCCCCGAAAATATGTGTTGCCAGTTGTAGTTAAGTCTCCCTGGATGTAATATGGGGCAAGACAGTCCAGATGCACGATTTTCAGTCTGGCTCTCAGCTTACGGTGTTCCTGTATGCGACGTACGACGCCGTTTATTCGCTTTGTAACGCGGCATTGTCCCTCCCAATTATGCTGCAACTTTGGAGACCTACCCTTCCGCCGTTGTGGATTATATAGCCACGCCGAGTCATCTTACTGGAAGCCAGTAGAATTTGGCTTTAGATCATACCTGGCCTTCATGCGGTCAGTAGCCGATTCGAGGTGTTTTCGCACTGTCCGATGTATCTAGTTTAACCGCTGGCTTAGCGCACTTGCGTACTCCGAGATCGTTTGGGGTTTCTCAGGGGGTGTTCCGAACTTTATATCAGCCGGCAGACGAATAGTCTTTCCAAAAATGACTTTGGCTGGAGCTTAGCCTCTCGATGCATGTTCGGCAACTCTATACACCATCAAGAATAATAGGATGAACCGGTCCCAGTCCCTGTGGTTCTCGTCAACCATCTTGGCCAGGTGTTCATTGAGTGTTCCGTTGAAACGTTTGACCATTCCATCAGATTTGGGATGCAGCGGTGCTGTCTTCGTTTTCCATATTCCGAGCAGCTCGCACATTTCGCTAAAACCTAGTGACTCAAAGTTTTGGCCTTGATCCGAATGAAGTTCGTAAGGTACGTCATACCTACTGACCCAAATTAACACTAGCTGTTCGGCTTCAGTAGTTGCTTCCTGGTTTGGAATGGAGTAGACCTCAAGCCACTTGCTGAAATTATCGGCCACAAACAGCGTGTATCGATTTCCCCATCCGGATTCAGAAAAGGGTCCAGCGATGTCAACAGCAATCCTTCCAAACGGCTCTCCCACGTTATAGGCTAACATTTGTCCTCCCAGTCGTCACTTGGACCTTTGACGAAAGCGCAAATTGTGCATCTGCGGTACCAGTCATCTGCGTCTTCCCGAGCGTGGAGCCAGTAGAACCTTTCCCGCAATTTCGCTAAGGTCTTGTTAACACCAAGGTGGCATCCCGAGGATTCTTCGTGCGTTTCCTTAACCACATCGTGGATTCGGCTTTTGGGAAGTATAGTTTGCATCCTATAGGAGCTACCATCCGCCGTTTCCCATTTCCGCTAGAGTACGCCACCCTCCATCTGAAGGAAGTTCCATTGTGCCCAATAGCTTTTCAGTGTGGCACCATGCATCGAAACGTCCTTCTACTCAGGTCGCCCAGTTGTCTCCTTCCATACGAGCATTGGTCCAATGTCTTCATTGGCTAGTTGGACGTTTCGAATCTCCTCCAATGACCAACCTTCATCGAATTCGGCCGTTATCACTTGGAGATCAACGGCCGGTTCTTTACCTCAATTCATCGGCAATGCTTGTGGTTTGGTGGGCATGGACGGCGAGATAGGGCGTCAGCATTTCCATGAACTCCACCCTTCCGATGCCCTTTCTTCGCCACCGATCTGCTGGGAGAGTAGAGCTCCAATCCCGCCGCTGCTCGCATCGGTGTCAACTACAAACATTTTTCCGGGTTCTCCTTCAAGGTCTCCGGCTTCTCCTTCAAGGTCTCAAAGGCTGTCTGGTATTGTTCATTCCAGACATATGGACGATTTTTTTCGGTTAGCTGATGGAGACATTTAGCTTTTTTGACAAAGTTTTTGACGAATCATCGATAGTAGGTCGCCAGGCCCAGAAAACTTCGTAGTTAGCGCTTGTAGTTTGGTGTTGTCCAGTTTTCAATTTTCTCAGGGGCTGTTTTGACCCCTTCTGCTGATACATTTTACTACAGCTGCAAAAAGGGTGCACTTGTCGGGACTAAGTTTCAAATTCGCCAGTCGCAATCGGGAGAACACCTGATCTAAGTTCCGCACATGCTCTTGGAACGTTCTCCCGATAACAATGATATCATCAACAGGTCTTCCAGATTAATCCTCGTATCGCGTATTCCATCAGGCATTCGAAGATGGCTGGAGACTTGCAAAGCCCAAATGGCAAAACCACAAATTCCCAAGATGAATGTGGTACATACTACGATATTCATCTTGGGAGTTTGGTCGCTCGGATCCTCCATCAATACTTCGACATTCCGCCATTTCAATACCCGTTTACGCAAATCCAACGTGATTCTATGTGGTCGCAGAAAGTCCATTCCGAGAATGCAGCCATCCATAATGTTCGTGACCAGAAAATTCTGTCGGAATGCAAGGTCTCCCAAGTGTATCTGGAGATCGACCTCTCCATGGACAGGTGCAGTTTCTCCCGTAGCTGTCTATACTGAGAAAATCTTGCCCTTGTAAAGCAGTTGTTGCCTCACTAGGTCTGGTGAGATAATCGATCGGGTTGTATCAGTGTCCATTGTTATGGTGCAATGTTCTCCGTCAACTTGACTCGGAAGGCATAAGTCTGCTCTTCTACGATATAATCTTGACACCACTGTGGACGTCGATCCCCCTAGTCAACCTCTGCCCCACGAAGTTGGCTCTTACATGTTTCCCGACCCGTCCGTTTGAAGAGCTTCCATTCTGGGCTCCTCACTTGGTCTGGATCTCCTCCTAGTTTCACACCCTGGACAATAGCTCGGTTTCCTTCGCTTCTTGTAGTCATTTTGCAGGTGCCCTTCTCTCCGTAATCCCAGCATCTAGGCGCGATTCCAGCGTCTAGACCTGCGGGTCTCGCTCAATTTCCACGCGCTCACACTGCAATTGTCTGCCACAACCTCGCAAACCTAGGCAGTGGTACGACTCACATTTTTTGCTGCCTCATAGCTCATACTATGAGCCAATACATCCTTAACTGTTTGCTTTTGAGCTAAATGCACGGCTTGTTGCAATTTCTGGTCCTTTAATCCACTGATCAATGCTTCTGTTGCTACGTTATCTCGATGTTCAGGGTCGTAAGCTGGATAAGCCAAAAAAGCCAGTCGCTCAATGCCTTGGGCCAGCTGCTGTAAGGTTTCGCCAGACTTCTGCATCTGATGCCCTAGTTGTGACCAATAAATCTGCTTCAGGTGATCGTCTCCATAACGCATGCCAAGCGCATTGATTATAGCAGACAAGTTTGAGTGCAAGTCAATGGAGATAGTCTGCGAAAGCTCAGCAGCTGGACCTCTTAGAGCAAGAGTTCATGCAGTTGCTCGTTCCTGCTCATTCCAGTGATTTGGCCTAGCGGCGGCTTCAAACTGGGTTTTGTAAATACTCCAAACCATTTGCCTATCAAATGTTGGTGCTTCCACATTTCTGGATGTGCTTTGCGATGCGGCTATAAGCTGGGCTGGTGAGGTGGTTACTACTGCCTTCGCTGCTTCCAATACCTTTTTCACTTTTTCCATCTCATGGTTGATTCTCTCCTCAACCTGGCTGATCTCACGGTTGATTCTCTCCTCGACCTAGCTGACCTTCTCCTTGACCCAGTTAACCTGTTTTTCGATGCATTCGATTTGTTTGTTCAGACTGCCGAGGTCCACTTTTAATTCGGTTGACTGTTTTTGCAAATCTGCCTTGATTTCGATCGATTGTTGGTCCAGCTTCGCTGATTGCTCATTTAGCTTCGCTGTTAAACTGGGTGAATGCTCGTTGAGCTTCGCTGATTGTTCATTTAGCTTCGCTTATTGTTCATCTAGCTTCGCAGTTAAACTGGATGGCTGTTCATTTAACTTCGCTGATAGTTCATTAAGCTTCACTGATTGTTCATCTAGCTTCGCATTAAAACTAGATGACTCTTCATTTAGCTTCACAAGTAAACTGGATGACTGTTTTCGCTGCTCTTGCTGCATTAGCATCAATATTTTCATCAGCGCATTTTCTGCTTCCTTTGATTTTGATGCTTCTGCTTCGCCTTTTTCAGCATCTGAGGGCTGACCGGAAGCCAGATACACGCCTTCCAACTTGATCACGTCACGCAAGCGTGCAATCAGTATGGCCTTTGTACCTTGCGTAACCAGATTTCGCTGTTCCAACTCCTCCATAAGCTCCGATATGGTCAATGGTTCGTGGCTTTTTTATTGTTTCGGGTTTTATTTTTTCCCCTCACCAGTTTCCACGTAAAAGTACACTATTGGGCACTTTAAAAATGTTTAAAAGTTTTCACTTTCGAAATTTTCTTTCTCACTTCTGACACCACTGTCGCTTGTTATGATTCGCAGCCGATTATTTTAATGTTCCGCGAAAGTGAAAACGCACTGTCTTTCAAATTAAGTTAAAAGAGTTTATTTGCTAAGAATGCACAATCATTAATTTTACTATTTTACAAATAATTAAAATATTATTATTTCTCACTTGTCTATAAATTTATAATCACTTCACTATCAATCAATATCGTCTTTAATTCGCACTCCACTCTTATCGCAGTTTTTAATATTACCCTTCATTAATTCAGCTCGGCTTTATATAGGGTCTCTAGTGATTCAATCCATTTCTCTGGAATATTCGAGCAATTCTAAATGGCCGCAGTGACGTCACTTTCAGATGTTAATCATGGATATACTTGGTCCATTCTTGTGCTTTTGAATACATTCGTTGATCACGATGTTATTAATAGTTGCGACAACAATTGCGACAGTAGCTCGCAGAATCGTTTGGACCTGTAACAATATTAACATAACATTTTTGGGTGACCCCGACGTGATACTCAGGTAGAAGATATACTCTGATGGAGCGATTAGCGAAAGACGAAGAGTATGCAAAGCAAAGTTTGGCTATCTTAGAAACTAATTCAAAGATCTTTGAATCAAATCAAAAACCATTGTACACTTTCAAGGAAGCACATAGTGATCACTCGTATTTCGAAAAAAATTAAATTTTCTTAAAGCATTCTGAATATCTTAAGGGGATAATGACAACTCTGCAAGCAGATTCAGAGAATGAGCCTGGAGTCAGCGGAGCAGCGTGATTATTGAAGCAACTGCGATGATATCCAAAGTCGCATGAAAGAAGACTAGTCGGGACAGTTTTAAGAATTCAAATTTAATCTGTTAACTAATCGAAAAAGGCAATATATGATAGCGATGGGAGCAGTGAAGACAAGATGGCAATTATTCTAATACCGGAAAAGCTAGCACGCACGCAAGGTTGTGGCACTCCGATTACTGGAACGAATGAGATGGGAACTAAGCTTCCGAAGAAATCGATGCTTACTTTTGATGGCGGATACTTAAAATGAACACAATTTCAATGGCTCTTTACTCAATTATTTGACAAGCAGTTTAAGTGTAAAAGTGTAAAAATGGAATAAATGATAAGCGGATGTATTATTTATTAAGCAAAGAAGTCCATGCTTTAATTCATTATTTACTAGCATCCCGGCAAAGTTACAAGGTGGCGTGGGCATTTTTTTACGAGTAACCCTTGCTTCACCCCCTACCACTTGGAAGGAATCCTCGCGTTTACTATCCACGTGATACCGTAAGAAGATGAAGAATCTATTTTGAGCACCGGGATGGATTTGTCACCACGAGCCAAGGTTAGGGATGATTGTGAAAAAGAGTCGTTAACTGAATGTATGTAACTAGTGCGTAACTCTGCAGAGAAATCTACTTCCACACCAGACCACGGAAAGTTTCCTCTGATGGGACGCCAAAACAACGGGAACTAATGGCCATGGACTGCGATTCCTTCGACCATGAAGCTTCCATTTTCAGCACCTTTGGGTATTAGGACACAGAAATCGTCATAGGGTTGCTTTGTAGTGCCACAAAATGTTGGATCTGCATGGGAATTGTGGCGGTGGCAGTTTGCAGTACATCCACAAAGTATGGGGTCCGCCAACAGAATAACGAATCGCCTATATGTGCCGTGAAATGTACAAGGGGTTGAAGTATTTACATCCGATGCGAGAAATACATAAGGGCATAAAATCAGTAAATACCCTGCTCAAAGGGATGCAAAATTGACCAATTTCGACGCATCAGCACATATTATAGCGACAATAACTACAACAGATGGGAGAGCTTCTCTTGAAATCAGTAGGCGAAGATGGTGAGGAAGGAGGTGATTTTTTGCCACACGGATCCCCGCTAGGGTAAAGTTAGCGTTTAAATCACAGGCAACGGCCGCATCTATGCAAAGGATTGAAAGGGATTTGAGTAAGCCGCCAGACGTCTTCAAATGGGAAGTTAAATTCTTCCGTAAGTTCCCGGAATCGGTCAGTGTATTCTTGGAGAGAGTGGAGCAGCTGCGGTTGGCTAAAGGAGTAACAAAACACCAATTATTTAGGATGGCAGCGGAACTTTTCAAGGGTAAGATTCCGGCCAATGCGGGAGCGGGTAGCCAGCTGGGGGGAGTTATACCGTGAGTTAAGGGAAGAATTTCAGCCACCAAGTTACACCGCTAAATTATGGAGGGAAACCCAGCAGCGGACGCAAGGAGGCAGTGAATCAATCGTCGTCTACGAAGCAATTATGTATGGATCGTTTCGTGAAAAAGAGGAATTGCAAAGAGTTTTTTGAATTGAATAGTTCTGTATAACGTAAAGTCGTTAACTGAATGTATGTAACTAGTGCATAATTCTGCAGAGAAATCTACTTCCACACCAGACCAGGGAAAGGTTCCTCTGACGGGACGCCAAAACAACCGGAACAAATGGCCGTGGACTGCGATTCCTCCGACCTTGAAGCTACAATTTTCAGCACCTTTGAATATCAGGACACAGAAATCGTCATAGGGTTGCTTTGTAGTGCCACGAAATTTTAGATCTGCATGGAATTTTGGCGGTGGCAGTTTGCAATATATCCACAGAGTATCGGGTCCACCAACAGAACGACATATCACCTATATGTGCCGTGAAATGTACAAGGGGTTGAAGTATTTACATCCAATGCGAGAAATACATAAGGGTATAAAAGGAGTAAATACCCTGCCCACGGAGATGCAAAATTGACCAATTTCGGTGTATCAGCACAGATTACAACGACAATAACTACAACAGATGGGAGAGCTTCTCTTGAAAACAGAAGGCAAAGATGGTGAGGAAGGAGGTGATTTTCTGCCACACGGATCCACTCTAGGGCAGAGTTAGCGTTTAAATCGCAGGCATCGGCCGCATCTATGCAAAGGATTGAAAGGGAGTTGAGTAAGCCGCCAGACGTCTTCAAGTGGGAAGTTAAATTCTTCCGTAAGTTCCCGGAATCGATCAGTGTATTCTTGGAGCGAATGGAGGAGCTGCGGTTGGCTAAAGGGGTAACAAAACACCAATTATTTAGGATGGCAGCGAAACTTTTCGAGAGTCAGATTCCAGCCAATGCGGAAGTGGGTAGCCAGCTGAGGGGAGTTATGCCGTGAGTTAAGGAATGAATTTTAGCCACCGAGTTACACCGCTAAATAGTGGAGGGAAATCCAGCAGCGGACGCAAGGAGGCAGTGAATCAATCGGCATCTAAGTAGTGATTATGTATAGATCGTTTCAAAAAAGAGGGATTTCAAAGGGTTTTTCGAATTGAACAGAACTGTATAACGTAAAGTCGTTAGCTGAATGTATGTAACTAGTGCGTAACTCTGCAGAGTAATCTACTTCCACACCAGACCAGGGAAATGTTCCTCCGAGGGGACGCCAAAACAACTGGAACAAATGGCCGTGGACTGCGATTTCTCCAACCTTGAAGCTTCAATTTTCAGCACCTTTGGATATCAGGACACTTTGCTTTGTAGTGCCACAAAATGTTGGATCTGCATGGGAATTGTGGCGGTGGCAGTTTGCAATATATGCACAAAGTATCGGGTCCACCTAAAAAACAACAAATCGCTTACTAGTCGACAAATTGCCGTGAAATGTGCAAGGGGTTGAAGTATTTATATCCGATGGGAGAAATACATAAGGGCATAAAAGGAGTAAATACCTTGCTCACGGAGATGCAAAATTGACCAATTTCGGTGCATCAGCACAGATTACAGCGACAATAACTACAACAGATGGGAGAGCTTCTCTTGAAAACATAAGGCAAAGATAGTGAGGAAGGAGGTGATTTTCTGCCACACGAATCACCGCTAGGGCAGAGTTAGCGTTTAAATCACAGGCATCGGCCGCATTTATGCAAAGGATTGAAAGGGAGTTGAGTGAGCCACTAGAAGTCTTCAAGTGGGAAGTTAAACTCTTCCGTAAGTTCCCGGAATTGGTCAGTGGACCTCCAAGGAAAAATCTTCTTTGAGAGAGTCGAGAAGCTGCGGTTGGCTAAAGAGGTAACAAAACACCAATTGTTTAGGATGGCAGCGGAACTTTTCAAGGGTAAGATTCCGGCTAATGCGGGAGCGGGTAGCCATCTGGGGGGAGTTATGCCATGAGTCGAGGGAAAAAATTCAGCCAACAAGTTTCACCGCTAAATTGTGGAGGGAAATCCAGCAGCGGACGCAAGGAGGCAGTGAATCAATCGGCGTCTACGAACGATTATGTATGGATCATTTAGTGGTGTACTTGTGTTTGGTAACTGATTGATATAAAAAAATCTGGTATGAAAAGAAGATAATAGCTAGAATGAAAATAGCCAACAACGTCATTTTAGTCTTCTGTTTGTAGAAGGCTTGTAGTACATATTTTCTCGTTTCCCCCATGTTTTCCTCATGGTCGTATGTGCGTGGCGGGCAATGGTCTAGCTGGAAATTTTGAAACTATATTGTTTGGCACCGCTCGTCGCCGACATTTAGCAAAATTTATCGTAGGTACACAAGTCACTCGTCGGTTCTTCCCCGATGGAGATAATGCACACTCGTTTCGGTTGTTTTTAAAATTTACGTCGTCTTTTGTAGATTCGATTACGTTATCAATTGAAAGCAATTTTCGTTTATAATGATTAGGCGTAATTAAGTGGGAAAAATCGGAAGAATTAGACAGGCACACGTTAATTACCGACAAACAAAACAATTTTTAATTAATATTATGGTTGGAATCGGTAAAATTTGACAAATTTTAAGGGGTTTAAATGATACAATGATTTTAGCGTTCATAGAATTTAAGGGGTTAACCGTTTCGTTCTAAGCATTTGTATACCGCGTCACACCGTAATTCGTTAAATTATATTCAAAAGATATTGTAATAAAATCACTACACATTAAAATATTAAACAGTTTTAGAATTTTGTTTCCCGGGAGTTAAGTACAAAAGACATTTTCTGGACCTAGCTTTCATGCGAAAAAATAAACGAGTGTTGCGATGGGGAAGGTGACTGAATGGTTACTCATTGTTAAATTGAGTTTGTGCTGTGTGCCTGTGGCAGCGCTGGCTTTTAGAGCTATAGCTCCTCGGTTATTACAGGGCAGCTAATTTTCTCGCAATCCCAAGGCGATGCGCATTGCGAAAAAGGAGCTGAAGGATCTTTCTGTGTATCATGGGTTGGCTTTGCGTCGGGACTAGAAATAAAGGACAATAAAAGAAAAACACACTTGACAGACGGACAGACTGACTTATGTTTATGTTCGGCCGGAAGTATACAACCCTTGCGCGGTTTTTTGAAAATATATGCGGACAGACAAACAGACGTGCCTAATTATCTATCGGCGCAGGTCTTTCGCGTGGTATATCCCCACTTCTTTTCCCGATGGATCCGTTATCAGGTAACGGTTAGGTCCCATTACCTTCGTTATGCGGCTTTTCAAGAATCGCCTGTCCAGCTTGGCGTTGTAATGCCCCGCGGCGTCACTTTGGCGGAAGTTTCGCCGGAAAACTTCATTTCCTTCTTTGAAATTAGCAGATCGTGACCGGAGATTGTACTGCGCTTCATTTGCACTGCCTGCGGCCTTTATCTTCCGTCCGATTTGTTGGCGGAGGTCTTCTAAACGTTCGTGGGGCTCCAGCGCAACGACGGGGTCTCCCAAACACTTTATTGCCGTAAAAGCCGGTATGATTTACCGTGGCAAATCATGTGCTGTCCAAAGGCGGCAAAGTAAGGGGCGACACCGGTGACGGAATGATACGAGGATCGCAGGGCGCATGTGATGGCGGACAATCGCCGATCCCAATCCTTTTGAGATGGGTGGACGTAGGAACGGATCGCGGCCAATAGGGTGCGGTTCAACCGTTCCGATGCGTTGGACTGAGGAGAGTATATGGGCGTCAGTTGGTGTTCAACGCCATACTGCTCAAGTAGGCCCTTAAACTGCCGAGACCGGAACTGTACTCCATTGTCCGAGTACACACTCTCTGGAACACCGAACACATGGAATACCCGGCTCTCTAAGAATTTCACGATCGATGGAGTTGTGAATTTACGGATGGGTTCCACCATTGGGAACTTTGAAAGCTGGTCTAGAACGACTATAGCTCCGATGTGTCCCATGGACGACCGAGGATATGGACCGAGTAGATCGATGTATAGACGTTGGAATACGCGTTCTGGGACGTTGAGTTGACCCATAGGAGGTCGAAGAGGCTGGTTGGGCGCTTTGGTGCCTTTACAGGTCTCACAGGCGCTCACGTAGTCTTTGACCTGCGATGCCATTTTAGGCCAAAAGAAGTATTTCTTGAGTCGCCGTAACGTCCGACCGTAACCTCCGTGGGCACTTAAAGGATGGTCATGTGCGCGGAGGATCAGATGTTGTGTCATTTCCTCCGGTACCCAGAGTTTCCAAGACTCTTCTTCCTGCCATGGATCACCAGTGGCGTATTCATTTCGTCTATACACGTAGCCGTCTATTACCTTCAAATCAGGCAGCTGTGGTTGTTGGGTCACGATGGTTTGCCTCAACTCTTTGTAGCTGTCTGATTCGAAATGTGGGCTGTCCAAATCTATTTCGATGGGGTCCTCGTCATTTATTGTCAATTCGGCTCCCTCGGGGGAAAACATCCGTGAGAGAGTGTCGGGTACGATGTTCTGGGTCCCTTTCCGGTGTTTGATGGAAAACTTGAACCCTTGCAGTTTAAGAGCCCATCTGGCTAGGCGTCCATTTAAATCTGCCTGGTTCATCAACCGTGATGATCTCAAATTGGTGGCCCTCGATATAAGCTCGGAATTTCTTCGCAGCCATTACCGCTGCCAAACATTCTTGCTCGGAAACAGTATAGTTTCTTTGGGCCGAATTCAGCTTGTTGGACATGAAGACGATGGGAGCTTCCTCTCCTTCATCGGTCAATTGCACCAGCATGGCTCCTACTCCATGTTGACTTGCGTCACAATGAATGGAGAAGGGCTTCGTGAAGTCGGGGCTGTGCAAGACAGGAGCTGATGTGAGGGCTTGTTTTAGCTCTTCAAATGCCTTTCGGCTGAGTTCGGTCCAAACGAACTTCCCTTTCCGCAACATGTCTGACAGGGGCACTGAAACTGTTGCATAATTCCGAACAAACCTTCGGTACCAACCGCACACACCAAGGAAACGTCGTAGCTGCTTCACTGTTTTTGGTAAGGGGAACTGATCAATCGCACGAGTTTTGTCTGGATCCGTTTTGATAGTGCCATGTCCTATGACATGTCCTAGGTATCGGACTTCTTTCATGACAAACTTACTTTTCCGTACGTTGATGGTGAGATCCCGCCTTACTGATGTGCAGGGCTACTTCTTGTAGAAGTAGGAGATGTTAATCGAACGTTTCCGTGATGAGTAACAGATCATCGAGGTACACGAACACTTGGTGTTTCAGGTGAGGTGGGATGACCTTGTCCATCAACCGAGTCATCGTTTGCGGCGCGTTACATAGGCCAAAGGGCATTGTGACGAACTGATATAATGGTCGTCCAGGCACTGTGAAGGCGGTCTTGTCCCTCGACCCCTCATCGAGTGGAATTTGCCAGAAGGCGTCTTTTAGGTCGAGACTGGTGATATAATTGGCTTTCGGCAGTCTCCCTAGTATTCCATCGATGAGTGGAAGAGGGGACGCGTCCTTGATGGTAACCGCGTTTACCTTACGGGCATCAAGACTGAGGCGGACTTTGCCTGGCTTTACCACCAAGGTTACCGGTGATGACCAGGCACTTTGGGACTCCTCTATCACCCCCAACTCGAGCATCCTATCTAGCTCCGCATACACCAATTTCTCCATGGCCAGTGAGATGGGGTAGTGTCTCTGTTTAATCGGTTTACTATCGCCAACGTCGATGGCGTGTGAGACTAGGGTGGTGCGGCCAAGACCTTGGGTAGCGTAAGATGGGAAAGCAGCGATGGATGCTTCCAGGCGTTGCCGTTGGTTAGGCGTCAGGTTATGCCTATCGGGAGTAGAAGTGATTTCGTTGACATTTCTGGTTTTTAAAGACAAATCTGTGAATAAATCGGAGGCCAGTCCAAAGCGAAGGACGAAATCGACGCCAAGGTATACAGTCTGAGTCAAAGACGGGATAATGTAGAAAGTAATATCTTTCGTCTGACCCCTGAACGTCACGGGTGTGGTTAGTTTACCTCGGATAGGGTGTTTGGTACCATCAGCTGTACTGATTTCAGTGCGCCAGGATTTAATCAAGTTCGGATAGTCTTGGAGCACCTTCGAGCCAAAGCTCGAGGCAAGGCAACTGATACTGGCACCCGTGTCGATCAATGCAAACACGGTCTCGCCAAACACTTTAATTGGATGATAAGGTCTGATCTCATTCTCAGCAACCTCCGAGATGTTACAAGAGTTTAAGGTTTGACGGCAGGTGTGCACTCTCTTGCGGAAATTCTGCCAACGACGGGTTGACCATTTTGTCGTGCGCGGGCGGGAAGTGACTACTTCGGAAGCAAATATTCGCTCTCGAGCCACCCGATATTCCTGCAGTCGAACATGATAAGGTTTTAGAGTGCGTATTTGAGGCTCCCGGGGTTCTTCTGGCAGTGACTGCGGTGGTCGCTTCAATATTGTCGTTGGTGAGGTCTCCGGAAGAGAGTGAACATCCGCAGTCATAGTGGTCGTGGCTGGTGGGTTAACGTCAGGTTTGTTGGGGTGAGCAGCTGGCTGAGAAGCTACTGCGGGGGCTTCGAGTACCACTGAGGTGGTAGGATACTCGTTCGTCCGTTTTTTGGTGTGGCATCATCCGGGTAGTCCGGAACACAGGTGTTTGACTCCGTGCCTTCTTCCCGATCTGGGTTGTTGCAATTTAGTGCCACTTCGCCAATTTCACGTCGCGGACCCGTCCTTGCATGTAGGTAAGGCCGTTCTTGGAGGTCTTCTTCAAGCCTCTCCAATCGACTCACGAACCTCAGTAGTGCTTCCATGTTCTGCGGGTCAGAGTCTACAACATGGCAACGAAGTTCCGGCTTTAGATTCCGTTTCAACACCCGCAGCAGTTGAGTGGACGACATAGGCTCTGACAACTGGTCATTCAACCGAAGGATATCGGCTCGATATTGATGAAAGGGCTCGTCCGGACGTTGCCATCTGGCATGGATCTTGTCCAGGACACTCTCATCCATGTTGACCATCGAGTATTCCATGCGGAGTACCTCCTTCAGCCGTGTCCAGCGTATTGATGGTGGGGCCGAATGAATCCGCCAGTACGTCTCGAGTGCTGCTCCCCTGAAAAGCATTGGTAAATATCCTGCCAGCACCGTGTAGTCGCCGCCCAACATCTCTCCGACTAAGGACTCCACCCGACCAATGAAAACTTCCAAGTTCAGGTCGTTTGGCTCCCCGCTAAAATGTAGATTCCACCCCTGGACGATGCTGGGAATATGCTTCGGCTTCAGCATGTAGGGTTGCTCCTGCGGGGCCACTGGACCTAGAGTCGGTAGTGGTATTTGGTTGAGTCGTGGGGGAAGATCCCAGGCGTTCCAAGGCTGGTATCGAGATGGTGGATCCGGTTCCTCAGACGGATGGTAGTCGGTTCTCCGAATCTTGTTTGGCTTGTTTATGGTTGGTTCCTGAGGACGTCGTGCCGATCTGAACCGTTGTAGCGTCGTTTCTGTCTCTTTGCAGCGACGTATGAAGGAGTATATCCGTTCCACTTCCGTGTAACAATCACCACAGATTTGGTCTGGTGAGCCATCTTCAAAAACAATATTAATCTTGATGTACTCCTTCAGTAGGCTAACGACACCTATTCTCATCGCTTCATCGACGAAGCTATCACCCAGCGGGTACATTTCATCGCCGATCCTCAGGCAAAGTCGACATGCATTTAGAAAATCCATGGTAGAGAAAGCTAAAATTTGGGCTCTAATAAATACTGCATAAAATAATAGAAATAGAAATCAATTTGATTATTACCAAGACAAAACAATCACAAGTGGCCGAAAGTGGCGAACTATAACAACTCCTCACAAAAAAAAAACCGCAAGGTATAAAAAAATAATTTACGTTATCAAAAAAAATAATCGGTCTTTCCTTTCCGTCCTTCCTCCCAAGTATGGACACCAATGGCACAATCCTTTTAAAGCGTTTCAGGGACACTCTCTTGTGGCACCATGAAAATCAGGGTTCAGAAGTGATCCCTCATCCGCAAATTTTCTCAAGTTAAAACTTGTTAGCCCAGGGTCGGATTCTAATCCACAAGCAGCGCGTGTCTTGTCATGGATAGTCATGGATTAGCTAATCAGCCAATCACGTGAAATCAAAATCCATGTAATTTAAGACACCTAGGCACCGCTGGTTTGGGGAGCGGATCAGAATCCTCCGCAAAAAGTTGTTGGGATAATAACTTCCGAACACAAAAAGGGACTCTAATATCATTTGGCCTTACTAGTTATACAATGGTGGTAAATCACCAAAGTATAAATCAAAAGCAGGACCAAACGATATTGATGTCCAAAGACAACACACGTTCGAAAGTTACTAGTCTTGCTGGGGCACGATCAGTGCAATTACCCTCGGGAGTTATCTACCCGCCAATAATTCTAACACCTAGTGGGGACACCTATGGACTGTCTCGTGCTCACGACTGATGATACAGCCGGGCATTTCGGGCCCCACGTTGGGCGCCATTTGTAGTGATTAAGAGAATTTCAAAATGTCCGTGAAGGACTGCAGCGATGGTCTGCTGCCCCGGCAGAAGAAGATGGAGGTATCTGCCGAGAATGCCCTCGTCTGGAGACGCGTGAATGCGCTGGCAGGCTAGCATTGCGGTGTCGTGGGGCGGGTTCGTTTCCCCAGCACGAGGACTCACTACAAAACAATTTCGCATTCACGAATTTGTCGATAGCTCAAGAGGCGACTGAAGTCGCAAGAATTGTAGATAACCTCACCGAGGGAGATGTAGCTTGTTACGAGAACAAGTGAAACCTGAAAAGAAAGGCGAACTTGGGGTGACCTCGTCGTTACCCAAATAAATTCATGGCCCGCAAATGAAAGAGGGGCAACCGGGTGGTGGTGGAGCCTCTTCATACCCACCCAACCGGAATAAATCCAAAGATAGCTTGTTGAAGTGGCCAGGTATTCCTCTTCTGGGTGGAAAACTCATACAACTTGAATTGTATGAACCTTCCCATCAGAAGGGGAGTACCCCGGTGACCAATTTATGTCATAGAATTATACAATTGGATTGCATAAATCTATGCCATAAAGAGGCACTCTGCTTGGGCCACTCAACCCATAACGTCACCTGAAACAGAAAAAGGAATTAGTTTGTACCCGGTGGCTGGCTCATGTTTTGAGGTGGAAGCCTGCCACCGTACCGGGTCCTATACCCGGTTAGATAAAACGGAAGGAAAAGACCCAGTTTTAAAGTTTAGGAATTCATTTATTTAACTATTTGCGACCAACAGATCATATTCTCCCTCCTAAAGTAGTCTAACCTAATATAAATTCAAAGATAATGGAACTTTGGTAAGTCAAATCTAAATTTTCCCTCCTCGTAACAATACCCTTAGATTTTTCATAATGTCGTTTCATATGCGTTTATTATCTTCACGCTCCACACTCAAACACACTTTCCCAACAGTTTACAAATTTTTACATTAATAGCTAATGTCATTTTAATTTTTAACTACTATGAAAAATGATACAGTTTAAAAATTTAAAAACCATATTATTCTTTCTTGTGTCCCTGCATCCTAAGCGTATTTTTAAGCGATCAGGTCAAATATCGAATATATCTTAAATGAGTTTATAACGTTCAATATTTATTTTCTTATGTCCTATTAAAAGTTTATAAAGTATTTCGACTATTTCCTGTTAGAAGAGTGTATTGAAAAGGAGGGAGAGAAAATGAATCTAATAAATGGAGTCTTTAATGCGACTGTATTTTTGCTGCAGTCATTTAACGTTATGTTTGCACTGGATAATGAGTGGGGACTTGATCTTTTAACTTGATTTAACGATTATTTGCAAAAAAAATCTCAAATCTATTTGAAATACAACCACGCAAACTAGTAAATATCGTTTAACATTACAATTTAAGCTATTTTCTGACTTACCGCTACATTCAGAAATCATTCAAGAAAATATATTTTTTTTCCGGTCGCCAAATCGCAGTCATATGAAAAATATTTCTATCCAACGAAACCGCACTAAATTACTCTTTGCGGTAATGAAAAAAGAAAAGAACAAATTTACGTCATATCTAACCAGCAACTGAACAATCTCCTTCAATGTTGATAAACACTTTAAGACGTGACCCATGTTTCGGAGTAGTGTTAAATGGAAATGGTTGATCTGAGCCTCTGCTTCATTTTGAGCGCTTGTTTCAAAGGATTCAATTGAACTTCTTCGCTTTTAGTTCTGCCAAATGAAATGTCGTTGGCAAAAAGTGATTGTAGCGCAGGTTCGAGCAAGGATGATTTTTATAGAAAAAGTAGGAACTCAAGTTTCTATGGAAGCTTGAGCAAGAATTTCCACACGGTGCAGGATGATTTTTAGTAATACCTTTGCTGGTTTCTTTTTGATTTTTATATAATTTAGCATTTAGCTCCTTCCATCCTCTCGTGCCGTGGTAGACCAACAGAAACACAAATAAAATTTGAATGTATAATTATCGATTCACTGCCTGGGAGTTAACGTTTACCAATTTGGAATTTACTCGTAAATGTTCGCAATCCGTGGTCTTAACGCCACTAAGTTTCAGTTCAAAATAGATCTATTCGGGCACCGTCACACATACGTAAGTACACACTTCCGAATTGACGACAGTCAACATTTACACACACTTGCGTGGACAGCATTCGGGAAACGTTGGTCGTTTCTGTGACTTGAAACCGTACAATTTACCGCACCGCAGTTGCCTTTATGAAACCTCAATATTAATTCGTTCGTAAGAACAAAAATATTCACTAAGACGTGTTGTTAATCCACATCACACAGCACCGAATCAAATGCCCACAAAATGTATCGAATTGCAAAAGCGTTCCATCGAACAAATTCCGCCAATTCGTCAGTGATTCTTCACGATCTCCCGTCCAAACACATGCAATTTTCTTTGGGACAACTATTCCGCAGCGGAATGGTAATGTATTGGAGTCAAAAAGGGTGAATGGGCGGAAATGGTTTTCAATTTATACTTTTGAATTTAATACCCGGTCTTTAAATGATCTTGATGGCACTTTTACCACACTTTTCACACCGCACGTATTTTGCACCGCGGTCCCGTGCCCAACCCGTCTTTCTCGCCTCGCGGCTGTAAGTCGACTCTCCCTGCCAAACAATCACCGTAATTCTCCTTGACTTTGTGAACTGCAATTCCTATAGCGGGATCGCTACTCAAACAGCGAAATTTTCCATCATTACTTCGCTTGTACGCATCATAGTCTCGCAGTCTTATGCCTCTGAGAATTTTGAGACTTAAATCAGCACTCTCATCTTTTGCAGTTATTTTGGCTTTTGTCTCCTTTGGAAGAAATGTACCTTCTAAAGATAGTGGTGTACTTGTATTTGGTAACTGATTGATATAAAAAAATCTGGTATGAAAAGAAGATAATAGCCAGAATGAAAATAGCCAACAACGTCATTTTAGTCTTCTGTTTGTAGAAGGCTTGTAGTACATATTTTCTCGTTTCCCCCATGTTTTCCTCATGGTCGTATGTGCGTGGCGGGCAATGGTCTAGCTGGAAATTTTGAAACTATATTGTTTGGCACCGCTCGTCGCCGACATTTAGCAAAATTTATCGTAGGTACACAAGTCACTCGTCGGTTCTTCCCCGATGGAGATAATGCACACTCGTTTCGGTTGTTTTTAAAATTTACGTCGTCTTTTGTAGATTCGATTACGTTATCAATTGAAAGCAATTTTCGTTTATAATGATTAGGCGTAATTAAGTGGGAAAAATCGGAAGAATTAGACAGGCACACGTTAATTACCGACAAACAAAACAATTTTTAATTAATATTATGGTTGGAATCGGTAAAATTTGACAAATTTTAAGGGGTTTAAATGATACAATGATTTTAGCATTCATATAATTTAAGGGGTTAACCGTTTCGTTCTAAGCATTTGTATACCGCGTTACACCGTAATTCGTTAAATTATATTCAAAAGATATTGTAATAAAATCACTACACATTAAAATATTAAACAGTTTTAGAATTTTGTTTCCCGGGGTACAAAAGACATTTTCTGGACCTATTTTTCATGCGAAAAAAAAACGAGTGTTGCGATGGGGAAGGTGACTGAATGGTTACTCATTGTTAAATTGAGTTTGTGCTGTGTGCCTGTGGCAGCGCTGGCTTTTAGAGCTATAGCTCCTCGGTTATTACAGCGGCTACTACGAACTTTGTGAGTTCACACTGCATGGTTAGAGAATATCTATAGTTATTCGAGATTCTAAGAGGTCCGACAACGTCGATAGCTATGGTTTCAAAACTCGTTGTTGGTGTGTCAGTTTTTACCATATTTTCTTTGGCATTTCTTATTTGTTTATTCATTTTGCATTTTTCGCAATTGCTGATATACCTTATAACCATGCTGTTCATGTTTTTCCAACAATATCGTTGCTTCAACTTAAGTAAAGTTTTTCTAATACCTAAGTGACCTCCTTGTGGTGTATCATGATATTCGCGTATTAACTGATTTTGTACCTCAGTATCCTTTATATTTTTGGGGGGTTCATAAATCATTATACAGACTTTTGTGCGCTCTTTATATTTATTAGTTTGTTGCAACATATTGATTATGCTTTTGAATTCAGCCTCACGCATGAATTCAAATATCTCATCATCACTCGATAAAGCTAGTTCATGAATATTCATTTCAACTAATTCATCTAATAACTTCTCCATGGTAGATACGTATATCATACTGGAATTATCGTTATAGATTGCTTTACAAGATTTTTCAGTATTTGTAAGTACTGTAGGCTTGCCATTAACGGAAACTTGTTTCTCGTTAGATTTATCACCATTACAGTATACAATTACATCACCAATTGTCCGGACAATTTCAAACTGATGATTATTGCGCAGTATAAATTTCAATTAATTTCGTGACATTTCTTATGTCCGATAGTGACGTGCAATCCCAAACGTAAAGTTGATCAGGCTTTACAGTTGTCCTGGGTTCATCGTCTTTATTTTTACCTTTTAAGTCTGTCTTTTGTTTAGCAGACATTCCCCGAGTTAACGCTAATATCTTTTTCACCTTCTCATCTCGTTCTAGCGGTATCATTGTTTTCAGTATATCGGAATTAATTCTTATTCTCGATAGTGCGTCCGCGTTGCAGTTCATTTTTCCTTGCTTGAATATGATTTCAAAATCATAGTCAGACAAGTCGAGTCGTATTCTTGTTAATTTGGACGATGGATTCTTATGAGAAAAAAGAGAGACTAGAGGTCTATGGTCAGTTACCACAATAAATTTTCTACCGTACAGGTATGGTCGAAAGAAATTTATTCCCCAATGTATAGCGAGCAATTCCTTCTCAATAATTGGCTTATTTAAATCATGCTTGCCAAGGGATTTACTAGCATATGATATAGGTAAGTCTGATCCAATTTCACCTTGTGAGAGCACTGCTCCTAAGGCACTACTTGATGCGTCTGTAGTCAAAACGAATGGTTTTCTGAAATCTGGATATTGTAGAATTGGTGGTTTAAGCAATTTGTTCTTCAAATTATCGAAGGCTTGTTGGCAGTTTTCATCCCATTCGAAGCTAGCATTCTTTTTCAAAAGATTGTTCAAACATTTTGCTATATCCGCAAAGTTTGGTATAAAACGTCTGTAATAGTTACAGAAGGCTACGAATCTTCTAACCTCGTCTGCATTCTTGGGAATGTGGTAGTTCTTAACTGCCTCGTTCTTCGCAGGATCCGTTCTAATACCTTCATCCGTGATAAGATGGCCTAAATACACAACTTCTGATCTAAGAAATTGGCACTTATCCGGGTTCAACTTGAGATTATATTTACGTAATCTCTGTAGAACTCCAATTATGATGATCGATACTACAGCCAAATACAATAATATCGTCAACATAGAGAAATGCTTCAGAGTTCAGTCCTGACAAAGCAATTGTTAACATCCTCTGGAAACTGTTGGATGAAATTTTCAATCCAAAAGGTAAGCGTTTAAACTGAAAATGACCATTCTCTGTGGAAAAAGCTGTTAAAGGCCTTGATTCCTTATGTAACTCGATTTGATGGAATGAACTGGTCATATCTAGTGTAGAGAAATATTTAGCTCTACCTAGTCTGTCCAATACATCCTCCAATCTTGTTAATGGAAACTTGTCATTTACAATTTTATTATTTAGTCGCCGAAAGTCCACGACTAATCGCCATTGCTTTTCGTCACCTGAACTCTTTTTCGGAATTACTAAAAGTTGTGAATTATACGGACCGATAGATGGTTCTATGATATCGTTATTCTCTAACTCTCTGATCTGATCATCAATCTCTTCAAGCTGTGCATGAGGCAGCTTGTAGTTTTTGATGTACACAGGAGTGCTATCTGCAAGTTCAATTCTTTGCTTATAAAAATTATTCACTGTCAACTTATCACCATCCATATGAAATACGTCTTGAAATTCTTCAATGATATCCATGAGACTACGCATTGCTCTCTCATCTTTACTGTTTGCATTGATCTTCTGTATCAATTCACTAAGTCTGTTCTTATCTACTTTGTCTCTTTTTCGGGTGTTACTTAGTACGTAATAATTATCTAATGGTTCAGAATCAACATCAAACTCCTTCAGACTAACTGGATAATCATTAACGTTTAAGACTTTGATGTGACAGATACCTTTAGCTGGTACAATAGAATTACTTATGAAAACACCGTTCTCTATTTCCCTATTCTGGATGATACTATCATTACCCCTATTCCTGTTATTCCTATTTTTCTTATCCCTGCGATCGTTGTTTCGATCATTATAACGTCGGTTATCACCTCTATTGTAATACATTACATTATTTGTTTGGATGTTTTCATTTTTTTCTAACTCTAATGTAAGAGTTACAGCATCCATAAAGTTCTGTGGTCTTGCTGCGAAAAGAATATTTTTATATTGGTCGTTCAGACCATTTTTGAATACAGTTAGCGCATAACTGTCGTTCAGATTTGAGATAACCTGTTTCTGTGCAGGTGTGACGTTATCGCCTAATTCATTTATCTGTAGCTGATTCAATTCACTAATCAAAGATAAAATCTTCTCCTTATAATTAGTCACTGTAGATTTTCTTTGAGACACATTGCTCAATGAAGTATGTATATTCCCTATTGTGTTTGCGGGTTTAAACCTAGTCGTCAGAGTTGTCTTTAACTCATTCAAAGTACGCGGAGTCTCAGTACTCAAAGCGGTTCGTACGTTATCAGCCAGTTTGACATTTAAAACAAAATCGATAAGTTGTGGTTTTGCCTCACTTGATAAAGTTTTATCTATATACTCCACAATTTTAAGGAATGCATTAAGCTCTTTTGGCTTTCCGTCAAACAGCGGAATAGACTTGATCGCTAAATGTAAATCAAAGTCACCCATTTTGCTCTTATGTGCAACTGCAGCTAATTTATCACACAATATCTTCTCTAACTCTTTTGCAGTTTTCTTAAATTGCAATTTTATTTCTAAGCAATCTTCATGAGTTGCTTCGAACAAGATACCCAAATTCCTCTCAGTTTCTCTTAGTTTGTTTAGTTTCTCATTTAAAGTTTCAGTATTACCCAATCTATTTATGCTCTTTTTCTCATTTGCCAAAATTTTTTCTATTTCTTTTATACGCTCCTTTATAACTTCCATTGATTTCCAAAAAATATGCAATTTTACAAAAATTATTTACGTAATTCTATACATTTATTACTCTGGCTACTTTTTTGTTTACATATTTTGTCTGAAATCTATTGTAAACGTAAATGCAAACTAAGACTATAAAAATAATCGCCGCGGTTGTTATTGCCAGCCGAAATTCGACGAAAATGCTCTCATTGACATTAGTAGAGCAGTTGTTCCCCATTTTCGCAACTTCTGATACGCTAACTCCAACGCTTTTAGCTTCGCGAAGAGTTTCTTCTGGTCCTCCTTGCTGCTGATAGCTATTATTCGATATATTTCTCCTTTAGCCTGCCTTAAACGCACTTTGCGGCCTCCTCTGCATTTCCTTTTGGGTGCCACTACTTCCTGCTGGACAGGTCGTTTTCGAATCTGCGTACGACGCTGTACTCTTCGATCGTGATGGGCTGTGGACCAGGTCTGCTTCCTCTTGATACAGGTGAGGATGGTTGGTACTGCGGTATGTCTGCCGCTACTGGTTCGGGCTCGTACTCCTCTGGTGGGTTCTGCTTCGGCCTCAATTCCTCCCAAAGTTCTTCAAAACCGTCCATACTTGGTTGACCTGAGAGGAGTTGGCAGGATCGCCATATTGTAAGTTTAGGGATTGTTCTATTATTTTTTTGAATAAATACCTATACAGCGCAAGCGCTGAGCTGATGGCATCCGAAGAGCCGATATTTCTAAGGAAAGAAAAACGCCGAAGAAGGCAGTTTGACTTCTAAAAATCGAATGTCTATTTCATAAAATTTACAGCGCCTTAAATACTATTTCTAAGGATTAATCATACGACCTTATTTCCTTAAAGACATACTTAATGACTAATATATGTCATCAACATTTATCAATACTTATTTATCAACCTACAATTTTCTTCACACAAGAAATCCATATCGCGTTCAAATTTCTAAAACAAAAACAAACCGCAAACAAATTACTAGATACCATATGGTATTCATGCATTGAATTGCAGTAAGTGCAACACGACCCCTTACAAAGACGTGTGCCCATATTCATTCATGTTCATCGTACGATGTACGTATGGCGCTTAGTTGTAGCAAGTAATATGAGCCATAGTAAATATGCTCGTACGTACCAAGGTCAATGTCACGACGTCTTGCGTACGGAAATAAATCATGTGCATATTTTTATTTCGTATGCGATGTGCATGTTTTTATTTCGTATGCGATAATAAATTTACTTCTTTAATGATGCACTAAATTTAGTTGTTTATTGCTTCTTGTGTGAGGCAATAAATATGGTTATTTATGATTTCTGGATGAAGTGATAAATAATGTTTTTAATATTTTTGTAGGCTTAGGGGTTTCACATCATGTGTGGTATCATACACTACAAAGTAGCCCTGCACATCAGTAAGGCCGGAGTCACCATCAACGTACAAAAAAGTAAGTTTGTCATGAACGAAGTCCGAAACCTAGGACATGTCATCGGACATGTCACTATCAAAACGGATCCAGACAAAACTCGTGCGATTGATGAGTTCCCCTTATCAAAAATGGTTAAGCAGCTACGACGTTTCCTTGGTGTGTGCAGTACCGAAGGTTCGTTCGGAATTATGCAACAGTCTCAGTGCCCCTGTCGGACATGCTGCGGAAAGGGAAGTTCATTTGGACCGAGCTCAGCCGAAAGGCATTTGAAGAGCTAAAACCAGCCTTAACATCAGCTCCGGTCTTGCACTGCCCCGACTTTGAGAAGCCCTTCTGTATTCATTGTGACGCAAGTCTACATGGAGTAGGAGCCATGCTGGTGCAATTCACCGATGAGGGAGAAGAAGCTCCCATTGCCTTCATGTCCAATAAGATGAACTCGGCCCAAAGGAACTATACCGTATCCGAGCAGGAATGTTTGGCCGCGATGATGGCTGTGAAGGAATTCCGAGCCTATATCCAGGGCCATCAGTTCGAGATCATCACAGACCACACTTCGTTACAATGGTTGATAAACCAAGCCGACTTACATGGACGCCTGGCCCGATGGGCTCTTAAACTGCAAGGGTTCAAGTTTTCCATCAAACACCGGAAAGGGACCCAGAACATCGTACCCGATACTCTCCCGCGTATGTTTTCACCAGAGGAAGCCGAATTGACAGTGAATGACGAGGACCCCATCGAGATAGATTTGGACAGCCCACATTTCGAATCAGACAGCTACAAAGAGTTGAGGCAAACCATCGTGACCCAACAAACACAGTTGCCTGATTTGAAAGTGATAGACGGCTACGTGTATAGACGAAATGAATACACCACTGGTGATCCATGGCAGGAAGAAGAGTCTCCGAAACTCTGGATACCGGAGGAAATGGCACAACATCTGATCCTCCGCGCACATGACCATCCTTTAAGTGCCCACGGAGGTTACGGTCGGACGCTCCGGCGACTTAAGAAATACTTCTTCTGGCCTAAAATGGCATCCCAGGTCAACGACTACGTGAGCGCCTGTGAGAACTGTTAAGGCACTAAAGCGCCCAACCAGCCTCTTCCACCGCCTATGGGTCAACTCAACGTCCCAGAACGCGTAGTCCAACGTCTGTACATAGACCTATCCTCGATCTTCCATGGTACACATCGGAGCTATCGTTGTGTTATACCAGCTCTCGAAATTCCCACTGGTGGAACATATTCGTAAGTTCACGACTCCATCTATCGTGAAATTTCTAGAGAGTCGCGTATTCCACGTGTTCGGGGTTCCAGAAAGTGTGTACTCGGACAACGGAGTACAGTTCAGATCTCGGCAGTTCAAAGGCCTACTCGAACAGTACGGCGTCAAACACCAACTGACGCCCATATACTCTTCTCAGTCTAACACATCTGAATGGTTGAATCGCACACTGTTAGCCGCGATTCGTTCTTATATTCATCCAACTCAGAAAGATTGGAACCGCAGATTGTCCGCCATCAAGTGCGCTCTGCAATCATCTTATCATTCCGTCACCGGTGTCGCACCTTACTTTGCCGCCTTCGGACAGCACATGATTTGCCATGGTAAATCATACAAGCTGTTACGGCAAGTAAAGTGTTTGGAAGATCCCGTTGTTACGCTGGAGCCCCACGAGCATTTAGGAGACCTCCGCCACCAAATCGGACGGAAGATAAAGGTCGCCGAACGTGCAAATGAGGCGCAATACAACCTCAGGTCACAACCTTCCAATTCTAAAGAAGGAGATGAGGTTTTCCGTCGTAATTTCCGCCAAAGTGATGCCGCTGGGCATTACAATGCCAGCTGGACCAGCGCTTCCTGAAAACCGCATACAGAAGATAGTAGGACCCAATCGTTACCTGTTAACTGACCTATCGGGGAAAGAAGTCGGGGTATATCACGCAAAAGACCTGCGCCGATAATTACCTATCTACGTTTGTTTCGTCCGTACTCAGCTTCAACCACACGCAGTTTACACACTCGTAGCAAAACTTAAATCTACGTGTCAGTCTGTCCGTCCGTCAATTGTTTTTTTTATTCGTCACTCCACGTTTCGATGCCGAAGACTACCGATGCTTAAACTGAAGATGCTTCGGCTCCTTTTTCGCAATCCTCAGCACCTTGGGATTCCGAGAAAATTAGGTGCCCTGTAGTAATCGAGCAGTTATACCAGCAAACTGCTCGAAAGCCCTCCTTTCTCCTATCTAAATTGTAATGGCAGATTTAAAATAAAAACATGTAATTTTTTTCTATAATTGTGGTTTGTAGAATAGTTTTCCTTCTTATTATTATTAGTAAATGTAATTTGATATTATCCTCTATATTAAAATTTAAATGTTCTCGTTAATTATCTTTTCTATAAAATTTAAAATCTCATTACTATTTAAAAAATTTTTTAATTCTTTCATGCATGTGAATTTGTACACTACATGTAAGTTTTCTTCAATTTAGTTCAATTTCTTTACTTCAATTTTAATTTCATTAGTTTCGTTAAAAGTTCCCTACTACAATTAAATTTTGGTTTTTGTTAAAAATGTGAATCTGCCCATTACAATTTAGGGTGTGGAACCCCTAACTTCTTGCCAGGCAACGGTGCATTACCTAAAATGCATTCGAAGACATTCCTGACGTTAGCGTAAACTGTAACGCTTGTCGGGGATTCGCTTGGAACGAAAAGTATTTGGGGAGTTGGATCGGGTAGCGATTGCTGGGAGGTTGTCGGTCGGTCGGAAAACCTGGCTAAGCGAGAGATAAACGAATAGAATTGCGAAATAGATGACAAAATCTAAGGAAAGAAGGGGGAATGTTCTGGCGGAAGTAAAGTAGGATTGAGTGATTTTTCTTCATCGAAGTAACGTGATCGACATCTTCCACTTTTTATATATGATTTGTTCCGGACCAAACACGGTTTTTTTGTTGAGATATTTGATTCAACGTGTACGCAAGTGTTTTACTCATGTCGCGAAAGTGCGTTAGTATCGCTATTGTGCAATTTTGCAGTAAAAAGGGATTGAAATTCAACTTTGTGGGCAGCCAAATATCGAACAGCATTGAGATAAGAGTGCCGCTTACGGCGGATTTCATAGCGGATGGTGGGACTCTGGTCGAATTAAAGGTGAAATGTCTTAAGAGTTACCTCGCTAAGTTCGGGATAGTGCGGGAGTTCTCTAAATAGTGACATGCGAGTAATATTTTTGTTTGTGACTACATAATAACGCAATTAAAATAAATACAGAAAAAGATAATCAAACATTATAAAATTACCAAGCAAAAAAAGGCAAACATGAGATGTTCCAGTGCAAGTCGAAAATTATGGTGATCTGTGCTGTGCTTATTCAAAACGAAATTTTTCCGTGATCTTTCCGAGATTAGTTGACATCTTGCTGATGAACTTTCGACTTTGCTAAATGAAAGCAATTTACAATGAAACCGGCTGTCTTGGATTTTGCTGTGGTAGCGCTAAGACTGAATATCAGAAAATTGGACTGAACTGCCGGCGGAGTACTTAGCTGGAAATATTCGATCAAAACTGTTGATCCTCGTATCGCCTTACAACGAACTAAGAGTCGTTATATTGTCACTCAGATTATACCATAAAAATCATCAGCATTTCCTTTTACTGACGGTGCTATAACTAAAACTGTTCGGAACAGTGTTCAGAAGTTTTATGGAGATTTTGGAGCGGGTGCAATAGAAGTCGGCTTTCGGATAAAGTATTGTAATGAAAAAACAAAAGTAACGATAATAAGGTGCCGACATGGTCCTCACCGGTTCATTACCAGCGTTCTTGCGTTGCTCACCACCATTGGCGAAAATCGAGCTAAGTTTCGGATTTTGTACATTAGAGCGACGATTATGCAGTGCAATAAGTTTATATTTAAATACCAACAGGATTATTCAGACCGAAAAATTGGAAGTCTTGAATCAGCAAAAGATCGAATTGATTTTATGAATAATGTCATGGATTTTAAAACGGAGTGAAATTGGTTTTCAGTCTGAAAAGAAAAAAAAATCATTAGCATTAGCTGCCAGGACTTACTCACCCCACTTCGTCAACAAGCGCTCGTCAAAAAGGCTGGGCAAGTACCCTTACATACCCTTTTATACATTTAAATTTTTACATTTTTTTTATTAATATATTTATATGAAAGAGCGGTGGCACGAACATTTGTTTTTTTTTTTTTAAACACTTCCCGTTTTCTAATAAACAATAGAAAATCACAATTTACAATTCTCGAATTGTCGTTAGTGGATAATTAGTCAGAATGAATGTGAATGTGTATTCTATGTACTATGACTAGGTATTCTCTTGTTTTTTTTGCGGAAGGGAGACAGATATTTAAGAGATAGGTATCGATTGATGAATTCAAGTTCTTGTTAACGCTCCACTGTTAACGGTATTAGCATATTTGAAAATTCATCATTGCAATATACGGGGATTTAATATTAAAATTTAAAAGTAGAGGCAAATATAAATAAACTCATTATAATTTTATTGAGATCTATAAAAAGTGTATATATCTATTTTTGGAATGGAAAAACAATGCTGTTTCTTTAAAGTAGAACGCCGGTCTCTTCATTTTGTCCTGTCTGACCGGGTATAGGACCCGGTATGGTGGAAGGCTTTCCCCACCAAAAATGAGCTAACCATCGGGCACGTTCTAGCCTTCTTTTTGTTTCAGAGACCCTTGCGGGTTGAGTGGCCTTGAGCAAGGTGCCTTTTTATGGCATAGGGTTATGTGATTCGCTCACATAACACAATGATATAAATTGGGTATCGGTATTTTTTTTTTCTGATGGGAAGGCTCATACAAGTTATGTTGTATGAGTTTTCCACTCAAAAGAGAAATATATCGCCATTGCAATGTTTATGGATCTTGATCCAGTTGTGCGGGTGCGAGGGGGCACCATCATCATCCGGTTGTCCCACTCTTATTTGTGGGCCACGAGACTCGTCAGCTAACGACGAGGTTTCCTTAAGTTCGTCTGTTTTCACTCATTTCAACTTGTTCTCTGAGCAAGTCATTTTCCCTTTTGGTAGTTACTTACAATTTTTCGACTTCGGTCGCCCGTTCTTTTGAGACCCAAGAATTCGTGAATGAGAAATTTTTTTGTAGTGGGTCCTTGTGCTGGAAGAATGAGCCCGCCCCACGACACCGCAATGCTAGCCTGCCAGCGCATTCACGCGTCCCCAGACAAGGGCATTCTCGGCGGATATCAACATCTTCCTTCGCCGAAGCAGCAGACCATTGCTGCAGTTCTTTACGGACATTTTATACTTACCCCTTTCACTACAAAATGGCGCCCAACGTGGGGCCAAAATGCCCGGCTGTATCAACAGTCGTGAGCACCAGACAGTCCATCGTCTCTAGGTGTCCCTACAAGGCGTCAAAATTATTGGCGGGTAGGTGACTACTTCAAGGTTTTGCACTAATCGTGACCCAGCAATTTAGTAACTTCCGGACGTGTGTTGACCTCGGACATCAATATTGTTTGGTCCTGCTTTTGACTTATGCTCTGGTGGGTTACCATCATTGTATGACTAGTAAGGCCAAATTATATTAGAGTCCCTATGTGTATTCGGAAGTTATTACCCCAACACCTTATTTGCGGAGGATTCTGTTCTGCACCCCAAACCAAGCGGTGCCTGAGTGTCTTACACTACATGGATTTTGATTTCATATGATTGGCTGCGTAGCTAATCCATGACTATCCATGGCAAGACACGCGCTGCTTGTAGGTCAGAATTCAACCCAGGGCTGACAAGTTGTAACTTGTAAAAACTTGCGGATGAGGGAGCACTTCTTATGGTGCTGCAAGAGAATAGTCCCAGTTACGCAGCAGGAGGAGTGTGCCATTGGTGTCCTTGCCTGTGAAGAAAGAGCGAAATGGAAAGACCGAATTTTCATGATATATACCCAATCAAAGTGTTGGGCGAAATCGCGATTGCACTGGTTGACACGGGTGCCAGTATCAGCTGTCTTGCCTCGAGCCTTGGCTTGAAGGTACTCCATCAACCTCCTACCTTGATGAAGCCCTGGCACACTGAAATCAGTACAGCTGATGGCACCAAACATCCTATTCAAGGTAAACTGACAACACGCGTGACGTTCAGAAGTCAAACGAAGGATATTAATTTCTATATTATCCCGCCACTGACTCAGAACGTGTACCTTGACGTCGATTACGTCCTTCATTTTAGATTGGCCTCAGATTTATTCACAGATTTGTCTTTAAATACTGAATATGTCAACGAACTCGCTTCTTTACCCCAAAGCCATGAACTGACACCTAACCAACGACAAGCATCCATCGCTGCTTTTCCATCTTACGCTACCCAAGGCCTTGGCCGCACCACCCTGGTCTCACATGTCATCGATGTTGGCAATAATAAGCAGAGAGAGGTTATAGAGGAGTCCCAAAGTGCCTGGTCGTCACCGGTAACCTTGGTGGTGAAGCCAGGTAAAGTCCGTCTTTGTCTAGATACCCGGAAGGTAAACGCAGTGACCATCAAAGACGCTTAGCCTCTTCCGCCCATCGATGGAATATTAGGGAGACTGCCGAAAGCAAATTATATTACCGGTCTCGACCTAAAAGACGCCTTCTGGCAAAATCCACTCGTTGAGGGGTTGAGGGATAAGATCGCCTTCACAGTGCCTGGACGACCATTATATCAGTTCATCACAATGCCTTTTGGCCTGTGTAACGTGCCGCAAACGATGACCCGGCTGATGGACAAAGTCATCCCACCTCATCTGAAACACCAAGTGTTCGTGTACCGGGATGATCTTTTACTCATCACGGAAACGTTCGACCGACGCCTCTTACTCCTGCAAGAAGTAGCCCTGCACATCAGTAAGGCGGGACTCACCATCAACGTACAAAAAAGTAAGTTTGTCATGAACGAAGTCCGATACCTAGGACATGTCATCGGACATGTCACTATCAAAACGGATCCAGACAAAACTCGTGCGATTGATGAGTTCCCCTTATCAAAAACGGTTAAGCAGCTACGACGTTTCCTTGGTGTGTGCAGTTGGTACCGAAGGTTCGTTCGGAATTATGCAACAGTCTCAGTGCCCCTGTCGGACATGCTGCGGAAAGGGAAGTTCATTTGGACCGAGCTCAGCCGAAAGGCATTTGAAGAGCTAAAACCAGCCTTAACATCAGCTCCGGTCTTGCACTGCCCCGACTTTGAGAAGCCCTTCTGTATTCATTGTGACGCAAGTCTACATGGAGTAGGAGCCATGCTGGTGCAATTGACCGATGAGGGGGAAGAAGCTCCCATTGCCTTCATGTCCAATAAGATGAACTCGGCCCAAAGGAACTATACCGTATCCGAGCAGGAATGTTTGGCCGCGATGATGGCTGTGAAGGAATTCCGAGCCTATATCCAGGGCCACCAGTTCGAGACCATCACAGACCACACTTCGTTACAATGGTTGATGAACCAAGTCGACTTACATGGACGCCTGGCTCGATGGGCTCTTAAACTGCAAGGGTTCAAGTTTTCCATCAAACACCGGAAAGGGACCCAGAACATCGTACCCGATACTCTCCCGCGTATGTTTTCACCAGAGGAAGCCGAATTGACAATAAATGACGAGGACCCCATCGAGATAGATTTGGACAGCCCACATTTCGAATCAGACAGCTACAAAGAGTTGAGGCAAACCATCGTGACCCAACAAACACAGTTGCCTGATTTGAAAGTGATAGACGGCTACGTGTATAGACGAAATGAATACACCACTGGTGATCCATGGCAGGAAGAAGAGTCCTCGAAACTCTGGGTACCGGAGGAAATGGCACAACATCTGATCCTCCGCGCACATGACCATCCTTTAAGTGCCCACGGAGGTTACGGTCGGACGCTCCGGCGACTTAAGAAATACTTCTTCTGGCCTAAAATGGCATCCCAGGTCAACGACTACGTGAGCGCCTGTGAGAACTGTTAAGGCACTAAAGCGCCCAACCAGCCTCTTCGACCGCCTATGGGTCAACTCAACGTCCCAGAACGCGTAGTCCAACGTCTGTACATAGACCTATCCTCAATCTTCCATGGTACACATCGGAGCTATCGTTGTGTTATACCAGCTCTCGAAATTCCCACTGGTGGAACATATTCGTAAGTTCACGACTCCATCTATCGTGAAATTTCTAGAGAGTCGGGTATTCCACGTGTTTGGGGTTCCAGAAAGTGTGTACTCGGACAACGGAGTACAGTTCAGATCTCGGCAGTTCAAAGGCCTACTCGAACAGTACGGCGTCAAACACCAACTGACGCCCATATACTCTTCTCAGTCTAACACATCTGAATGGTTGAATCGCACACTGTTAGCCGCGATTCGTTCTTATATTCATCCAACTCAGAAAGATTGGAACCGCAGATTGTCCGCCATCAAGTGCGCTCTGCAATCATCTTATCATTCCGTCACCGGTGTCGCACCTTACTTTGCCGCCTTCGGACAGCACATGATTTGCCATGGTAAATCATACAAGCTGTTACGGCAAGTAAAGTGTTTGGAAGATCCCGTTGTTACGCTGGAGCCCCACGAGCATTTAGGAGACCTCCGCCACCAAATCGGACGGAAGATAAAGGTCGCCGGACGTGCAAATGAGGCGCAATACAACCTCAGGTCACAACCTTCCAATTTTAAAGAAGGAGATGAGGTTTTCCGGCGTAATTTCCGCCAAAGTGATGCCCCTGGGCATTACAATGCCAAACTGGACCGGCGCTTCCTGAAAACCGCATACAGAAGGTAGTAGGACCCAATCGTTACCTGTTAACTGACCTATCGGGGAAAGAAGTCGGGGTATATCACGCAAAAGACCTGCGCCGATAATTACCTATCTACGTTTGTTTCGTCCGTACTCAGCTTCAACCACACGCAGTTTACACACTCGTAGCAAAACTTAAATCTACGTGTCAGTCTGTCCGTCCGTCAATTGTTTTTTTTATTCGTCACTCCACGTTTCGATGCCGAAGACTACCGATGCTAAAACTGAAGATCCTTCAGCTCCTTTTTCGCAATGCTCGGCGCCTTGGGATTCCGAGAAAATTAGGTGCCCTGTAGTAATCGAGCAGTTATACCAGCAAACTGCTCGGAACCCTCCTTTCTCCTATTTAAATTGTAATGGCAGATTTAAAATAAAAACCTGTGATTTCTTTTCGGTAATTGTAGTTTGTAGAATAGTTTTTCTTCTTATTATTATTAGTAAATGTAATTTGATATTAATTTTCCTCTATATTAAAATTTAAATGTTCTCGTTAATTATCTTTTCTATAAAATTTAAATTTTCATTACTATTTAAAAAATTTTTTAATTCTTTCATGCATGTGAATTTGTACACTACATGTAAGTTTTCTTCAATTTAGTTCAATTTCTTTACTTCAATTTTAATTTCTTTAGTTTAGTTAAAATTTCCCTACTACAATTAAATTTTGGTTTTTGTTAAAAATGTGAATCTGCCCATTACAATTTAGGGTGTGGAACCCCTAACTTCTTGCCAGGCAACGGTGCATTACCTAAAATGCATTCGAAGACATTCCTGACGTTAGCGTAAACTGTAACGCTTGTCAGGGATTCGCTTGGAACGAAAAGTATTTGGGGAGTTGGATCGGGTAGCGATTGCTGGGAGGTTGTCGGTCGGTCGGAAAACCTGGCCAAGCGAGAGATACACGAATAGAATTGCGAAATAGATGACAAAATCTAAGGAAAGAAGGGGGAATGTTCTGGCGGAAGTAAAGCAGGATTGAGTGATTTCTCTTCATCGAAGTAACGTGATCGACATCTTCCACTTTTTATATATGATTTGTTCCGCACAAAACACGGTTTTTTTGTTGAGATATTTGATTCAACGTGTACGCAAGTGTTTTACCCACGTCGCGATAGTGCGTTAGTATCGCTATTGTGCAATTTTGCAGTAAAAAGGGATTGAAATTCAACTTTGTGGGCAGCCAAATATCGAACAGTATTGAGATAAGAGTGCCGCTTACGGCGGATTTCATAGCGGATGGTGGGACTCTGGTCGAATTAAAGGTGAAATGTCTTAAGAGTTACCTCGCCAAGTTCGGGATAGTGCGGGAGTTCTCTAAATAGTGACATGCGAGTAATACTTTTGTTTGTGACTACATAATAATGCAATTAAAATAAATACAGAAAAAGATAATCAAACATTATAAAATTGACAAGCAAAAAAAGGCAAACATGAGATGTTCCAGTGCAAGTCGAAAATTATGGTGATCTGTGCTTTGCTTACTCAAAACGTAATTTTTCCGTGATCTTTCCGAGACTAGTTGACATCTTGATGATGAACTTTCGACTTTGCTAAATGAAAGCCATTTACAATGAAACCGGCTGTCTTGGATTTTTCTGTGGTAGCGCTAAGACTGAATATCAGAAAATCTGACTGAACTGCCGGCGGAGTACTTAGCTGGAAAAATTCGATCAATAATGTTGATCCTCGTATCGCCTTACAACGAACTAAGAGTCGTTATATTGTCACTCAGATTATACCATAAAAATCATCAGCATTTCCTTTAACTGACGGTGCTATAACTAAAACTGTTCGGAACAGTGTTCAGAAGTTTTATGGAGATTTTGTAGTGGGCGCAATAAAAGTCGGCTTTCGGATAAAGTATTGTAATGAAAAAACAAAAGTAACGATAATAAGGTGCCGACATGGTCCTCACCGGTCCATTACCAGCGTTCTTGCGTTGCTCACCACCATTGGCGAAAATCGAGCTAAGTTTCGGATTTTGTACATTGGAGCGACGATTATGCAGTGCAATAAGTTTATAGTTAAATACCAACAGGATTATTTAGACCGAAAAATTGGAAGTCTTGAATCAGCAAAAGATCGAATTGATTTTATGAATAATGTCATGGATTTTAAAACGGAGTGAAATAGGTTTTCAGTCTGAAAAAGAAAAAAAATCATTAGCATTAGCTGCCAGGACTTACTCACCCCACTTCGTCAACGAGCGCTCGTCGAAAAGGCTGGGTAAGTACCCTTTTCATACATTTAAATTTTTACATATTTTTTTTGATTAATATATTTATATGAAAGAGCAGTGGCACGAACATTTGTTTTTTTTTTTATAATAAACAATAGAAAATCACAATAGAAAATCACAATTTACAATTCTCGAATTGTCGTTAGTGGATAATTAGTCCGAATGAATGTGACTGTGTATTCTATGTACTATGACTGGGAATTCTCTTGTTTTCTTTGCAGAAGGGAGACAGATATTTAAGAGATAGGTATCGATTGATAAATTCAAGTATTTGTTAACGCTCCACTGTTAACGGTATTAGCATATTTGAAAATTCATCATTGCAATATACGGGGATTTAATATTAAAATTTAAAAGTAGAGGCAA
Organism: Odontomyia ornata; assembly: GCA_963969285.1. NCBI lineage: Eukaryota > Metazoa > Arthropoda > Insecta > Diptera > Stratiomyidae > Odontomyia > Odontomyia ornata. The sequence continues at coordinate 60,387,204 of OZ017743.1, read as the reverse complement.
ATATAAATAAACTTATAATAATTTTATTGAGATCTATAAAAAGTGTATATATCTATTTTTGGAATGGAGTAACAATGCTGTTTCTTTAAAGTAGAACGCCGGTCTCTTCATTTTGTCGTGTCTGACCGGGTATAGGACCCGGTACGGTGGAAGGCTTTCCCCACCAAAAATGAGCTAGCCATTGGGCACGTTCTAACCTTCTTTTTGTTTCAGGGACTCTTGCGGGTTGAGTGGCCTTGAGCAAGGTGCCTTTTTATGGCATAGGGTTATGTGATTCGCTCACATAACTCTTTGATATAAATTGGTCATCGGTATATTTCTTTTCTGATGGGAAGGCTCATACAAGTTATGTTGTATGAGTTTTCCACTCAAAAGAGAAATATATCGCCACTACAACGTTAATGGATCTTGATCCGGATGGGCGGGTGCGAGGGGGCACCACCACGATCCGGTTGTCCCACTCTTATTTGTGGGCCACGAGACTCGTCAGCTAACGACGAGGTTTCCCTAAGTCAGTCTGTTTCCACTCGTTTCAACTTGTTCTCTGAACAAGTCATTTTCCCTTTTGGTAGTTACTTACAATTTTTCGACTTCGGTCGCCCGTTCTTTCGAGACCCAAGAATTCGTGAATGCGAAGTTCTTTTGTAGGTGGTCCTTGTGCTGGGGGAATGAACGCGTTCCACGACACCGCAATGCTAGCCTGCCAGCACATTCACGCGTCCCCAGACAAGGGCATTCTCGGCGGATATCAACATCTTCCTTTGCCGAGGTAGCAGACCATCGCTGCAGTCCTTTACGGACATTTTAGACTTACCCTTATCACTACAAGATGACGTTCCATTGCAGCTATATCGATCATTTGTATCTTGATTTGCTACTCAATACGTTCAACGTTTGCTTATGTTGAGCGATCTTCCCGGAGCTCTGGAAGGTGCTGAGGTTCGTACAAACCAAAAAAGAGAAGAGGAATCTTGAGTCAACATCTGCATACCGCCAGCTATGTAAATTATGCGTGTCACGATCTTGAAGGAACTAGAGGTTCACTAGCGCAATCTGAGAGACAGGTGCTCCACCATCGTTGCGATAACAGAAGTATTGATCGCAGTCAAAGTAACTGGTGACACTTCATGTTAGGAAAGCCTCCGGAATATCTTAAGCGGATTCGGACATAATTCCTGAATGACCAATGCCTGTTCTACGATACGAAACACGGTCGGGAAAGCATAGAAGTTATATTGGTTGTTGCTGAAAGCTCCATCTTTGGTCAAAATGAAATATCTAGTACGACAGGCTACTGAGACTTAAGCTGCCAGATAAGTCACGCTTGATCGACTATGCAGATAATGATGCGGCACTTATCGCTAGATACACAATTGAATAAGCGCAATTTAGATCACTTACGCTAATGCGCTGAATCGAGGGATTGTTAATTGACCACGAATTCAGCCTAACACTGGAGTATGTCAAAATGAGCAATGTCTAATAAGAACGAAGCGGATGTATCGTATGGGTAACGTGGGAGGACTCAAATATCAATAAGGAATCTTCTGGCGAGTACCGTAGAGCGTGTGCTGCTATACCGGTCACAATTATGAAGCGATATTCTCACCAATGAGTTGTACCGAAAACGCAGGGTACAGGTACAGAGACGAGGATCACTGAAAATTGCAGCCACATATCGGACAGTCTCTTAGTCAACGGTGCAAAATCACTCTGCTTAGACACAACGATGATAGCGTGGCAGTTTCTTACAATACACAATGCTTTCAGAAACTGGCGACAATTTTGTCAAAGGAACGGTGAAACTGAATTATATTTGACCCAGCTCTAAAGCGGGGATAAATGTTTCAAAACTTACCTGTATAACTTTGGGAAGTCATGATAGCGTGACGAAATATTTTCCGCAGAAGAGGCGGTAAAAGCTCTCCTGGATAGCTTAGGATATAGGTAGGAAAGATACTTGACAAAGGGATCTATATTACACATTAGATTAAGGCCGTTCTGCGCGTGTTTGCTTCGGCGTGAGTGGGGCCTTGATTTTGTCGTTGCGGACGAAGACGTACGTGCAATTGGACTGATCCTTGTTCACAAAGACGTCATCCGTGTTGTGATGTGCCGTTTTGCTCGGGTTTAACGTAGACACCCAGCACGCAAATCCTTTAGGAAGCTTGAATCAGTCGTGCCGGCATGAGAAGTGTTGTAAAATTTTCTGGATAGGCGGAGAGTCGTTCCGTAGACCATATCGGCAGGTGTCGAACCGATGCCTTCTTTCAGCGTTGATCGTAACCTCAGAAGTAAAATTGGTAGCGCCTTTGTCCATTGGGGTGAGCCGTGGGAGCGAGTCGAATTGACCGTGCAATGCCACCGCTCCACTATTCCATTGGATGCCGGGCAATAGGGTGTTGTTCGCAAGTGCGTGATTCCGAGTACCCTAGTCAACTCCTTGAAAACCTGACTCTCGAACTGTCCACCCAGGTCAGTTTTGAGGCGTGCAGGGACTCCAAAACGGCTGATCCATATGCTGATTAGCAATTCTGCCACTGTGGTTGCCGTGATCGTCCCGATTGGTATCGCTTCGGGCTAAAGGGAGAACCTGTCCACAACAGTGAGACAGTATCGGAATCTTTCATTCGGTGGCATTGGCCCGATGAGGTCGATGTTGATGTGCTCGAACCTGGTATTGGGTAAGTTGTACCTCTGCAGCGGTGACTTCGTGTGCCGAGTGATTTTGTTGTCCTGGCATGGTAGACAGGCTGAAACGAATTTGTTGATATCGCTGTTCATTGAAGGCCAGAAGTATCAGTCGGTAATCAACTTCCTGGTCGCTCGGATGCCTGGGTGAGGGACGGTGGATGTTCTGCATAACTTTTGCTCGAAACTTCTGCGGGATGATAGGGCGTATCCTCTCTGAGGTCATACTGTCTCCATTCAAGTGGTCGGTTGCGGGTGTTCATTAGCGCTTATAGCTCAGGATCATCCTTTTGTGCTAGGGCAAAAGTGTTAAAATCGATCTTTTCAATTATATATTATTTACCCTTGACCGATAGTCAGCGATAGTGTTCTCTCGGCCTGGGACGTGTCGTATATCCGTGGTGAACTGAGATATGAAGTCCAACTAGTGTTGTTGCCTCGGCTATGCTTTTTCTGAGCGTTAATGGAGTGCAAACTGTAACGGGTTGTGGTCGGTGAAGACAGTGAACACTTTGTCTTGGACCATGTGCCGGATGTGTTTAATTGCTTCGTATAAGCCAAAAGTTCCCGGTCGTACGTGCTGTACTTTTATTGGGCGTCTGTTAACTTCCTTGAGAAAAATCCAAGTGGTGTCCAATACCGTTGTCTGAGGCATCGACAGACAGATACCATATAGCGTAGCACTCAGTACGGGCAAGGGTTGGTGCCTTTCCTAAGTCCGCCTTTGGCTGCTCAAATGCAGCTGCTGCTTCGTTCGTCCAGTTGAGAGGCGTTTAATCGCGTTTGTGGTTTCCCGTGATTAGCCGCAATAGGGCACACTGGTGTTGGGCTGCATGTCGGAGGGAATGGCGGTAGAAGTTGATCATCCCCAAGAAGGACTTCAGTTGATGTACGGTCTTCGGCCTCGATGTTGCTGAAATTCTTTTCATTTTTTCGGGTAAAGGCTTCAATGACTGGTTGTTGAAGGCGTATCCCAAGAACCTGACTTCCTGCTTTTCTAATTGGCACTTAGGAATGTTGATAATTAAGCCGAATTTGACTAGTCGGTTCAACACTTGCTTTACGTGAACCAGATGTGCCTGTTGGCTGGGCGAGATCAATATGTCGTAGAGGTAAACAAATACGTTGTCAAAGCGACGAAGCACCTCATGCATGAAGCGCTGACACGTCAGCCTGCGCTGCAAAGTCCGAATGTCATGTACATGAACTCGTACAATCCAAACGAAGTGATGATAGCAGTTTTCGGAATGTTACTTGGTTCCACGGGTATTTGGTGGTACGCCTTCTGCAAATCGATCACGGAAAAACCAGTGATTCCGTGGAAGGCTGCGGTACGATCCTGAAGAAATCCGATCGGATAGCGGTCTGGGATTGTGTGATCGTTGAGCGCACGGTAGTCTCCACATGGTCGCCAATCTCCGTTTGGCTTTTTCACCATATGCAAAGGGCTGCCCCATGCGCTGTTTGATGGGCGGCAAATACCGAATTGAATAAGGTGGTCGAATTCAGCTTTAGCGGCGGCCAGCTTGTCGGATGAAAATCTTCGTGCCTTAGCTGTGACCGGCGGTCCCTTAGTTAGGATGTGAGGTGTGGTTGAGCACTTGTTGTTTGGTTATTGGTTGTCCTCCGAGAGGTTAACGTAGTCCAACAGCAGTGATTGCAGCTCGTTACTAGCATCATTCGCGAGCAAGTCCACTTTGGGCGGTTGTTTTTTCGATGTGCGCTATAATCTTTTTGAGGCGTGCGCGTACAATAAGTCGTTTCCCCTTCATGTCGATGAGGAGGCCATAGTGTTCGATGAAGTCGACCCCGTTGATTGGAGAACTTATATCGGCTACGTGAACGGCGTTGAAAATCCCAAGTTCAGTTTTACTGATCTTTTGCCGAATGTTCGAATCCGTGAACCATTGACTGCCACCAATTTGGAGCAGGCGTCGAAACTAAGGTCTCGGATGGTTGGTGATATTACTGAGATATCTGCGCCGGTGTCGTTTAGAAAAGCGCTTTGGTTTATGTTGTCGTGGATCTTCAAACGCTAGATTATGCGGTGGGGGGTCGCTAC